>JAOWCC010001589.1:135421711-135939436 GCA_030867875.1 Actinernus sp. WN-2022
GGTGTCGCCACACCGCAGTTAAACGTTATGCTCCGCTGGCCAAAACAACGAAGGCTCTGGAGTTCAAATACAAGTTTCCGATGTCTTAAACTATTTAAATAAATAATTATATAACTTAGTAAACTCACAGTGAATTACAAATGAAGAAAACTTCAACCTGTTAAAGTCTAAGGCTTAGTTTTTAAGTAGTTTTCTTATTTATTTATTTTTTGCGAAAATTTCACGTAGGGTGTTTTCTTTTAGTTTCGGCGGGAAACTGGAGAGATCAGACGCGTGCGGCTCATCAACAGCGCATGCGCATGACATTTTGCCGCGGTGTGCCCTAATTTAGACCAAAATATAATGCTATTTTTCTGACCTATCCCGAAATCGAAACCCTGTTTCTCTCATTTTAAAGATCGATAACAAAACGACACCCAATTTCAGACTCAGGGGCCAAATTTGTTACCTTATTTCAGACCAAAACAACTCGAAAACCATACGCTAGGAAAAGGCAAGACGACGCATGACTAGATCCCCCCCCCCCCCCGCCAAAGATTGTAAATCTAAGAAACAAAACTTAAAATCTCAAGTAGACTAAGAGAGCAACTTTTGCACTCCAAAGTGCTGCAATACGCGGAGCTTCTGAGGCAGTGCCTCGCGACCCCGCTACGTGCCTCCCAGACCCCTGCCTTTATGAACCTTCCGTCGTCTGACAAGAAACTCTAGCCACAGCCTTGACCCGTATAGGGGGTACCACTCGGAATGTGATAATTTTCTTGATATGCTAACAACTTTTTCAGAACTAATTGTCATTGCTTAATTTCTGGTCCTTGTTGTCTTTATCTCTGCGTGAAAGAAAAAACAGTGGAAACATCCCTAGTACACAGCCAATAGAGATACCGATAGCTCTGCCCTGTGAAGAACAAATCAATACCAGCATTAGTTCTAGATAAAGGCTAAGGAAAATACTTTTGACTTTTGCTTAATACAGTGCGACTACTGTCAGTAACCGGGGCCACGTAGACTACGAGAACTAAACACATTCCAGAACGAAAATAGAGCATCGCAACTTACAAATCCTAGCATATATATATAGTTATAGGCTTTCCCATCTCGACCCAGAAAGAGAAAATGCCGGGAGTAGCCACGGTTACGTTCCACAATGACACCATCAACTGGTTACGTTGCCAGCGTAGTTGGTCCTGATGGTGTAGTGGTAACACAGCGGACTAGTATGCCGAGGCCGTGGGTTCAAATCCCACTACTTTACTCTGTAAAAAAGAATTTATTTGTAAACATACCTATTTTTGACTTTTGACTTTAGTAAAGAGAAATAATTGAAAGTCACAGTGAAATCTTAAACGGTCTACCTGAAGACACAAAGACAATTAATTACCAGGTTGATAGAAAATGTTGTCCTCGGCATTTCCATCTGTTTGGAACTAAGCCCTGGTCCCTGAAAACCCAGCTTGTTGCTTGCTAATTGAACGTAGTGTGCAAGGCTGTCGGAAGTCAACAGAGAGTATCTGTTAGCATAGCATGTAGGCCCTAAGGAAATCCCCCCCCCCCCCCAACACACACACACACCTGGGACTATGGTATTCGCCACTTTAGAAGCGAAAGTAGGACTGGAGTAGAGTTTGTAAAGTTAATCCAATCAGTTATAGCGATTTCAAATGCTGAAAAAACATGAAAACGAGGCTAGAAAGGCCTCCGTTGTTTTTCTCATACAAATCTTTCTAATTTTAAATGGCTGTAAAATTTATTTTTAAGCTACAACCTTCAAATTTCACAAGATCACTAATTTTACCATGCTCTTTCGCGTGGTAATGATAATGTTTTCTTCGTCAAGTTAAGGAGCATTTGAGTATTATTGTGATTCCTTACTGACAGAGGATCCCACCGGGCTGGGAGTTTTCTGGTCAAACTTCGGCTTGTTAAAGAACCCGAAAACTAAATTGTGCTTGAGCCTTTCAACAACATGATTCTACATTTTTGTATATTGTCAGTATATATATAAATTTAGGCAACCCTAAATTATCTAAACCAAGGTAACGACCCGAAAAACAATAAATTATATAACGAAAAAAAAGATAAAAACACAAAAATAACTGGTATAATC
Organism: Actinernus sp. WN-2022; assembly: GCA_030867875.1. Lineage (NCBI taxonomy): Eukaryota > Metazoa > Cnidaria > Anthozoa > Actiniaria > Actinernidae > Actinernus > Actinernus sp. WN-2022. The sequence goes on from JAOWCC010001589.1 coordinate 135,423,816, forward strand.
AAGAGAAATCAGTGCAAAAGGTTTAGGAAAAAAAATTGATAACGGCAAATAAAGAAAAAATTAAAAACTTATCACTAGCAACTAGCCAAGGAAAGGAGAATGTTTCAACAGCATGCTTTGTGTGCCTAGTCCAACCATATTATCAAACGCTATTGTCACGTGACCTTTTTGTGGAAACACCAGTGCAAATTACACTTTTCACAAAGTATCTCGAAACCAAAGTTTTGTCGAGATTCTGACGTAAATGTACTCTAGCATTGTAAACCCGTATTTCTGGCACATATTTGATAAAGGAAGGTGCAGAGAAAGGGAAAAAACTGCAGAAATTTGCCTGTGATTTTAATTGCGCGCGCTGCTCAGACACAATCGTCATGCCATTTTCGACTACTTTATTGTTTATGAGCGCGTGACTGAATACAAAAAAATAGAAATAAAGCTTTTCTGGGGCAAGTGCAGCACTTCTCCCCGCGTGCCACGGTTCGGGAAACCGGAAGTCGTCAACCAGTATTTGCTCTCATCCTAAATCGATGGTGCTCCGCCCTTTCGGCCCGTGTGGGAGCATGGGAGCTCCGCTATAAATTACACTGAACTACCACTGCTCTCAACCAATCAAATAACAAAAAAATATTAGCTTGTTCTATAAACAAATGAACCTCACCATAAGAAAGACCACATCGGAATTAGTAATAATATCAAGTTTGAACATGATTTTGGTAAATAGAAACTGAAAAGTAAGCGTTCAAAACTCGCAAAACTAAAGGACGTTTGTATGGATTGGAGGGAGAAGCATCCATACAATATGCAATCCATATCAACGTCCCTTATTTTTGCAAGTTTTGAAAGCTTGCTATTCAGTTTCTATTTACCAAATCATGTTCAAACTTGGTATTCTTACTAATTCAGAGGTGCTCTTTCTTGGCGAGATTCGTTTGTTAATTGGATTAACTTTACAAACTCGGCCTCAGTCCTCTTTCAATTTGGTAGTGGCCAATTGACGTAATTGTGACGTAAGCCAACACCACTTTTTTCACATTTTTAACCATTACTCGGAAGCTAGTGAAACGATTTTTTCAAACATAAGATCGGCGTCAAGATTTAGTAAGCTTTGGGAAATACTGTTAACCAGCTTGGATTCTAATCACTTCTATTGACAGAAAGCTACGGTCCTTTCAACTTTGATAACATTAGTAAGGTGAGAAATTTTTCGCCAAATTTTTCGCCCACTTTCGCCCAATGGATTTTGATAACATTTGTACTGTGTACGTGTGTTATGTTTGAACAGTTTCCAGCTGTTTAAAATAATCGTTCCACTAGATTTCGAGTAATGGCTAAAAATGTGGGTTGATTAACGTCACAATTACGTCATTAGTATGTGTGATCGGGTCAAGATTTTGACATTACCAGTTGTATCAATAAATTGTATACTGTTTGTGAAGATTTGAGCAGAATCAGGCAAACATTTTCAAAGTTATGACCTTTTGTTTAAATTCGTAAAGTGGCTTCGGAGTTTCAATCGAGGCACCTTAACCTCTAAAGATTATCTTAGAACAATACTGATCAATACTCTGGAGAACGTTTGGAGTGCATAATAGACCCATTCGAAAAATCTATCGATGTTTAAAGCCCGAGGGGAGAGAGGGGAGGGGGGAGGGGGGCAAGGGGTGGGGATTTGACAGGCAGGGCTACCCCAAGGGTGGGAACTTTGATGTATGCTACCTGCCCAGGGTGGGGCTATTTACAGGAAACATAAGGAAGATAGGACAGATATTTGATATTTTTGACCAAACGTGTTGTCCCGAGGGTGGGGAATTTGACATATTCTTTTGGGAGAAAATGTAAAATCCCCACCCCTTGCCCCCCCCCCCTCAGGCTTAACATTGATAGGTGCATGATATTCTTACTAATTCTGATGTGGTCTTTCTTATGACGAGGTTTATTTGTTAATTAGATTAACTTTCCAAACTCAACCCAGCCCTACTTTCATTTTTAAAGTGGCAAATCAAAAGCTGGCTTTCATTAGCAACATTTATAGGCATTAATATAATCACAAGCAACATAAGCATGCAGACACGTGCACAGACTGTGCTGTATTTATCATTAGCACTACTTCAATCAATCAATCTTTATTATTTATCCACGGAATCTTAACAGTAACATTAATAAAACTGATTTCAATAAGAGGCATGCCTAATAAAAATATGCTAATATAATCTAATGTTAATCTAAATATAAATACAATTGTGTGATAATAAATGCTAAAATTTATAATAAAATCCAATTAAAATATTTTGATTATCATTATTTCAGCGGTCACCAAGCATGGCGGTTTGTGCAATTTGTTTCTTAAATGAAACAAGAGACTTCATTTTGCGAAGCTGTGGTGGTAATTCATTCCACAGCTTCGCGCCGTCGTATGAAATGCTTTTCTTTAAATTGTTCTACTCTGACACAGGTGTGAGATAATGACAAGCGCTGCTAATGTTAAGTGCATTTAACTACACCTGTGTGTATGTTGCTTGTGCTTACGCTTGTGTCACTAATGAAAACTTAAGGGTGGACAATTTCATACTTTATACATGTAGGGGGAATGGTGGTCTGGCATTTTTATTCACTCTGCAATTTTCCCCTCTATTTTCACATTGAAGAATAGTTTAAACATTTTTTATGTACAATTATCTCCTTCATTTTGGATATTGTACATCGAAGGTGATAATTGGCTTACATTGTACCCGTGCCAAACACTGACAGCCTCCCCCCTCCCCAATTATCAAATCCTCCCCACTCCACTGCCCCCCCCCCCCCCAACAAGCTATTAAATAAACTGCAATGCGTTAAATGAGTGTATGAGTGTATAGCAAGTTAAAATTGTTTAAAAGATTTAAACTTAATTATACTAAGAAAAATACAATCTCAAGCCTGTGCTCTTTCCTATTTCTGTATTATAAACTATTTCAATGCATATATAAATTAATTTTTTTTTAATACACAAATTAATATACCTTATTCCAGAAACATCAGACACAATATTTCCTAGAGCTGCAGCTGTGGCAAACAGACACATTTCATGAATTAAAATACTGGTATGATCCACTAAAAGTCGACTACATAAAGTGCAAGTAGCACCTGATAACACAACATTAACTCTTTTTGCCCCAAATTCTATTTCTGGTATATTTCAGTTGTCTAAATTAGTTTTCTTTGAGGTAGAAGCAGCAATTCAACTAGGATAAAAGCTACCTGAATCGCGGGACTATTTCATCTTGTGATGTACAATGGAAACCTATGGGATGTTATTGTACTAGTTTTATCTTGGGAGGGAGTGGTTGAGTCATCTTATGAATGTCACAGGATCCACAAAAAGTAATCAAAATCAGGGATTAAATGCCAGAAATGTTACAAAATTTGCAAGATTAATACCTTTTTGTGAGAAACAAATACAATATATATATATTATATTTTTAACATGATGCTTTTTCCTAACTGATATGGGAAGCAAGTAGCAGCTGACATTCAAGTGTTAGCACTTTGTCAGAGCAATGTTGATTATATTGATCAGTGCCTGCAGAGCAACACTAGTTTTTAAAGGAACTAGTCATCCATTTCTTTAAAATAATTATCCATAATATTGATTCATTTCATTGTTCTAGTGTATTTTTTTCTCGCTTATTAATTGGAGGGCTGTGACACTGCAGTGCAAAAAGGGCATAAGTGTCTTCTGATCACATTCTAAATTCTCCATCAATTTTGTTGTTTTCTAAGGGAGAATTTAGAACATGATCAAGAGTCACTTAATACACCCTTTTGCACACATCCCTTCAATTGTACAAAATACATTTGCAGTGGCTAATTTTATCTTAGCCACATATGTACCAAAACTTAAAATCTCAAGTAGACTAAGAGAGCAACTTTTGCACTCCAAAATGCTGCAATACGCGGAGCTTCTGAGGCAGTGCCTCGCGACCCCGCTACGTGCCTCCCAGACCCCTGCCTTTATGAACGTTCCGTCGTCTGACATGAAACTACCCCCTATACGGGTCAAGGCTGTGGCTAGTAGTGATAATTTTCTTGATATGCTAACAACTTTTTCACATATGTAGAGCAGATTTCAAATAAGAGGGAAAGAGTAGCTCATTTTACCATAACTGCACAGTACAATGTAATTACGTATCTCTGTAATTTGATTGGATCAATTTGATTGGATCAGGACTAAGACAATGGGGAAACCTTTTCAATGACATATCGTTGGTATAATCATGCCATATACATGTAATTCATTGCCATAACTTTCTCATTCATGAGATCTGCTTTATATACTGTATCCACTCACCAGCCATTGTTGATATACCAAATGCTGCACCAATAGTGTAATCTATGTACTCCCCCTGGAACATATACAAGCATAGAACATAATATACATGACTTGTACACCATACAATTTCTCAACAGTCTGTGAAAATAATCGTTTTGTCATACTGTATAATTAAAATTGCATCCTAAAATACATTGATTTCAGCTTTAAAATATATTTGCAGTGACATAAATGAAAACATTTACAATGTTGATGTTTCTTATCCAAACTATAAAACAATGCTAGGTAATGTTCATTTTCTCATCTAGGATTGTCACTCAAAGTTCAAGCTGAACTTAATACATATTTTCTAATGGGAGTTATGTTGATTTAAGCCCTTAAATCTTAATATTAAAATTAAAAAGCACAGGGCCATAAAAAAGGTAACCTGAGTATCAGGCCCTTCCCCTCCCCCACCCCAAAAAAAAATTAGGAGAAGAAAAGAGGGAGGAGAAGGGTTTAATACAAATACTGGTCGAGACGTGTGTAAAACGACCGAATTTCAGTCGTTACTCCTGATTGGTCGAAAGACAATGATAGTCTAAATACACTGTCCTGATTTGTGTTGCTAATCCTGAATCAGCTTCCGGTCGTCGCCAAAGGCAGCAAGTGTAAATTTGAAAGAGCGATACAACTTTTATGTAAAGTCTCTGAAGCCAGAGCAGAGGGATTGCTAAGGAGACTGATCTGTCTGAACGAAGACATCCTTGCAATTCTTCTCACGGGCTATGGAAAAAGCCTAATTTATCAACTTCTGCCGAAAGTTTGAGAGATCTAAGTTGATAAATAGAAGTTTTTTGAAGGCCACCACGACGAAACAAGTGTACTGTTTCCTATCGTAGTCGTTAGTCCCTTGGACTTCATAAGGAAGCAACAGGTATAAAATAATTTAAACAAGGCCAAAACTAGTCTACAAGCTGCAGCGATCGGCGAGTCCAAAGAGAAAGATAGGGTAATTTCAGAGGGAAATTTGGAAGTGCTGAACAATGGCTATGCAAAAGATGGTCAAAATCTTTAAAATGTGGTGCATTGCACACAGCCAAAGGTGACTTGAACTGCAGAAACCCCTGAAAAAGACTGCCATCAAGTGAAGGGTGTCCATTATGTAATTATATAATAAGCAAATCATGCATACAATGCAAGCCTGAAGGCAACATGTACATGTATACATGTATATAGACAAAGAAGAATATGTTACAATGTACATGCATGTACTCACTGCTATAATCATGATGGCATTGTCTAGAAGTCCGAAGCCAATGAAAGGAATTGCACTATGGAAACCAGCTGTGCATATACATGTAGAAGACAAAAAGAGAGTGTAATTACCATTCCTTCCTTATTTTTCACCGCTGTTTGAAAAATATAGTAGAAGATTACATGTACACGCATGTATGCTAATATGTTGAGATATACTGTAGATTTCAGTTGAATTTTGTGGTTAAACAGTAAGACAGCAAACAGGCCTTTTGAGATTAACATCTGCATGATCATGAGTTAGCCTACATGTAATTTATAGCTTGTAGCCACTATAATTATTTAACCACCTGATTGTGTTCCCTGAGTTCATAAAGTGAAGGCAATGTGATTTAGAAGTTGGTTGCCACATGGGCAGGACCAGGAACTAACTATTAAGCCTGGACCACTGGGCCACACAAAGGGGCAGGGGGATGTATCATAAAAAGCTGCATCAACTGACAAGTGTTCCAGGGCCACCATGCTAAGCACCACACCACATACAATGGCCAAAGTTTCCTCTACTTTTAAAGCAATAATTTTATAAATAGTTCTTAAAAATTATGTGTTAATAATTAATTACTACATATATATGATATACATGTATTTATTAAGTTACTCTTACCAAGTCTAACCTGTTTCACAGTAGGAGGTTTAACTTGTTCTTCTTCATCAGATTCTGTAGTCATTAAGAAATGAATATAAATAAAATGTTGTTGTTTAAAATGTGGAGAACTGCAGGGTCATGGTTAATTCCCTTACAGATGTCCAGAATCTGTACAGTAAATGAATGACCTAGTTGCCAGACTGCTTGCCATGGTGAGGGACTTATTTGCTGTCTTGCTTGCAAAAACATACCAACAAAAGGCAAAACAAAACCCAGTGGTTTCAATAACTTTTACTAGCATTTGCATTCAAGCTAGACTTTCTCAAAGTCCTCCGCCCACTTTTTTGCAATTTGAGTTGGCGGTGGACAAAGGACTTTTCATTTTTGTTTCATGCCAAAATCACAGACGGATTTTTGGGCCTGTAAATAAATTATAAGAGTAGGAAATCAGCCCCACCTCCAAGAAACCTGATACATCGATCAACACAAATCGAATTCCTACAAGGGAAACAAGTCAACCACTTGCAACTTCATCACTTGTCTATCCCCAGGATTAAAAAATCACTTCACTCGCCTGAAAACAAATTCATGGTTGATTTGTGGCAAGTCTATGTTCAAGCTTGAACTGTGAAGAATTGAAGAGCCGTGTGCAACAAGGGCGTAAGCCCGGGGGGGTGACTCCCATATAAAAGGGGTAGGGATGCTCGTCGGACGTGTTCGATTTGACCCCTAAGAGGTACTAAAATGGGCGTGGCTCAAGCTTATTTTGACCCCTAAAAGATAATAAAAATGTAAATTGATAACAGCTTTTTTGTTCAATTGACACCCGACCCCTAAAAGGTACCGCTTTACATAGAAATGTCTGTGTTTGATAGTGGATACCCTAAGTGGTACCAAATTCCTGATTTTGACCCCTAAAAGGTATGACGAGCATCCATGTACCCCTCACAAAAGGGAGTCCCCCCGGGGGCGTAAGTGACTCCTGATCATGTTCTAAATTCTTCCTTAGAAAACAAAGAATTTGAAGGAAAATTTAGAATCATGATCAGCTAGGAGTTACTTACCACCTTTGTTGACAGTACACAGCCCTTCAAAATTATTGTTGGGTTTGTTTACATTTACAAATGCAACAGTTGTCTAGTCAGACAATCAAACACATGAATTTCATTGGTCAAAGTATCAGGTTTGACTTAGACAAATGTTATGTTTATAAGTAAATGTATGGGGTTTTATAATCCTTTCAAATTGCCGTAGAATGGAGGACCGTCAAAATAGCCTCGTTATGGTGATTGACGGTTGGCGCTCTGTGTCCATATTCATTAGTATGGAGCCCTGCAGTTGGTCAAAAGTTGCGAAATAGTATTTGATTTTTTCCATAATGAGGGATCACTGGATCCTAAAATTCAGGCAGGGCTTAATTTATTTATCATTCTAGCGACGACAGGAGTTTCGTAGCATTTCGATAACACAAAGTGAGATTTTGGAGGTGAAGATCGTAGGTGATTGTGGCAGAAGACTTCGGAAGATTCCAGCCTTCTCTTCTTCTTAGAGGTGGTGAGCCGAGGTGGATGAAAAACTCTCCAAAACAGCTTAAAATGGTATCAAGACAAGAAAAACCACAAAGGAAACAACATGGAAGTGAAAAGGTATGTTTATTCGTACATTGTCCTCCATTCTACGGCAATTTGAAAGGATTTATAAAACCCCATACATATCTTCTATTTTCATGCACAAACCCATAGATTGGGCTGCCTGTGGTGAAGTAGCTGGCAGTGAAATTTCGGCAATCCCTTTATGTAGGACGACACAACACAATTTTTTACCAAAAATACAATAGAATACAACACAATACAATTCAATACAACAATAGAACGCAACACAATACAATAGAATACAATTTGGTAGCAATTCGTGTCGTCCTACATGAAGGGATGGCCGAAATTTCCAAAGTAGACGGGGAAAATCACCAGTCCGAGAAACCTATTGAAGCCACTGAAAACACTTAACCTCTGGTCAGAGGTAGGTTATTGTTTGTGTGATTATTTGAAACACTAGCTGTTTTATACATGAGGTTGACCCTGGTGCTATAATTAAGGGCCAGCAGCATTAAATTGTCGTTGATACGGGAAAACAGTCTCGAGGGATTACAATACATTGAAGATTAGACTTTTTACACAAAAGAGTAAATTTATGCAAGATTGTAGCACATTCATCGCTGCCATTGTTGGCGGATGTTAATTTTCAAAAGATGCCCATTACTTTTTTAATAGCTTCTCTTGAGTCTTGTTAGTTCCACCAACATCTGGTGACTGTGCAAGCAAAGAATTCATTCACGCAATGGTTTGTTTCACCAGCGATTACTACTAATACAAATAATAAACGTATCGAGGTAAAGAAAGCTTAACTCTTTAAGTGATGAGGCATAAACCGTAATACAATAAAGGATAACTTACGACTCTCTCCGTCTTGATGAATTCTAAGGGCCTCTTGAAGGAACCGACGCTCACGAGGCGACAACGTCGACACGAAGGAATCTGCATTAGATAGGCTAGAAACCACGGCAATCCTTGGATCATCCCCTCTGTATAATTGGCGAGATATTATTCTTACTGGTGGTAGTCTAATGTGGTTGTTATTTCGCCAAGAAGTAGACAAGCAGCGAGATGAAATTACCGATAACCTGCCACAACCGCAAAACATTGTCGCTGCTCGAAGTGCGCAGTGAATCACGGGATAAAAAGGGGATGTCGCGGGTCTACCACACAGGAACCCCGGTTAAATAATTATTAAACTGCAGTAAAGTTACCGCATTTGAAAATGTTTGAGTAAATAAGAACTCGGAATAGCAAGCTTTTGAAAATAACAAAAATAAGAGAGTTCAGTATAGAGCAGATTTCGTATAAATGAGTGGATCACTGAAGACCACTGAACTACGGCACTGACTACGGCAGTTATTACGTGAATCAGCAATGGCTCCTCAGGCGTGACTTTGAAATGGTTTCCCACTGTTGTTTTCTTTCCGGATCCAATCAAATTAGAGAGAGTAGCCTGCTAGCAGCTCTTATGGGTGTTTTTTTAATTGGTCTACCTGTGGCGCGCGGTAACAAATTAGAAAAAAACACCCATAACAGAGATACGGTACAGTAAGTTACGCCACGGTTACGGTAATTATGCTACGGATATGCAGTCGTTTGTCCCAGGGTTGGGGATTGAAAAAGGGGTGGTACTAACTTGACGATTTTCCCCATCGGTGGGGAATATTACGAGTCAAAGTCCCCTGGGTCACAGTTTTCCATACGTTTGTCTGTAAAATTTCCCGCGGACTTTGACACGTTGTTACACACTGCTACATCCCTCAAATATTAATCAGTTATACTTTTACTTGGTAGACAGTGAATATTTCAGAAATTCGATTTTACAGAAATTATTTGGCATCAAACACCGTATTTCGCACCATGTTTGCACCCCAATTAACAGCGAACTGGTCTATTCGAAAATCTCTCTTATACGAGATATTTACAATCTTTCGCATTCCTCCTCAGGCCTTCCCTGCTAGCAGAGGTCTCTCTCTGTCCTGGTAAAATGGAAGGCGAGGGAGAGACCTCTGCCGACATCCAACGCTTTTTCTGTCGCGCATGCGTGAAGTTTCCTTGGCAACAAGTGACGCGTCTCACGTGTACTTATGAGCGCACGAAACAACTGTAACAAACAACTGACGCGTACAACTATTTCCGGTAAAACGTGTTTTCGAAACTGGTTTGACTCGTCCATGACTGTGGACGGCAAGCGTCGGATGTCGGCAGAGGTCTCTCCCTCGCCTTCCATTTTACCAAGACAGAGAGACCTCTGCTAGCAGGGAACCTCAGGCCCTATCTCAACTGACTTCAAACAAAGTCGAGCACTTTCCCGGGGCTACTGATATGTACATTAATCATACGCCTATCCAGCTGCACACACCCGAGCTGATTTAGGAGAGTATAACTGGAACCCCCGGGGGGGTGACTCCCATATAAAAGAGGTAGGGATGCTCGTCGGACATTTTCGATTTGACCCCTAAGAGGTACAAAAATGGGCGTGGCTCAAGCTTATTTTGACCCCTAAAAGATAATAAAAATGTAGCTTTTTTGTTCAATTGACACCCGACTCCTAAAAGGTACCGCTTTACATAGAAATGTCTGATGTTTGATGGTGGATACCCTAAGTGGTACCAAACTCCTGATTTTGACCCCTAAAAGGTACGACGAGCATCCATGTACCCCTCACATAAGGGAGTCCCCCCCCGGGCTGGAACCCTGGCAAAAAAAATCAGTTACATACATGTATCATGTGAAGTCTCGACGTTTGTTGGCCCTTTGGTGGCTCGCGGGTAGTAACAGCCGAATTGGCATCATAAAGGTTCGCACCTTTGAATGAGATGTTTTTGGCCGATCAGTGAGTTTTTTTGGACCACGTATTTTCTAATTTTGAAGCATAATAAACACAAAGCAGAAGTCCAAGATATATGGGCCGCGACAGGCAAAAAGGGCCCGGACGACATAATATGTATTTTGGAATTGTACCATGTTTTCTATACTTGTGGTGCGATTACATTATGCATCGCGAGCGCCACATTGTGGTACTAACAAGTAGTGTTGATTTCATGAAATTGACCAGTGAAATCGAAGACGAAATTTACGATATTTTTACAGGAGGGTGTGATCACAATTTTAGCAGGCGCAAATGATTCCTTATCATCAGACGATTGTTTCAAAGTGTAACTTGTACTATCGCTAAAATCATATTAGCTACGGGGATAGAATGACTGCAGAAAAGATTTTTTTTGGCCAAAAAGTCAGCAGGTATAAATGAATGTCATACATCAAAATCATCCCCTCTGACAGGATTCCTAATTTTTGTGGTCATATTTGTAATCGGGCCCTTGCATCAAAATCACGTAAATTTCACACCTGATTTTTGTTGTCAATTTCTTGAAACTGACATTTATTGTTAGGAATAAAATGTTGCGCTTCTCGTCAAGAATACAATACAATCTTCAACCCGGTTATTAGGAACACCATTGTTGGAATTATTTGACTTGAATGTCGTCCGGGCCCTTTTTGCCTGATGCGGCCAATATAATATTTGCGGAGATATGAGTGCTTCTTTCGACCCCTTGTTTTTACGTAAAAATCATGCGAAAATCTTCCAAAGACACGAGATATATTTTTAAAATTACAGTTATATAGACTAACTGACACATTTAACTGATTTGTTGGGAACGACTTCCAATAAAATCGATGGAATGGAAACTCCTACAACAAAAGATATATAAATGTTCCAGCAAAATATTATGTTCGCCAATTTCTTGCAAAAAGCCGGTAAGCAAATATGATCGCCGATTCCAATTCTACCCGGTAATCTATAGTTTAATACCAAGGTACTGTGTTAACTAAAAGAAAATTAAAAAAGCGGGACGAAGTATATCACAACAACAACAACAAGTTTATTCGTACCATTTTGGAAATTACAAAAAATAAGGAAAAAAGCATGCATTGTAGGTACCTGTAATAGCCGAGTGTGCTAATCGAGACAGATCACCATGATTGAAATAATTAATAACAATACTATAGTAGACTGTTAAGCAGTCTAAAAACTAACACACACACATTCTCAAACATACATAAGATAAATGAAAGAGACAACAAATATGTCACATATATACACATATACACACACATGCATACTGCATATATATATATATATACAATGTACATACACATATACATACATGTACATATATACATATATAATATATATCTGGTATACATGTATAAATGATTTGTACTAGAAAACATTTAGGAGTAACTACTAATAATATCTGATTCAATGCTATGTTTAAAAGCATATTTTTTCAGGTATTTGTAGTTTTCATTAATATAATTCCAAATTTTCACTCCTTGAAACCGAATGCAGAATTTTCCATAGTATGTTTTTACTGAAGGGAGATAAAATGATTCTTTTGAAGCTAGCCGAGTATTGTATTTGCGTACTTTAGTGGTTTTCTTAAAAAACTCCTCAAAGGCTGGTGGCAGTTTACTGGTATAATAGTCATACTAACATAAAGAGTGCATTATGAAAAAAGACCAAATCAGTAAATCGGAGAATATTTAGCTTTTTAAATAAAGGTAGGGTCGGTGTGTTCTTTGAAATCTGAAAATGTAATAATTCTTAATGCCCTTTTTTGTAGTATTATAATTCGATTCGAGGTGGATTCATAGGTGTTACCCCAGATGGCGATCCCATATGTCAAAAATGGGTAAATCAAAGAATAATATAATTGAATAAGAATATTTATATTTACATAATAGCGAATTTTTGACAACACTCCTATACTATATTTTTTTGGATAGGTAGTGAATTTGGCTTTTCCAATTGAGATTTGAAATATGACAAAATTCGTTTTGTCTATATTAAGAGAAAGTTTGAGGAGAGCCACTGAGTTGTTTATATGTTTTAGTTGATTATTACTAATTGTTCATTCTATGTCTAGTAAGTTTTTATTAGAGTAAAATACATTGGTATCATCTGCAAAGAGATGGAAATCAAGAATATTTGAAGAATTTTTAAAGTCATTTATATATAAGAGGAATAGAAGAGGCCCTAATACTGATCCTTGTGGAACGCCACATGAAATGGTTTGCTCTTCTGAAGACGTACTTCCTATAATAACAAATTGTTTTCTATTGCATAAGTATGATTGGAACCACTCTTTTACAATACCTCGGATGCCATATTTTTCAAGTTTTTTTTATCAGAATAATTGCATGATTGACCGTATCGAAAGCTTTACTAAAGTCTAGAAAAAGTCCACACGAATATTGACCATCTTCTATAGCTCTCTGTATTTTATCTGTTATGAGCATTACTGCTTGCACTGTGGAGTAACCTGAACGAAACCCAAATTGTTTGTCATAAAGGATATTCGCGAGTGGGGAGCGATAAGAGTCGGCTGGTTTCCCAGGCTATTACATAAGCTGCTAGCCGCTTATACATTAGTTTCTCTAGAAGTCTATTAAAACTGAAAGTAGAGATTGGACGATAGTTATTCAAAGCAGTTTGAGGCCCCTTCTTATGTATAGGTATTACACGTGCTATTTTGAATTTACTGGGGACAATACCGGTAGAAAAGGAACAATTAAATAGTATCTCTAAAGGCTTTGACAAACATACTCTTAGTGTCTTCAATAGTTTAGTTGGAATACTGAAAGGTCCTGTGGCTTTTTTTCATTTAGGTTGAAAATTTATTCCTCAATTTCATTGCAAGTAACAGGATAAAGATGATATCACTAGATGAATGATAAAAGGTCGATTGTGAATATTTGGTGAAAAGCGCTAATATTGAATGGACGTAAATATTTAATAATCTAAAGGAAAACTTTGGCCTCATAGCCCACTTTGACGATGTTGCACACAAATCAGAGAACAATAGATATGGCCCCCAAATAGTCTGTGTGGCCCGCCAGTCTCTTGTTATTCAGATTGTGTGTGCATTGTTCTATTCGCGTGCGCAACATCATCAATGAAGTGGGTTTATATTCGGGAGTATGTTGTCGGACATATTTTGTGACACCATGTCATTTCATGAATATGTTTTTGCGCACTGAGATCAGGATGTATTCTAATTATGCGCAAAATCGTACATTTCATGAGCTTGTTTCCAAATTCCTCGGTCGAAAGAAGCACTTAATATGTCTTCAGGGGAATATACTCCTGGTATCTTGGAATTCAGAATTGTGTTTCTATTCTTCTATGTCAGGAAATGTATGGTCCAAAAAATCTCAAAGATCGGCCAAAAAACGTCCCGCTGAAAAGTGAGAATCTTTTCTACAATGCCAATTCGGCGGTCACTTAAAACAAAACATATCCCTAATCCAAGTATTTTGAAGGATGCTAATTAATCGACCTGCAATGCATTAACCTTCACTTCCTTTTTTATAAAGAATACCTTTTTTTCCTCAACAGAAAAGATGAAAAGTCCATTACAATGCATTCATGAGTGTATCGATCTCCGAGCTATGTCCTTTGTTGATGAAAACAAGTTGAAATGCTCCATCAAATTTATTTTTTAAAAGGGGTGTATTCTTGGTTTGTAACCACGTGACACATTTTTTTGATTGCCAAATGAAAGATAATGTTTTTGAGTTTGAAGACAAATCAAAACTACATATCTCGAGCCTATATTTTGAAGCACAAGAGCGTTTCGTTTCAGTTCTGGGTGAACAAATATGAGAGGTTCTTACTGTAACATGGCTGCCAAAAAATCTTAAACAAAGCGAACATTTCATCCATTTCAGTCGGTTTCACTATATATCAGTCCCATTAAACATAACTTTTAAGCATTTGTAAGGCCAAAAACCTTTAATTTGACGCGTATGTATACTTTATACGCGTGTGTATACTTTATAAACACGTGGAGGACTGTTGAGACAATAATTCAAACCTGAGCTGTATCTCGTGAGCAAAACATCGTATTGACCTGAAATTTCGCCAGAGAACTTAAATCACGGACATCTACAACATATTAAAGAAACAGCTTAATTGCTGGTTTTCACTCAATCCCCAGAGATTCATATGACAAAGGGCATGGTGGCCATGTTGGTGCCCCAACAAAAGAAGATAACGAGGAATCTATTGTTTAAGGGCACCAACATGGCGGCTATGACGTCAAGTGAAAGCCAGCAATAGGATATATAATTTAGAAGACACCGTGATTCGCGTGATGACGTCACATGCAAACAAATTACCTGAGCACGTGATCAATGCTCCATCGTTGCCTCTATTTAATGTTGCTATTGGCCCTGCGATCAAGACAATGAAGACGCCTCCATATCTTAGGTGCCTATAAGCTGACTTTACTTCAGCAATCATTATTTATCTGATTATTTATTTGCGTGTTTTAATTTGTTTATATATTTATCCCATCCATTGTTGCTAGGCCTGTCCCGATTGCGCTGGAAAAATCCAAGAAAAGTGCTCGTAAAAAGGCCCAAAAAGTGCTAAAAAAGTGCTAAAAAATGCAAAAATGTGCTCAAAATTTCGAAATAGTGCTCAATTTTTTTAAAATAGTGCTTTCAATTCTGAACAATTAAATTTAAGCTTTGAATAAATATGCCTAGTTTTACTGACCAAATTAACCTTTCATGTTAAGAAATGTTGAAATAAATAAAACAATATTTTTCGAACTTAACAAAGGTTTATTAGGAGTTTGAAGCATGACATAAGTTTCAAGTTACTTTACCATCGAACACAAGAGACGCAGGCTAACGTTCTCAGCCGTGTCACTTCACAGTTTCCGTCTAGCAGTTTCAGACTATCGTGTAACTACCGCCATCCATGAGCCAATCAGAATCTACTGTTCCCATGCTTAAAAGGACAAGCGCACGTGCATTTCCATGACAACAGTCTTTCTTTTCTCTACAGCATTACTAATTATTCAATTTCACGATCACGAAATAACAGATTTGCTGAAAAGTGTTCAAAAAGACAAAATGTTTTCTAGAAACTTGCCCCAAATCCGAAGAAAGTGCTTAAATATTGCCCAAATTGCGAAAAAGTGCGCAAGGGAGCTCAAAATGTAAAATAGTGCTCCAAGATCGAAAAAGTGCTCAAAAAGTGCCCAGCGCAATCGGGACAGGCCTAATTGTTGCACCTGCACTTTGTTGTTATAAGGCTGTATTTTTTCACTGTTTTATCCTTTTATGCACCTTCCAGTATTAGTGTAAACTATGAAATAGGAAGTAAATATCGAAGATCTAAGAATAATGTGTACAATCAACAACATAAAACATAGTTATAAAAAAAATCACTTATAAGATCATCAGTTTACACACTATATAGTGCATGTATACATGTAGTTTCTTGGAGGACCAGACAGGGTGGCTTAAAATAGAGTGGTGCCCTTTGGCAGTCTGCACGAATCTACAAAGACTTGACAATAATTATTAACGATTGACAGGTGAGCACTAAAGCTATTTCGATTGGTTATTCCACAGGCAGCCCAAGCTCTGTATTTGCACTGTGACTATTATTTCACAAAATTCTCAGATAAAGAAAAATAATAAACTTACCTTAACTTAAGAGTTTGTTGTTGTTCTGTTGTCTCTCTGGGGCCTAGAAATGGTGGTTATGGGGCATTTGGCTCTCACTTTGGGTTTTTCTCTCTTAACCCAAAGTGAGAGAAATGCCCCATAACCGCCATTTCTAGACCCCAGAGAAACAACAGAACAACAACAAACTCTTAAGGTAAGTTTATTTTCTTTATCTGAGAATTTTGTGAAATAATAGTCACACAGTGCAAATACAGAGCTTGGGCTGCCTGTGGTTATTCTTATAATTTAATAGTCGTGAAGTCCCTCATCCAGCTCGATCCAACCCAAATCGCCAAAAAGTGGGAAGGCATTTGAGAAAGTCTAATGTGTTCATATAAGCAAAATGCTTTTAGTAGAAACCAACTACCTAGTTAGTGTTCTATCACGAATCCTGCAATCTGATTGGTTAAGCTACTCACTATCTTTTCTGTGATAGATAATGAGTAGTGAAAAACCCGGTTTTCAAAAGTAAAACAATGGCTGCCAAGCCGTCAAAAAATCTTCTTGTTTCAGTTTAAGATTGAATTACTAGTTGGTTTCTACTAAAACAATTAGACAACTCGCTCTCAGTTTCTATGGCTGATAGTTGACGAGGAGCTACGCTCATAGTCTAACTGTTAAATATAACACTGTACTATTGCCTTAATCAAATAATACAATTTAATTCTTTAATTTTGTTTATTTCAGTCTATATTTAACCTGAGCTGTCACAGTCGTGAGTTCAGCATGTCTTCAATCTAATTGAAAACATTTCAAAACCGTATGGCACACTGAACACATACAAAATTCACAACAGTATATGTTAAATCCACAAGGCAGAGGAATACTAAAATATAGTTGAAACTATAAATGTTTACATGTTTATGTATGTAGCAATAGGAACTACAGCAGATAATTTTGTGCAAGAAATTAGTTTTCAATCACTGACACTGTGAAAATAATTGCAAAGCTAAAAAGATAAAGTGGAATGAAAAGCATTCAAGCAATACAGTGAAGAATAACAATGGATACTAAAGACTTTGCAACATACTTACAATATATGATTACTTTCATACTTTCATTATTAAAAGTAATTTACAGCAATCATGGATCCAAAACATTGGACTGCAAGTGGTTCAATGGTAAGATGGTAGGTAGACCAATCACTTTTTAATGGTGCAATTATGGCCAATATTCTTAATATGTATACATGCTGCCATAGCATCTAACTTGACCCTGTGGTGAGTCAGTCCATGGTGGCCATGGGGTATATACTTCATGGTAGTGTTTAGTTCCGTATAGTCTCCCTGCATAATACTGTAAAACAGTAGAGAAAATGATTATGCAGGGAGACTACATGGAATGAAACACTACCATGAAGTATATCCGCTGGTGGGGTGGTAATCGATGCGCCTGTCCCAGGGAGGCCACTGGGAGAGGTCAAGCTGTTTGACCTAGACTGCATGGATCCATATATAAGCTGTGCCTCACTCTTTTTAGTTGTTTGAATGTTTTTCTTCCAGAAAAATCTGACTTTTACAAAGTATTACCAACAACTCCAGCATAACAGACACCTAACACTTGAGATGTTAATCAGAGCACACAAATTATGAAAGGAAAAATTTAATGTTGGAATTCATACAAAGAAATCTACAATTTACTTTGTCATATGTAATTAGTATGTGTTTTTATTAATACACCTAACTAACCCAAGTATATGTCAATTGGAGTGCAGCACCAGTGTCAGGGCTGTCATTAGGTTTTTAAGTTGCTGGAAAACTGTGAAAAATAGCCAGTTTTGTTGGCAGTGCCATAAGCTATAGGCTCGGTTTCCAACTGTGGGGGTTTCGGTGAGCCCGCGATCCTCTCCCCAGGAACGACACCCCAATGGCTGAAACCGAGCCTACATTAAAGCTACAACTCTGGCTTTAAGTTGGCAGTGAATCATCA
Source organism: Actinernus sp. WN-2022 (assembly GCA_030867875.1). Taxonomy (NCBI): domain Eukaryota; kingdom Metazoa; phylum Cnidaria; class Anthozoa; order Actiniaria; family Actinernidae; genus Actinernus; species Actinernus sp. WN-2022. The sequence continues at coordinate 135,442,063 of JAOWCC010001589.1, forward strand.
TCATAATATTATTTGCTCGTGATAATCGCCATCATTAATTAATCCTACACATGTGTTTTGCAAATTCAGCAAAGAGAACTTAAAGCTAATACCATGACTGGAAAGAACACCTCAAAATTAGCGAGATTGACAAGTTTCTGAGGAATAAGTTGTTTTCCCACAGAGTTGCAAGCATACAAATCTGGAACCAATTGTAGACAATTTAATGGACTTAATCCTGGTTTCTGCAAAACTACCCACCCACCCACCCCTCCCTTGGATATGCATTGTTCTATTAATGATTAACCATTAAAGGTTAGGGTGAAGTGTGCCCAGGGGTTTCCCAGAAACAGTGATTGCATGATCCATTTAATGTATGGAATTTTCCTTTACATGAAGTTATAGTGAAGTCCAACATACATTTGACTCTGTAATTTTTATGAATTTGCATGCTCACAACTGTGGGAAATTAAACAACTGATATCCTTTCAAACTTGGTAATCTAGCTTATTTTGAGGTGCTCTTTCCAGTCATATAATTTTTTCTCTTTACTGAATTTTCAAAAAATATATATACTGTAAACTCTGTGTTTAATAATTAATTTATAATTATATTTGTGTGAGTGTAAAAATAATGGGGATTTCCACTGTCACTAGATATGGCTACATAATGCCCTATATAACTAGCTATACTGGTAAGGTTTGAGTCTCACCTAGCAATTAATTCCAATTTGTTGGTGCTATCTAATTGTCTAATTATATTTAATTGTCATAATTATTTGTGTGACATTTCACATTGAGGTCTAGCATGTGTTTCTTGCATTATGTATGAAATATAATGAAACTTGTGGTGACATATAATTAATTGCATCTTGAAGGACTCTAATATATGTATCTGCCACCATAGCATAATCAAAAGTTTTCAACTTACATTGTACAAGAGTTACTGTATGGGTTGTAAATGGTACATGTAAATACAAAGACTTTCCGAGATGTGCCAGACTTGTATTTTAAAATACAAGCCTAATACTTTTGGGCTCTCTTTTCAATTTTGATACTCCAAGACCTATGGAAAAGGTATGTATTGCATTGGACAATGAGACTTTGAAACTCATTGACAGATTCCCAAAAATATAATACCAGAAAACTTGAGATTTCCAGTTTTGGAGAATATTTTTCTAGTACCATAATCACCACTCCTAAGAGTTATAAATTTCCCTAAAATAACTTTTCCTTTCAATTCCTTTTCTAAAAACTGGCTTTAAGTTTTAGTCATCACCTCCTCCACCATGATCAACAGGGCCTCCACCGGTGCCGTCATCCCCAGGTCCACCATAATGGAAGTCATAGTTCTGTCCAGAGCTGCCACCTCCTCCACCTGTCTGTACAACTGGCTGCTTGAAAGTACCAAGGTGGTTTTTACAATTTGGACAAGAGTGTGATGCATCCTTTGCACAATCCAGACAGAATGGAACACAGCAACAACTAAAATGTTACAAACAAAAACAGAACAATTATTATGGTTCTATGAATATAAATTCCATGGACACTCAATTAAAGGGCTGTGTGGAAAATGGGAGTGAGTGACTCCTGATCACACTCTACATTCTCCTTCAAATTATTTGTTTTCTAAGGGAGAATTTATAGTATGGTGTACTGACAATAGTAAATACATGTGAAACAGTGACCAGGAGAGTACCTGAAATTCAAGGCATAAATGTATATCCTATAGTCCAGATAGCAAGAGTCTGCGATAAGCAAAATTGTTTTCAAAACGTTAAATAATTTGTACCTTTTTAAACTGCATTATATTGTGTATTAGAGGCTTCAGGCATTATCCAGGTGTTGTTTGCAAAAAGTCTGATGTGAGAGTGGTTTACTGCAGCTGAGTCCCTTTAATATCAAACAAGTCTGCAGCTGTTGTCTGATTCATGATCAAAATACTATAATTGTGGTCAATCAGCTGATCAACAATACATGTACCATAATGATATTGCCATCTACAATTAATAATTATTCATCAACTGCAGGTCGGCAAAAAACTGACAATGGGAAAGCATGATCCATCATGGCCAACCAAAATCAGCTGCAGTCAAAAACCGGAATTAAAAAAATATATAATAATGTTGATACCTGATAGAAAAATAGTCATTTTCAATCTAGAATTCACAACATTCTTGAAAAACGAAAACAGTTTAGTAAATTAACAAATTTATTCATACCAGAAACATGAAAAGAGCAGACAATATATCCATGTAGTTGATCCGATATTACGCTCAACCTTGGTGATGATGGTTGCATGGCAATGAGGGCACTGCATACTGACAGGAACTTGCTCTAATGAAACAGACTTAATAGCAGCAGGTTGCTGCACAACCACTTGTGTAGTTTGCACTCCATAACCAGCCTGCAGTATAATTCAAAGTTTAATCAAAGTTACAATACACAGAGGTTGTTATATAATTATATAGTCAGCTAAGCCTCTAATACATAGAGGACATTGCATGAACGCGAGTGCAATACATGATTTATGGGCAATGAGTGATATTTTGAAAGTTCTGATTACCGGTAGGCATGTGCAATATTTGAGAACTTTCAAAATATCACTCAGTCACCATAAATCATGTATACTGTATAGCACGAGCAGTTCATTCTATTTAAGTTGATAATATATTGAGCAATCATTTGCTGAGAGCATGTGACTGTGCACTCTATAACCTTTTTATTGACCAATCAGACTCCAGATATTTTGTTGAGTATATACTATAAGGCTGTGTATTTTTATGAGTCATTTGTATTTTGGGAAGCCTCAGGCTTGGCTCCTTTATGCTAAAAATGTACAATGTACCATTCATTGGTTTCATTGGCTAAACTCAGTGTCAGGCTGACCACATCATTGAAGTTTTATTTGATACTCACTATTTAACGTGCACTCTGAAAAAAACATTCATTTGGTGAAAAAGTGGCTTTGTGAGAGTGTAGATCATGAAATTATTACCCGGGAACACTATAAATGGTTAAGGTAATACTGGATATACCTCCAGGATATACGTAGATTGGACAATGCTGTGTATAACTGAACAGAATAAGGGCTGTACAAGGGATGTAAATACATTGCATATACCACAATGATTGTGTTGCTAAATTGGAACTGGATTGGGCTTCCCTTAAAACACCTCAAGGCTTTATTTTATTGCATTGTGTTTATTTTTCCCTTTGAGTGCATTTTATTAAAGGGTTGAAAATTAAGTGACTTTTAGACTCAATTTCGCCTTCAAGCTCCCCCCTTAAAAATCAAAAAAAGATGCAATCCCAAACAACCACAATATTCATTTTTATAGTTGGACTAAAGTTAATATTTTTAGTGTGTAAAAGTTTCGAATTTAGAGGGACAAATTTGGTATTAAAAATAATCACATTCATGCAAGTATATAATTTAGTCATCTTCATTGACCAACCCTTTCAAAATATGATCAATATAAGATCAATACTACTGTACGACTAACTATAGAGTCCGGGGGGGTACTCCTGTTTGTGACGTATTATGTACATGTGCTGCTGCGGTGGGTCAGGGTTTTGAGCTCAGTTTGGGCAGGTAAGGTCAGGGTTTTTACCTGATTTAGGCAGATCAGGATCAGGATTTGACTTTAATTTGGGTGCAGTCGGGGTTCAGTATTATTTAGGCATCAGAGTTTTTTTTTCCCAAAAAGGGGACAATCAGGGTTTTGGAGCTCGGATTTTGGGTCAAACAGGGTCAGGATTTGAGCTTCTTGGCCTCACATACATACCCATTTTTCATGTAAGTAACCCCCCGGGGTAAAGAGTGCTCCCATTTGCTACTCAATCGCCTACCCGTTGATGTAATTGAAGGGCTGTGTGCAACAAGCTAAGGGCGTAAGTGACTCCCGATCACATTCTAAATTCTCCCTTAGAAAACAAAGAATTTGAAGGAGAATTTAGAATTTGATCAGGATTCACTTACGCCCTTGTTGCACACAGCCCTTCAATTAATGCTGCAAAATTAAAAGTAGCCTGCGTAGCAAGCGTTTCTGTGTTTTTTTTTGGAGCGTAGGAAAGATCCAAGTATTAGCTAGGTTAGGCTTTAAAATGCACACTACATGCACTGATGCATGCAGTGATCTGTTGAATTGCAACTAACCGGTGGTGGTGGTCCCTGTTGATAATAGCCTGGTTGTGGGTAACCAGCTGGATACTGCTGACTGTATTGTCCAGGTGGAGGTTGAGCCATGCCTTGTGGTGCAGTCGGTTGGTAGTAAGCGGGAGGATAGTTGTTTTGACCTTGTGGTGGGTAACTCATGTTCTTGTTGTGTAGTCAATGTCCAAAGTTCTAATCCAAAGTCAAACTCAAAGATGAACTTGGAAGATGCCCCACGCCCTGTACCACGGGGTCACTTTGCTTCTGTATTTGCCACTTTTTATTAGGAACAGTTCAACGAAATGTTTTTGCAAGTCAGGTTGCTTGAAATTGGTCTCATTTGCTAGATGATCTGCAAGCTTCAATTAAGGAAAGCAAAATAGGTTCGTTTACTCGCCATGGAATCTGAATGATTCGATCGAGTTCGGGCTTGGTCTGTACTGTGTCCTCAATCGTTGTAGTTGTTTATATACAGCTTCAAATTTCTATTCCACGATGCTTAGACACTCTCGAGTATCTGCAGTATTGTAAAGATACCGAATCGCGAAGTTCCTGACTGGAACTGGAAGTCGTCCTTGCATAAAATTCAATCGGTTTTCAATGTTTGCCCAGCTGTGACGTATTCTGGTCACCGACGTTGAGTTGACACGCATGACGTCACCATCGTCACGGGTTGTGACAGTAAACCGCGCCACTTCCTCAACTAGGCTCGGTTTCCAGCCATGGGGGTTTCGGTGAGGCTTAGTTTGGAGAAACGACACCCCAACGGCTGAAACCGAGCCTAGTAATCAACTGGAGGTAAGTGTATATTTTGAAGTTGGTGTCAACTAAATAAATTGTGTCTGCTAACAGTTTTTAATCTGCTTTTGTTAATTTCCGTAAAAGCGGGTCCCGCTGTGACGTTCTGCATGTTATGTCTTGAAATGCCATATGCGTGACAGCATTGCAATTAGTTACGAATTCAAATCAAGGGTTAAAATGTTTGTGTACATTCCTTGGGGAAATCAGTAAAATATACGACACGTATAGGCGAGAACGGCTTCGTGCAGGCTAGACACGTATTTGAGAAAAGCTTACAGGAAAGCAACTAAAAACATTGATAAATACACTTTTACTTTCACTCTAAAATTAGCATAATATTTGTCATGTGAACAATTGACCTTTGCAATCTGATATTCCAAAGGCACTAAATTATGTAAATTTAATTTTGTTACTTTGAACACCCTGCGTACCCTCCATGCCCTGCGTATTACTCCGTCCGTTTAGCTGGCTTATATTGGTTAAAATAAAATTTGCACATCACTATACGGTGGCCCACAAGTATCACGGCAAGATTTATTAAGGTGAACATCAAACAATAAAAAAACTACCCAGTTGAGCAAAGAAAGGGCAAGAGGGGTTAGGGGGGTCCAGAGAGAAACTCCCCTCTCCCCTCAAAAAAAGTGTACACTAGCAAAACACGGCTGTGAAAAACAACACTGTGTCCTTAGTAACTGGGTCCTTAGTAACTGGGTCATTTTAGGTAATAAATATTGCAGTTTGCTTGAACTATAGAAGGTTTTATGAGCACGAGTTTGACAAGGCTTCAAGTACCCAGGCTGCAAACAGACTTCTTCGCAGGGTAGGGTTAAACCATTCTTGTTTTTTACGTAATATATATACTGTATGTCCAATTTCTGGATCTGGGTTTTTCGTGAAAAAATATAAATTCTGGGTTAAATATGATTCAGAGTAATCAAACAGGGAGAAAATTCTTGTTTATTTTCACAATAACTTGGAATTAATCTGGGTTGACTATTTTTCTCTGAAAACCAGGTCTGGCTCTGGATCCCATGACCACACATACCAGCCTAACCATTTATCATACAAGTGTGCAGATAATTTTGGTTTTTAGGCACAATAATTTTATTTTTAATTAAGTAATTTAATTCTTTCTAACCAGGTATTTTATTTCTACAACTAAGGAATTCTTTTTCTAACTATGCACAATGCATAAATTCTCTTTCGCGAGTGGGGGAGCAATAAGAGTCGGCTGGTTTCCCAGGCTATGGTAAGCTTATTTTTTTGGATTCACTGGGATGTTTTTACCTTAATATTTGTAGTCACTGTGCCACCCTGATGAGGGGCCCAAGTCAGAACCGACCACCCATGAGTGCTTCCCAGAACATATTTTTCCACTTGCAGGATCGTGTTCAATGGGGTACTGGGTTTGTGTTATCAATTTCTGTGCAATTTTAGTGACATTCCAAGCTATTACAAGGTTTTCTGTACATTTGCAAATTTGGACTAGATTGTGGGGGACTGGGAAGCACCATCATATATGGTAAATGATTATCAGGTGCTTCACATTGTTCACCTCTGTGGCATAGTGGTCAAGGCTCTGCGTAACCAACAGATCCAATGGACCAGCAAGGAAAGTGAAGGTAAAATAAATATGGTAATTTAGTATAGTTGATTATATGGTACAATGTAGCACTGTAACAAGACAGGGAGACGATTAGAGAAAGGAAGTGATAAGGGGAGGTAGGAAAACAAAGGGGGGGGGGGGGGTGAATTTATTTTTAGTACACAAAAATTACCAAGTTAGAAAACAAATTACCTGAAAACAAAAATTAACTGCAACACATACAAACTGCATTTAATAGACTAGTAAAAGCTTGTTGAGTGTATGATGAAGAAGAACATGTTCTATGTGGTAATTGTATCCAAGTGCTAAGCACAATGCTGAATATGCAAACAGTTGAAGACTATAAACTGAGAGTGGAAAATGACAACTTACTGTTCAGTGCCACCTTTACAATCAAGGACAACAAAACTGACCACAGGTAGCCCAAGCTTACAATCTGAAAAATATTTAATTGCATTTGTATGGGATTTACAAAACCTACAACTTAAGAGACTGTATGGTAGCTAGGAAAATCTTTGACATTCTCTGAAAATTGCCTCAGACATTTAATAGCTAAGCATTACAATAAGATACCCTGAATATTTTGTTGACTTTTATTCAATATTTAAATTAAAGAGCTGTGTGCAAAAAGGGTCCCACCCTTTTTGTATACAACCCTTCAATTGTAAATGGCAGACTAAAAAAATCCATACAAATGCTAGTAAATATTTATATATAGATCATAAGCTTGGGCTACCAGTGGGATTGACTTCAAGAGAATGAATAAAACTTAGGCACTGACTTCTTAACGAAGGAGGGTTATTGTTAAATCAAATGGAGTGTTTGCAATGATGTACTGATCACATTGAACATCAACATCCCCCCTGGCTACCACCCAGGCAGTTTGGGTTATTCAAATTCCCATCCCCCGGGCCAAAAATGTTGTTCAAAATGCCCCATCCCACCCCTGGGACATAGTATTAGTTGTGACACTGCATTTTGTTTTTAACAGACAGTTTAAATATTTGTAAGCAATTTACATTTATATTTTACTACCTTCAAATACAGCACAAAGCTTTTGGAGTCCCGTAAATTTTTAAGCCAGTCTCTTACAAAAGCAGAGTTAATTTTGTCCTTTGAAGTTGTCTAAAGTTGCCTCCCACTCCAATTATTCCACCATGATTTAAATTGATGAAACCTGATGCAGCATGAAACGTTAAATCGAGACAACTCGTTCAAATTCCCATCAACCCCTCCCATCTGGTGTCAAATTCCCCACACCCAGGACAGCAACCCAGGACAGCAACCAAAGTCAAATTCCATACTCCTTGGGAATGGAAACAAATCAAATGCCTGGGGTATGCATGGGGGGTGGGATCTTTAGAATTAAACAAGGATGACTATAACTACACATAGTGGTCTGACAGTAAAATATGTGAACTTGGTTTTATTGCCAATGATAAATAACTTGTAAGCAGCATATATCATATGACCATTTGTAATCCACCATCTACCATCAGCACCTATAGAAAAGACACAAATAAGTTAAACATTAATTACCTTCAATTAATTGGTCAGTCACTGACTTTTCACAATTAGAAAGCCTAACATATATATGTGATTTTCTTCACTGAAAACATGTACTCTGTCTTCAAAACTAGCCCACCAAATTTGTCTTTTACTGGATCAAAGCTCAAACAAGTTGAAATGCTATTGGCTTGCACTCAACACTGATTGGCTCAAATAACTGTAAGTTGGAATGTTTCAGTTTTTGTTCTGCAATGTGATTGGTTCTCGTTGTCTAAGCTAGTGGCCCTGGTTACAGAATATAGTCATGCAATAATAATTGCACTGAAGTGTTGGTGTCATTTAGGTGCAGGAGTTAAATCTGCATTTGTGTTTAATACTGTCTTACCTGACCAGTAATGTAAGGGGATCTCACCAGAAAACAGACAGCATTGGCAACCTCAGCTGGCTCTCCAAATCTTCCCAATGGTATCATTGACTCCAGTGAACTCAAACTATGACTTCTTAGTTCATGAGTCATGTCTGTTTTAATAAATCCTGGTACTACAAGATTGATACGAATTCCTCTGGAGCCAACCTCCTTAGCAAGTGACTTTGTAAAACCAACCAGACCTAGTGAAAAATGTCTGAATTATTAAAGTATTGTATTCATTATACAACATAATTTTTAACTGTATAGTAAGGTATAACATGTCTGTATGCATAACCAGCTATGCATAGCATACATAGACAAAGCTTCGTACGCTCTATAAAAAAATAATTAAGACATAGATTCACAGATGTGAGACTCAGCGTCAGTCCACCTCTTGCATTCGACACATATCTGCAGTTGCTCCAAAAAGTGATGTACTTCTTTGATTGATTCGCTGAAATTAAATTGCCATTTCATTACCTGCCTTTGTAGCACTATAAACTGTCTGTCCAGTATTTCCCTTCTGTCCTGCAATGCTTCCAATATTTACAATGCACCCCTCCTTTCTTTTCATCATTGACTTTAACACCGCCCGAGAGGTATACAAAACTCCTAACAGATTAGTACCCATCATGTTCTCAATGTCTAATGTCTTGGCACGGACCAAAAGTGAATCTTTGTTAATCCCCGCAGCATTTACCAACACACCTATCTTCCCAACTGTAGATTCTATCAGTTTGACTGTTTCTTCTACTTGGGTACAATCTTCTACGTTGCAGCTAAAACTCGCATGGCAGTTACTTTCTATGCAAGGTAAAGAGTCCGAAGTTTCCATAGCACTTTTTCCATCTCTTCCGATGACTGCTACGATTTCTCCTTGCTGAGCAAATGCATGACAAATTGCCCTTCCAATTCCTCCAGATCCTCCAAATACAGCACAAACCTTTCTTGATACAGAGAAAGGAGGCATTACCCTCACAAAATGTTAAACGCAAAAACTACAAGTTTCGCCAGGCGTTCCACGCGAGGTAAGAAATCAGTCAAAAACTTGTCCTACACCATGGTATTCATGGTAAAAATCTACACGTTATTGGTCAATTTGTACCATCGCCCGCGATTTCGGTCAGCGTAATACTGGACTCTAACGGTAGGTACTTCACATAAGATAATTATTATGTACTTAGAAGATTATTATGTACTAGTCGCTTATACACTACGCTTCAACACCGTTCAGCCTCGTTATTCAACCTCGTTCAACTCCGTTCAACTCCGTTCAACCCAGTTCATCCCCGTTCAACCCTGTTCATCCTCGTTCTACCCTGTTCATCTTCGTTCAACCCAGTTCATCCTCGTTCTAGCCTGTTCAACATCGTTCAAACCTGTTCAACCTCGTTCAACTCCGTTCAACCCCGTTCAACATCGTTCATCCCTGTTCAACTCCGTTCAACCCTGTTCAACTCCGTTCAACCCTGTTCAACTCCGTTCAACCCTGTTCAACTCCGTTCAACATCGTTCATCCCTGTTCAACCTCGTTCAGCTCCATTCAACCTCGTTCAACTCCATTCAACCCCGTTCGACCTTATTCAACTTCGTTCAACCTCGTTCAACCCTGTTCAACCTCGTTTAACCCTGTTCAACCCCGTTCATCCCCGTTCAACCCCGTTCATCCCCGTTCATCCCCGTTCAACCCAGTTCATCCTCGTTCTAACCTGTTCAACCCAGTTCATACTCGTTCAACCTCGTTCAACATCGCTCAACCCTGTTCAACCTCGTTCATCCTCGTTCTACCCTGTTCAACATCGCTCAACCCAGTTCATCCTCGTTCTAGCCTGTTCAACATCGTTCAAACCTGTTCAACCTCGTTCAACTCCGTTCAACCCCGTTCAACTCCGTTCAACATCGTTCATCCCTGTTCAACCCCGTTCAACTCCGTTCAACATCGTTCATCCCCATTCGACCTTGTTCAACTTCGTTCAACCCCGTTCAACCTCGTTCAACTCCGTTCAACTTCGTTCAACCCCGTTCAACCCCGTTCAACCTCGTTCAACCCTGTTCAACCTTGTTCATCCTCGTTCAACCTTGTTCAACCTCGTTCAACTCCGGTCAACCCTGTTCGTCCTCGTTCAACTCCGTTCAACCCGGTTCATCCCCCGTTCAACCCAGTTCATCCTCGTTCTACCCTGTTCAACCCCGTTCAACCCTGTTCAACCTCGTTCAACCCTCTTCAACCTCGTTCAACCTCGTTCAACTTCCGTTCAACCTCGTTCAACTCCGTTCAACCTCGTTCAACCCTGTTCAACCTCGTTTAACCCTGTTCAACCCCGTTCATCCCCGTTCATCCTCGTTCTAACCTGTTCAACCCAGTTCATCCTCGTTCAACCTCGTTCAACTCCGTTTAACCTCGCTCTACCCTGTTCAACCTCGTTCAACTCCGTTCATCCCCGTTCAACCACGTTCAACCCTGTTCAACCCCGTTCATCCCCGTCAGTTCAACCTCGTTCAACCATGTTCAACCCCGTTCAATCTAGTTCATCCCCGTTCAACCCAGTTCATCCTCGTTCTACCCTGTTCAACCTCGTTCAACTCCGTTCAACCCTGTTCAACCCAGTTCTACCTCGTTCAAACCTGTTCAACCCTGTTCAACCTCGTTCGTCCTCGTTCTACCCTGTTCAACATCGCTCAACCCTGTTCAACCTCGTTCATCCTCGTTCTACCCTGTTCAACATCGCTCAACCCAGTTCATCCTCGTTCTAGCCTGTTCAACATCGTTCAAACCTGTTCAACGTCGTTCAACTCCGCTCAACCCCGTTCAACATCGTTCATCCCTGTTCAACCTCGTTCAACTCCATTCAACTCCGTTCAACCTCATTCGACCTTGTTCAACTTCGTTCAACTTCGTTCAACCTCGTTCAACCCCGTTCAACTCCGTTCAACCCTGTTCAACCTCCGGTTCAACTCTGTTCAACCTCGTTCAACCCTGTTCAACCCCGTTCAACCCTGTTCATCCCCGTTCAACCCAGTTCATCCTCGTTCTACCCTGTTCAACCCAGTTCATCCCTGTTCATCCTCGTTCAACCTCGTTCAACACCGTTCAACATCGCTCAACCCAGTTCATCCTCGTTCTAGCCTGTTCAACATCGTTCAAACCTGTTCAACCTCGTTCAACTCCGTTCAACCCTGTTCAACTCCGTTCAACATCGTTCATCCCTGTTCAACCTCGTTCAACTCCATTGAACTCCGTTCAACCCCATTCGACCTTGTTCAACTTCGTTCAACCCCGTTCAACCTCGTTCAACTCCGTTCAACTCCGTTCAACCCTGTTCAACCTCCGGTTCAACTCTGTTCAACCTCGTTCAACCCTGTTCAACCCTGTTCATCCCCGTTCAACCCAGTTCATCCCCGTTCTACCCTGTTCAACCCAGTTCATCCCTGTTCATCCTCGTTCAACTCCGTTCAACCTCGTTCAACACCGTTTAACCTCGTTCTACCCTGTTCAACCTCGTTCAACTCCGTTCATCCCCGTTCAACCTCGTTCAACCCTGTTCAACCCCGTTCAACCCAGTTCATCCTCGTTAAACCCTGTTCAACCTCGTTCAACTCCGTTCAACCCCGTTCAACCTTGTTCATCCTCGTTCAACCTTGTTCAACCTCGTTCAACTCCGTTCAACCCTGTTCGTCCTCGTTCAACTCCGTTCAACCCGGTTCATCCCCCGTTCAATCCAGTTCATCCTCGTTCTACCCTGTTCAACCCCGTTCAACCCTGTTCAACCTCGTTCAACCCTCTTCAACCTCGTTCAACCTCGTTCAACTCCGTTCAACCTCGTTCAACTCCGTTCAACCCTGTTCAACCTCGTTTAACCATGTTCAACCCCGTTCATCCCCGTTCATCCTCGTTCTAACCTGTTCAACCCAGTTCATCCTCGTTCAACCTCGTTCAACTCCGTTTAACCTCGCTCTACCCTGTTCAACCTCGTTCAACTCCGTTCATCCCCGTTCAACCACGTTCAACCCTGTTCAACCCCGTTCAACCTCGTTCAACCATGTTCAACCCCGTTCAACCTAGTTCATCCCCGTTCAACCCAGTTCATCCTCGTTCTACCCTGTTCAACCTCGTTCAACTCCGTTCAACCCTGTTCAACCCAGTTCTACCTCGTTCAAACCTGTTCAACCCAGTTCAACCCTGTTCAACCTCGTTCGTCCTCGTTCTACCCTGTTCAACATCGCTCAACCCTGTTCAACCTCGTTCATCCTCGTTCTACCCTGTTCAACATCGCGGCTCAACCCAGTTCATCCTCGTTCTAGCCTGTTCAACATCGTTCAAACCTGTTCAACGTCGTTCAACTCCGCTCAACCCCGTTCAACATCGTTCATCCCTGTTCAACCTCGTTCAACTCCATTCAACTCTGTTCAACCTCATTCGACCTTGTTCAACTTCGTTCAACTTCGTTCAACCTCGTTCAACCCCGTTCAACTCCGTTCAACCCTGTTCAACCTCCGGTTCAACTCTGTTCAACCTCGTTCAACCCTGTTCAACCCCGTTCAACCCTGTTCATCCCCGTTCAACCCAGTTCATCCTCGTTCTACCCTGTTCAACCCAGTTCATCCCTGTTCATCCTCGTTCAACCTCGTTCAACACCGTTTAACCTCGTTCTACCCTGTTCAACCTCGTTCAACTCCGTTCATCCCCGTTCAACCTCGTTCAAGCCTGTTCAAGCCTGTTCATCCTCGTTCAACTCCGTTCAACCCAGTTCACCCCCGTTCAACCCAGTTCATCCCCATTCAACCCAGTTCATCCCCATTCAACCCAGTTCATCCTCGTTCCGACCCTGTTCAACCTTATTCAAACCTGTTCAACCTCGTTAAACCCTGTCAGTCAACCTCGTTCAACTCCGTTCAACCCTGTTCATCCTCGTTCAACTCCGTTGAACCCTGTTCATCCCCGTTCAACCCAGTTCATCCTCGTTCTACCCTGTTCAACCCCGTTCAACCCTGTTCATTCCCGTTCAACCCTGTTCGTCCTCGTTAAACCCCGTTCAGTTCCGTTCAACACCGCGTTCAGCCTCGTTTAATCCCGGATGGTGTAATTTGCTGCTTGACGGCTCGACGGCTTGACGGAACGGCGGAATTTTTTTTTTGTATACACAGTGAAGTAAAATTAACTGAAACGGAGCTAGTGAAATAAATACAAACGTTTCAAGGAAACAGAGACAATTGGCGAAAAGGCTAATTGATCTGTTGCATAACTTTGATGGACCCAGCTACAATTGGAGGATTTGCAAGAGCTCCAGTTTAACTTTTTTAAAGCCTTTCTCAAAGTTCTCACTCGATCAGCAAAGCTAAGGGGAATTATGCCGATGAGTGCGCTGCAGAAGTTTCTTTTCCCTAAAGCTTTTCTCGGCTTTCGGCTTTATTTCCCCGGGGCTCTTCCCTGTTTAACTTCCATTTAATACTGACTTGCATTTGGATGAATGCAATAAAATGTTTAACACCGTTCAACCTTGTTCAACCAGAAGTCAACCAATGTTTGCTCTCGTCCTATATGTATGGTGCTCCAATATCAAAACTTTATTTTTAGGTTAAAATGTAGAAACAAAAAATAAATATATACGCGTTGTATATTTATGCTTTATTACTTATAGCTGTAACACACGATATGAATTTTATCGGTGATTCATTAAAGACATTATTATTATTGTTGTTATTGTTATTATTTTTAATGAAACGAATGAAATTAATTAATTAATTACATAAATTGAGTTTGAGTTTGAATAGTGATATTGAAGTTACATGCAGATTTTTTACAGACAGTTTTTTAAAATTGAAATTAACATATTATATTTACAAATATGGCTGTTACAGACCGAGCTTCTACATCGATATCTAAATTATTAATTTAAAAGTCCTAGGGGTGGCGAATCGTGTCAAGAAAAGCGGAGGGTCTCGCAAAAAGTTGGTAAGTCTCGAAATCTCGCATTTTATAGGTACAGTCTCGATTTTTCTTTACTTTTCCCATCTCGGAGTCTCTGATTTTTTGTGGAGACGGTCTCAGAGTTACGCCATTTTACTCTTTTATTAGCTTTTATTGGAGTTACGGTTTCTTGGCGGCCTCTGCATGTGTTTTACAAGGTACGCAAACGACAGCTAATTGGTTGAATGGTGAATTCCTGGTATATTTACTATTATTATTATTAATAATTCCTCACCTGGCGTGATGAAAGGAACTGGGTGTTTCATCATAACTCGGGCTCGGATTTTTATAACGGACAAGCTCGTATCTCAAAGTCTCGGGCTCGGAATTTCAAATTGCTTTAAAGTCTCGGGCTTGGATTTTTAAAACGCAAACGCAAGTCTCGCAATTCGCCACACCTAGTCATGTAAGTTTTTGTTTGCATGCCCAATTTGCCCGTTTAGCCTAAGTTGGAAAATGTAAGTTTGACTTGTTTCTGGTATTGTAAATATGAATTTCACTGGTATGTGTAAAACTGATTAAAATTAAAGTTTGTTCAAACATTAAAAAATAAAAATAAAACATGGAGTAAGGAGAAAACATACAGTGGGCGACTAGTTTCTGTAAAAACTATCGTTTGTGCTATTTACTATTTTTGCTCTTTCTCGTAGATATAATACTTAACCTAAACTCTGTTACTTTAATCTTATTTAAAAAAATACATTTATTTCTGTTTCAGTCTAGTTTACACAAACTCTTACACGAGATCTAGTGCACTATCTACATTCACTTTTTACATATGTTGTATTTGTCTTATATATAGATTAATTTAAATAGGTTTTCCAGGGGTATAAGCAACTTTGGTAACCCTCGTGGTTTTATGCTTGTGCTCCTCTACATTAGTAAATATCTTTTGTCGCATGTCCTAAATGTAATGATTGTTTTGTTTTTGTGGAAATAAAAACCTTGAACCTTGTGAATCTGCGTCGACGGGAAGATAAACACAGGTTACGGTGGCCCACAAGTGCCACGGCACAATCACCAAAGTCACGGCACAATCACCAAAGTCACGGCACAATCACCAAAGTCACGGCACAATCACCAAAGTCACGGCACAATCACCAAAGTCACGGCACAATCACCAAAGTCACGGCACAATCACCAAAGCCACGGCACAATCACCAAAGTCACGGCACAATCACCAAAGTCACGGAACAATCACCAAAGCCACGGCACAATCACCAAAGTCACGGCACAATCACCAAAGTCACGGCACAATCACCAAAGTCACGGCACAATCACCAAAGTCACGGAACAATCACCAAAGCCACGGCACAATCACCAAAGTCACGGCACAATCACCAAAGCCACGGCACAATCACCAAAGCCACGGCACAATCACCAAAGTCAAGGCACAATCACCAATCCACGGCACAATCACCGCCGCGAGAAAGGCTACGGCGGAAGTAGTATAGGAGGGATGGAATTAGCCCCCTTTTTTGTTGGATAAAAAAGTGTTCCACCATGGGATGGATATGCTTCGAAGCGAAGGACATAGGATGTATGGTATTCATATGAATAAGGCCTCTCTCTCGCCATTCGACTCCAAGCGATGGATTACAGAAAATGGAGTGGATACATTTGCATATGGGCACAAAGAGGAGGTAAACTTTGATGATCTCATTGATGAGCTCCTAGCCTAATACACCATCTGGCGGTAGTTCTGTGTCTGGAGGTACCACGTGCAGCTCTTCGCGAACGAAACCACGCAGCGGCACAGCAGTTGAGACGACAGTCATCAAATAGTAAAGGGCTGGTTCGTTCGGCTTGATAACGACACGTCCTGGCTGGTATATATCTAAAGACCATATATAGGATCAATTGCACGACGACGCCCACCTTCCAGCTCACCAGGTGCATATAGATATCGAACACCAACGTCGAATGGAAGCCTTTTCTCTTTGAGACCAACTAAGCGCCATGCATAGTGTGTAGGTTCTGCCGGCTTCGATTCGATCGATTCTTTGCTAATTGCTATGGTCGGGTGTGTTCCTGTCAAACGTGTAGCTTCATTGTTCAAAGCTTTGACGACCTCAGATAAACGAGTTACCCACTCGACTGACCTCTCGTTCAGCCGTCCCGATTGCTGCGAAGCAAGCACCAATTCTTGAGCATACTGGTGTCCGAATAGCCTCTCAGACAGCGTACGATTAAAACGCTCAACAATTGCTTGATCTCTGTGGATGTCCACACGTCCACGCCTTATAGAAACTCCGTGCTTGATCAGCATTGGAGAAACAACACCCATGAACTCACGCCCTGGATCAACCTGGAGCAGCTTTGGCCACGTCAATGGGCTTCGCTCGTAGATTCGCTCAAAAGCCGCAGCGACTTCTTTAGCTTCTTTAATGGCTAATGGCTCGGCTTCTTTGTATCTGGATGCTACATCAACAACCGTGAGTGCATACTTATACAGCTTTCGTCCACGTCCAGGACGATCATGTGGAAGAAAGAGCAGATCAGCTTGATGAACCTCGTTTGGCGTAGAGACGATAAATCTAGGTCGTGGCACATATTGGGGTGCTGGTAAATAGATAGCGCCCTGCTTTGAAAGCCACATCCGAGCTACATCTTCAGAGATGTCAGTTGCAGTGGCAAGATGTTTGATTGCTGCGAGTCCTTTCCAATAGCCTTGAGGACTATATAGTATCGTAAACTGAGTTTACTACTTAGTTTAGCTTCCATTGTTGCTATATGATGTATCCCACCAAACTTCAACAAGCAAAAAAATACTAGTAATTCGTCTAGTATTTTTTTTCTTAGGTGCCTAGTAATTCATCTAGTAATTCGTATTTTTTTCTTGAGAGACTATAACCATCGGCTGGCAGCTTTTTCGCTCTCTCGGCGGACTTTTTGCCGAATATCAACTTTCAGAGCTTCGAAGTTACCGGCTTCGAACTTGCCGGCTTCGCCGAGGATAAAACTGAACTCTTGTTCGGAGACCGAACCGTCGTCCATGGTTTTCGAAACTAGGTTTTTGATTGTGCTTACTTTAGTTTTTGTTAACATAACCGTCTGCTCATGTTTTGAGACCTTCAAGCCTAGTTTCTTAGCACCAACGGCTGCCTTGACTAGAGAAATATTCTGGATGCGACGAGGTTGATCAAAGTAGATCATCTGGTCAGTTGAGATACATGTGACATTTAAGCTCGCCATTTTCCACATATATAACTATAGCTTACTCAATCGATCTTCAATAGGTCAGAAAAAAAGATTACTAGTAATCTAGTAATTACCTAGTAATTCATCTAGTAATTCATGTAACTCATTTTGTAATCTAGTAATTACCTAGTAATTCATCTAGTAACTACCTAGTAATCTTTTTTTTTCTTGAGAGACTATAACCATCGGCTGGCAGCATAGCCAATAGCAAGCATTCCACCACTGACGTAGACCAACTCGCCTGTCTTCTGTGCACTCGAAGGTCGATAATAGTCGGAGAAGCTGGGTTCGTGCATGTCCTGCGGACGTATGTGGTGCAACCCCACATGTACAGTATTGTATAGCACAAGGGCACGGTCCGTATCGTTGAGATCCTCAGAAGCATGGCGCTGCAGACGTTCCTGTTCTCGAACCCAGTCAGCTAAGTTTTCGCGGTGCTCTTGGAAAGCTGCCCAGTCTGCCTGATACTTCTCTATTGCCTCGTCATGCCTTTTTCGCTCTATGGCCAGTACATCTGGACCTTTACCAGAAATTTCACGGGCGAGGTAGCTTCCCCCTACGAAGGCCGTTGCATTCAAGACTGCACCGCCGATTATCATAGCTATGGTTGCCATTATACCTACGGTATGGCTTTGCTACACACTCTGTGGAATTATCTTTTGGTCTTCAAGATACTTCTTAGAGGCAATGCAACCAGCTAATACAGCTGCCCACTTCACGTAGTTTATGACCGATGCTGAAGGGTCACTAAGCATGGACTCTTTGATCAACTTTCTTGCAACGAACTCAATACTAGTAGCGAGTCCAGTTAATACGACGGCATCCGTTATCGTTTGCATCAATTTATTCTCAACCATAAGATTTATGGTTCCAGACTTCAAATGGGCGCTTAAACGTTTGATTTTAGGTATGACTCTGCGTTCCAATTGGCCATTGTCAGTGGCCCATCTTTACTTCGTACGACCTCAAGGGCTTTGATGTTGTCATTCCCTATTACTAAACCGATTTTAACATCGGGTTGAAGCGGAGGACTGCCAGGTTCTAAGTCTATGTAGTCGGGTATCTCGGACATAGGTATCACGTTGCATATATTAACGAATTCATCCATCTCAAGACTTTGCACTTCTAGATTTGCGAAGGCGATTTCAGTCTGGATGTTCTTGCCATTTAATGTCGTAAAATCTACCAACGTTTTCTCACCTTCAAAATCTAACTCAGTTAGGAGCGGATTGGTACAATATGTGAGAGGAGATTCAATGTCTAGTACAGCATAAGTGGTGACTAAGTTTCCAATTCCTTTAGCCTTCACCTCGACTAGTAAGACTGGGAAATTACGTACCATTTTCATCGTAAGTTGCATCCGCTATGTATATATATACCTCATACAACCTGCTGGCCGAGCTGCTGTCATCTGGAGGCACCTCTTCGTGCTCCAACTCGCGCTCCCGCTCGCGCTTCTCCGCCGCTCTAGCACGTTTGTTACCTTCTGCCAGTGCTTTTCCAGCAGCAACACGCTTTGGATCTTTGACTTTTTTCTCAGGGGGATCCTCAGTGATCCGATCCATCTACTCTTCCATCTTGTATATCTTGTTGCTTTGTTATGGTAGGTATATGTGAAGGTTCAATTGGTGTGATAGCAGTGCTACTTGATGTACTAGGAACGACTACGTGACCAGCTACATGGAACAATACGCTAGCTAGTGCTACAAAGGCGTCCTGCTTTAAGAGATAACAAGCCAGTCGTAGCACTGATCTCGTTGCGGACTAGGTGGTCTTCTTGTAGGTCCTTGAGCAGTGCTTCTTGAGAATCTAGAGGGACTAGGTAAGCAACTAAGCGGGTAGCTAGACGCATCACACCATGGACTAGACACCCTGTTATTTGCTGAGCTAGAACGGCCTGGTACCTTCTATATAACCGCTCTACGTCTTTCTCAGATAGTCTAGAAACGTCTCCTAGAGAGAGATTTTTCCCTAGATATTCTTTTGTGGTTCCTGTTGCGGCCAAAATAGAAAGTGCTTCCCGGTTGTCGGTTTCAGAGGAAAACGCTGTATTATCAGCCGAATTGGTTGCCGCTGCCTTGGGTGGACCTGTTACATCCTCACCTAGTAGGGTAGCTATTTCGTTTTCCATTGTTCGTGGTATACCACGGGTGCAGGTATCTCCAATACGACTGCAAAAGGATGTCGTAAGCAAAAGCATATGCGAGTAAACTTATGGGCCCGCAGCTCTGATTGCATCATCTTTTTCTCATCCGCCTCCAACCCTGCACCGTAGTCCTCAAATAGGACCTTGGCATCCAGAGCCGATGCTGTATGAAAGGCCACAACCATGGCTACATTTTCGCGGAAGGGTTTGCAGATACTCGTGAGTTGTTGGGTGAGCACCCAAATGCAAACAGAAATCCCGATATGACGAGCAGAAAATGCCAGTTCCACGAGCTTGTCAGTCCTTCTTTTTACATCCTTTGAGGCGGCACAATCGTCGAGGACGAGTAGGGTATTGGTCCCTTTCCAAAATGTGGCACAAACATGCAGTGCGGCATTGATAGCATCCTGCGAGGGTGACATAACAAAGAAACGAGGGTCTCGATGGGCAAATCCCCGATAGGTTTTGTTGTGGGCATACGTGGGGCATACGAGTACGATATAGTCGAACTTACCGCGAAATGGGCCACGAAGTTACTCCACAAGGAATGCCGTTTTTCCACAATTTGTGGGTCCTACTACGAGGGCATTGAATGGAATGTGTTCTACCAGGGCATCCATTGTTAATATGTGAAACTATGCAGGGATCCATTCAATACATTGATCTGAGCATCTGCCAGAACGAAGATGTGCATGTTCACAATCCCACCAGCTAAATCTGCACTCCTATGCACACGGATGTCGATGTCTTTTCCACCACCTGCTTGGGCTAAGCCATCACCTTGGATAGCTGAATCCGTTGCTGTGCGACTGTCAATGAGAACGGCAAATTTGTTGTTGTAGAACTTGGTGGGTGTCATGGTTGTTATTTGCGGATCAACATCGACTGACATGCCAAACCAACCCATACCATCTGGGAAGAAGAAATTTGGAATTCCATTAACATCTACCTCCACCCTCGTGATTCCTGGATTGGAGAATGACTCGCTGTCCCGGGCGCCATGGATGTGTTTCGCCACAAAGAGGAGTAGTCCAGCAAAGGATTTCCGTGGGACGGTAATTTTCTGAGACACCAGAGTATCTGATGCCTTGTTAATAGGCACGGTCATGGCGTGTAAAGCGTAGTTGAACAGGAAGGTCGCGATTGCGGTATATGCCTTATGTGCTTCTCTGGCGAGTTTTTCGCTCTCGATGACCTCATACTCCAGCTGTATGTTGCTGAGCTTGTATGTGCCTATCTTGGTTGCATCCGATCCCACCACTATCTCGGTAGCAGGTGCTAGAATCAAATCAAACGAAATAGCGTCATGGAGGGCGCAGGGATACAGAGCTCCATATTGTGTCAGAATGTCAACGTCCAGTGGGATTCGATACTTTGAACCATATGCAGCCAGGAGCGCAGTTTCTCCAGTATTCGAAGCGGTTACGCCGTTAGTCTTTGAGCGAAGCTTGTTCACGTTCTCTATCTGAATACCTTGTTGAATCCGAGCTTCTCGCTCTGGAGTAGGAAGATAGAGATCGGAATATGTCTCGAGGAGATCTGGCCAGACAAGGTCTTCTATTACATCTGTTCCAATTCTACATCTGCGATGAAAGACTAAACATCGTCCAACATTGGCCACCACGCGATTGGTGTTGAGTCCATCAGACAATGTAAGGTCAGCCACGAGTGCAAAGCTACCTGGGACTAGGACAATGTTTTTTCCTAGCGTTGGGACTGAAACATAGAGCGTATCTCTGGGGCCGGCAGATGTTGGTGAGAAAGTGCGTCTATATAGAATGCGTCGAGCTTTGAGTCCAAATGGCTCTCTGCGTCTTTGTGCGGGAACTAACTTCGATGATATCATATTGAATATGACAATAACGAAGTTATATGCGAGAGGATAAACCTTCAATATGGCTACTGAGATAGGCCCAATGGACAAAACTGGCGAGACTACGTCGAGTGAAACTGAAACAGGTGGGACCAATGGCGGCGATGAAGCTATTGACGACGTCCTCGAAGAAAACATAACCCATTTCCACCCGTTTCAGAAGGAGCCGTAGGTGGTGAGGAAATCCATCTGGAAGAAATTCCAACGACTGATCCCCTCCGAGGGTTCGTCTTCAAACAAAACATCTCAGAAGGGGCAAAAGAGATGATGGTCAATACTGTCAAGGATTACTATTCAGATGAGGTGGTTCGAGGTGTGCTTGAGATAGCACCCATGAACGATGGTAGAATCACGATCCATGTATACGGAAGCAAAGAGCAGCCTATCCCTTTGACCAATAAAGATGGAACATTACGCCAGAAGATGGGGAAGGACCTCAAAAGAGCCCTAGGCCCCACAGGAGCAGAGGAGGCACAGGAAGTAGTAGTGGCTCAACGACAGCTCGACGAGCGGATTGCACAGGGAGAGGAGATTCTACGAGACCCTACGTCAATCGCAGCTCAGAGAGAAGCGGCTAGTGAGGAGATCACCGCTATCCATAAGGAAAGAGCAGTCCTCGAACGCCGAGGAGAAGCTCTCCAAGAGCGCATGTCACTGCGGGACCGGGTTAAAGCTATTTTCAAGAAATACGGATTCACAGTGCTTGGGGTGCTGGCCGCGGCAGGCACTGTGATTGGTGTCATAGTTTCCATGCTGTCGAAGAGCCTGGCTAGCGTAGCAAGTGGTGTTGGTAATGGTTTGAAGGCAATAGGAAAAACGCTGGGGCAGATTCTTCCTGGGATGGTCGGAGCAATTGCTAGCTTCTTGTTTCGCACCGCGGGTGAAGTTGTGGGATTCTTGGCGAAGAATGCCTGGCTGTTGATTGTAGCCGTAGTTATATTCGTAGTGGAGCAATACAAGAAGCGCTAATGCTAAGCATTAACGAAACAACAACCATGCGGCTCCAGCTGCAGCAATCGATGCCACTGCTAGATTGGTTTCGTGTTGGGTTGCTTGTATAGCCAGTGCCTTTGGTACGTGCGTCGCAGTTCCGCTGTGTACAACAACCTGTGGGGTTGGGTCCTAGCATATGTTGGGCTGGTTGCCTTGCAACCTGTGGAATTTTTTTCTTTAGGCTAGGTCCTAGCATAGGTGGAAGAGGTGGACTTTGGATCCCCGTATTAACGTCGTCGTTTGCACCCAACTGCATATCTTCGCGGGCCTTCTCGAGGTTGTTATCGTAGCCCACCACAGAGACCCCAAAGTCCAAGCCTATGTCGGCGGGCTGGAGCCACACACCAGGAGCAATCGCGTAGTTCAACCGCGCGTGGGCATCCCCAATGGCCTTCTGGTATCTTTTGATGCTATCTGCAATGTTGGTGTTCACAATGGCGTCCTCCAGCAGGACGAGAAAGTTTCGTCTGCCCTCCTTCGCTTGACCAGTGGAACCGAGGATTGCACCACGGACTTGGGCCTGTGCTCCAAGCACACAGTAGACATAGGCTTCCACAGTTTTGTTCAGCCGACCACGACCAGCTACTGTCAAGCCTGGGTGGACGTTAGTCCGGAAAGGTATAAACATCTTCCACTGTTCAGCCGTTTCTGGGTTCTCAATGCGTGTCCTCCCAGCGTCGAGCTCCGCATCTGGGTCTCCCCTACGGTACGCTGCGAGCTCTGCATCGTCGTTCCAAGTGGGATTTGTGTTCCAGTGCTTGTCTGGTGATTTCAGCCACGTGGACGTCGTGCCAAGCCCTCCCATACGCCCCCTCCGAAACCGGAAGTCTGTCTTGGTAGGGATCCCGAATTCTCCACATATTTTGTCATATGCTGATTTGATATATGGGTTGTCGTACGGCGTCCAGGTAGGAGTTCCAGGGAGTGAAGCATGCATCTCCTGCAGGATACGCCTTGTCGTGTAGTAGATGTGGAACCGAAGGAAGGCAGCAACGCGATGGGGCAAACCTCCTAGCATTTCTACCGAAATACCACAACCCTCTGTGGCTAGAAAGACAGCCATATTCAGCTGTTGGGGCCAGAAATCACTGTTGAGGCCTGCAACCCACTTGTGTACATCAGCAGTCTTCCCGCCGTCGATACAGTACTCAAATAAAGATTATATACCTCTTCAAAGTTGTGTTTTTGATTGACCTGTGTACTCATGGGGTGATTTTAGCCACTTTCACGTGATTGATTGATTGATTGATAGAGATTGGGCTGCCTGTGGTCAAGTGACAGTTTGGGGCAGCACATTTTCATGCTTGTCGCTCGTCAGCGCTTTTAGTCGTCCTAATATACGTTTGGTAAAATGTCTATCACGTGACCAATCACGTGATCACAAAAAAGTTGAAAATTAAACTAAAAACGGGGTGGGTATATTGTATATTTTAAGTAACGATTTTGTGTTTATCTGATTACAATTGTGGGTTGACACTGATAGACTATTAAGGCGAAAATATAGAAAACAGGTGACGTGACCTATTGTTGGAACCATTTTTCGCCATTTATATTCTCTTCAGTGATAAAAAGTCAACCATTCCGGGCACAGTCTCATTTCCCATAACAAACCGGCTTAACATTTCGAAGCGAAAATCTGAAACAACAATAACTTCCGCCACCCCATTTTGATTTCTTGTTTTATCAACCTTAAGGTCGTGACCTTCAAAAAACCAAAATACCAATCCTTAAATGTTAAGACACACGATTACCGTCTTATTCCAAAGTTATCAGTAGGGTATTTCATACATAAATAACAAAGATAGTGAATTTTGAATGTTTTATCAGAACTGCTCATAAACCATGCCTTAACATGCTTGAGGAATCTTCCGAAGACTTCTGCAACAATCACCTACAATCTCTACCTCTTTTAGAGGAAATAGTTATTTTCCACAGTAGGAATCCTTGCCAAGTTAAGACATTACATACCTCGTCTTTTAAATAGTTATCCTCGCCTTATTTGTCCTTGGGGTCAAGCTGCTAAAACATACTCACCCGTGCATAAACGCCTTATACTTCAGTCAAAAACGGGCACTTCGGCTGAACTACTTCAGTAAACCAATAGAACATGCAGTTCCTATTTTTATACCGTTAGGTACCTTACCTTTCTCGCTACTATACGTTGAAAATTTCTGCAAAATGATGCATGATGTTTCAAACTTAAATACACTAAAAATATATTAAATCTATTTAATTAATAAATCAAATATACAACTCGATCCTCATCAAAAGAGGTGCAGTTTTCGAAAACAGAGAAACAGAGAAAATATTTTTCCAGGATGGGAATGTGGAATGTTCTCCCCCTTTCGGTCAGATCTCTGAAGATATAAACATAATTTAAAAAAAACGAATTAAAAGTTATATTCCTGAATATACGTTCAACAGATCATAACTGTGCTGAAGTTAACCAAATCTCTACAATATTAACAAAATATGTACATCGCTGCTATTTTGATCAATCTTTTATCTGTGATTTCAATATCTGTTAAATGAAATCCCTGCTATTTCCTTTTTTGTTAATATGAGTTTGCACAACAGACACTGAGATCTGTGTGTAAATGATGTGTCTTAGTTTCTCTCTCACCATTAGTTTTGTTTATAAATGAAGTTGAAGTTGCTGGAATTTGAGGTACTTGTATAACTGGTCGTAGGTATTTTTTATTTTTTTATTTCTTAATAATATGCAGGTTATACTCTAATATACATGAATTTAATCAGTAGAAACGTTGAAAACAGTAGAAAATATATCCAGGATAGGAGTTGATTAAAAATATAAACGTTGTGCGCTTATCGAAATGATGATGACAAATAATTGGCAAAAATATTAATTCACGTTTCATATTTCGAAGTAATAAACCTTAGTTCTCACATTTTGATCGGAACTACTTTCGACCGTAGTTAAACGGAATGCACGGGATTAACGGGTCAGTTTCAGAGTCGTTTAACGGTCGGAGGGATCGATCGGAGAACGCTGTTGAACGAGATTGAACTATGGTGAATGTGGATGAACGGGGACTCGGCCGAACGCGGTTGAACGCGATTTAAAGGGTCAAGAAAAAAATTTCTCTTGACGGGGTTTAACAGGTTTGAACGGTGTTGAATGAGGTTTAACCATGCCGACGGTGTTGAACGGGTTTGAACGAGGTTAAACCGGGTTAAACGCAATGGAACTTATCATGTGGTGAATGAGGGTGAACCAGGTTAAATGAATGTGAACGGGTTAAACAGGGTTGAACGGGGTTGAACGAGGTTGAACAGGGTAGGACGAAGATGAACGGGGTTGAACGGGGTTGAACGAGGTTGAACGGGGTAGAACGAGGATGAACTGGGTAGAACGAGGTTGTTGAACGGGGTTGAACGGGGTTGAACGAGGTTGAACGGGGTTGAATAGGGTTGAACGGGATTGAACGGAGTTGAACAGGGTTGAACGGGATTAAACGAGGTTGAACGGAGTTGAACGAGGTTGAACGAGGTTGAGTAGAACGAGGTTGAACGGGGTCGAACGAGGATGAACTGGGTTGAACGGGGATGAACAGGTTTGAACGGAGTTGAACAGAGTTGAACAGGGTAGAACGTGGATGAACAGGGTTGAACGGAGTTGAACAGAGTTGAACGGAGTTGAACAGGGTTGAACGAGGATGAACAGGGTTGAACGGAGTTGAACGAGGTTGAACAGGGATGAACGGGGTTGAACGGAGTTGAACAAGGTTGAACAGGGTTTAACGATGTTGAACAGGGTAGAACGAGGATGAACTGGGTTGAACGGGGATGAACTGGGTTGAACGAGGATGAACAGGGTAGAACGAGGATGAACTGGGTTGAACGGGGATGAACAGGGTTGAACGAGGTTGAACGGAGTTGAACGAGGTTGAACAGGGATGAACGATGTTGAACTGGGTTGAACGAGGATGAACTGGGTTGAACGAGGTTGAACGGGGTCGAACGAGGTTGAACAGGGTAGAACGAGGATGAACAGGGTTGAACGGGGATGAACAGGGTTGAACGGAGTTGAACGATGATGAACAGGGTTGAATGGAGTTGACGAGGTTGAACAGGGTTTAACGAGGATGAACTGGGTTGAACGGGGATGAACAGGGTTGAACGGGGACGAACTGGGTTGAACGGAGTTGAACGATGATGAACAGGGATGAACGGGGTTGAACGGAGTTGAACAGGGTTGAACGATGTTGAACAGGGTAGAACGGGGATGAACTGGGTTGAACGGGGATGAACTGGGTTGAACGGGGATGAACTGGGTTGAACGAGGATGAACAGGGTAGAACGAGGATAAACTGGGTTGAACGGGGATGAACTGGGTTGAACGGGGATGAACTGGGTTGAACGGGGATGAACTGGGTTGAACGGAGTTGAACGAGGATGAACTGGGTTGAACGAGGATGAACAGGGTAGAACGAGGATGAACTGGGTTGAACGGGGATGAACAGGGTTGAACGAGGTTGAACGGAGTTGAACGAGGTTGAACAGGGATGAACGATGTTGAACGGAGTTGAACAGGGTTGAACGGAGTTGAACGAGGTTGAACAGGGTAGAACGAGGTTGAACAGGATTGAACGAGGTTGAACAGGGTAGAACGAGGATGAACTGGGTTGAACAGGGTTGAACGAGGTTGAACGGGGTCGAACGAGGATGAACTGGGTTGAACGAGGATGAACTGGGTTGAACGAGGTTGAACGGGGTCGAACGAGGTTGAACAGGGTAGAACGAGGATGAACAGGGTTGAACGGGGATGAACAGGGTTGAACGGAGTTGAACGATGATGAACAGGGTTGAATGGAGTTGACGAGGTTGAACAGGGTTTAACGAGGATGAACTGGGTTGAACGGGGATGAACAGGGTTGAACGGGGATGAACTGGGTTGAACGGGGATGAACTGGGTTGAACGGGGATGAACTGGGTTGAACGGAGTTGAACGAGGATGAACTGGGTTGAACGAGGATGAACGGGGATGAACGAGGATGAACAGGGTAGAACAAGGATGAACTGGGTTGAACGGGGATGAACGGGGATGAACTGGGTTGAACGGAGTTGAACAGGGTTGAACGGAGTTGAACGAGGATGAACAGGGTTGGACGGAGTTGAACAGGGATGAACGGGGATGAACGGAGTTGAACAAGGTTGAACAGGGTTGTACAGGGTTGAACGATGTTGAACAGGGTAGAACGAGGATGAACTGGGTTGAACGGGGATGAACTGGGTTGAACGGGGATGAACTGGGTTGAACGGGGATGAACTGGGTTGAACGGGGATGAACTGGGTTGAACGGAGTTGAACGAGGATGAACTGGGTTGAACGAAGATGAACAGGGTAGAACGAGGATGAACTTGGTTGAACGGGGATGAACTGGGTTGAACGGAGTTAAACGAGGATGAACAGGGTAGAACGAGGTTAAACGGGGTTGAACGAGGTTGAACGATGTCGAACGGAGTTGAACGATGTTGAACGGAGTTGAACGAGGTTGAACAGGGCTGAACGGAGTTGAACGAGGTTGAACAGGACTGAGCGAGGTTGAACAGGGCTGAACGGAGTTGAACGGAGTTGAACGGAGTTGAACGATGTTGAACGGAGTTGAACGAGGTTGAACAAGGCTGAACGGAGTTGAACGAGGTTGAACAGGGATGAACGGGGTTGAACGGAGTTGAACGGGGTTGAACGATGTTCAGAACAGGGTAGAACGAGGATGAACTGGGTTGAACGATGTTGAACAGGGTAGAACGAGGATAAACTGGGTTGAACGGGGATGAACTGGGTTGAACTGGGATGAACTGGGTTGAACGGGGATGAACTGGGTTGAACGGAGTTGAACGAGGATGAACTGGGTTGAACGAGGATGAACGGGGATGAACGAGGATGAACAGGGTAGAACAAGGATGAACTGGGTTGAATGGGGATGAACGGGGATGAACGGGGATGAACTGGGTTGAACGGAGTTGAACAGGGTTGAACGGAGTTGAACAGGGTTGAACGGAGTTGAACGAGGATGAACAGGGTTGGACGGAGTTGAACAGGGATGAACGGGGTTGAACGGAGTTGAACGGAGTTGAACAAGGTTGAACAGGGTTGTACAGGGTTGAACGATGTTGAACAGGGTAGAACGAGGATGAACTGGGTTGGACGGGGATGAACTGGGTTGAACGGGGATGAACTGAGTTGAACGGGGATGAACTGGGTTGAACGGAGTTGAACGAGGATGAACTGGGTTGAACGAAGATGAACAGGGTAGAACGAGGATGAACTTGGTTGAACGGGGATGAACTGGGTTGAACGGAGTTAAACGAGGATGAACAGGGTAGAACGAGGTTAAACGGGGTTGAACGAGGTTGAACGATGTCGAACGGAGTTGAACGATGTTGAACGGAGTTGAACGAGGTTGAACAGGGCTGAACGGAGTTGAACGAGGTTGAACAGGACTGAACGAGGTTGAACAGGGCTGAACGGAGTTGAACGAGGTTGAACGGAGTTGAACGATGTTGAACGGAGTTGAACGAGGTTGAACAAGGCTGAACGAGGTTGAACAAGGCTGAACGGAGTTGAACGAGGTTGAAAAGGACGGAACGAGGTTGAAAAGGACGGAACGAGGTTAAACGAGGTTGAACGGGGTTGAAAGGTGGAACTGGGTTGAAACTAATATAAGTACATAATAATTATCTTATGTGAAGTACCTACCACTCTAACAGGCGCAAATAGTTATTCACATTCGCCTGTCCCGCTCTCCTCTCTCAAAATCAAATATGCCTCGGCGATCTCGAATCGCAAAGACCGATTTTAGCGGGATAAAAGTTAAAAATAATACATTAGAGAGAAAAAGGAAGAGGCCAAACACGGACTTTTCGAGTTCTGGTTCTGTTCTCCCAGATTCTGCTACGAGTACCTTGGTGAGTTGTTCGCGTGTTGTTCCCCCACAATTTTATAGATTTTTTTGTTCGTTTTGTTTTATATAAACTTAATAAGCTTATTCTGTTACCGATCTGTGTGATCTTCGATCGGGATCAAGTGTAGTTTACGACTCCAATCGAACATTTCCAATCGAACATTTCCAATTGAGAATCACTAGAAAATCATACATTTTAGAACGTCACACTCCACGTTTATATCTTTAGGGATTTTGCAGGCAAGGGATTTGGTCAGCAATACCCCTCTCCAGCTCCCCTTTCTGGGGACTGTGTCCTGATTAAACTTTATTATACGATTGTATATCCCTTCCTTACATATTGTCTACTTACATGGGGAAACACTTACCCAACATCACTACAAAAGCTATGTATTATTTAAAAGAAATCCATTCGTACATTTTCAAAGTTTGATGCACATACATGTACAAGCCCCCTTTTCAAGAATTTTTTTTTTTTGATATTCTTGCTTTTAGTTACGTTTATGTTTGATTTCCATAATAATAATATTCTAACTCCTTTCTCGTAATTCTTCACTCCAGTCAATATAATTCATGAGCATAATACTAGATTAGCTTAAAAATCAGCATATTTTTTACCAACTGTTCGAACAAACTACGGTAAATTCAGTTTAAGAGATAAAGGTGCTGTAATCTCGAACTCACTTTCCGAAGAAAGTAAGACAATTCAGTCAAGGAAACTCTTCAAATCTAGACTCCAAAAACAGCTCATAGAGAACTAGTAATTTCATTTTTTTTATATCTATCTTCTCTTCTAAATCTTGTATTTGCATCTCCCTACTCTACCTCCCTCCCAAAGTTAGGGGCCGTCGACATATTCGAAATGCCCCGCTTAACGCACAACGGACGTTTAATCAAACGTTTCCAGTCAGCTAGATCTACATTAGAGCACAATTTCTGTTGAATTTCCCGGAAATTTCAACAAGGTCTTTTGATTAGAAGTATCATTTAATCCCTCGAACCTCCAGGTAATGAGGTAGTCATGTGGATAATGAGTATTTTAGTCAAGATCCGAAATGAGCGACTGTACAGTTGCAGCTATTAAAGCTTTAAGCTTGTTTTATACTTTGTTTATAAGTGAACTCCCATGTACATGTGTATTTCAGTACTGTTTTTCCTGACCTTGGGGGCTGACCTTAACGTCCGTTGTGCGTTAAGCGGGGCATTTCGAATATGTTGATGGCCCCTTTAATACCTGTGTGTAGTTTCATCATCATTTAGTGTTTAGTGTTATTGATATCAAGTGTGATAATATACAATTGTGTTGTATGTTATATATTATTTTTTAATGTTTTCTTTATTTTTTCGTTATTAATTTGACCCATATTATACTGTCTTTAAAATTATATTTCAGGATACCAAACTCAATTAGTTTTTTCTTCTAAGCTACTTCTGGTATCCCAATACTCTAACTATGACAATTATATTTATTACACTTCATGTAACTTCAAGACAGAGTATGAATAAAGACTAGTTGTTGTTGTCCCTGCAGGGGACTGGGGTGTTTGGGAATTTATATTGGCCCTCAGACAGGCCATTAGACAGTGCAAGCACAAGACATTAATGAAGATGCGAACAATCGGAAGTCAAATTTTCCTTTTTTGCTACAATTTGACATTGTCAATGTGTGGGCACCACCATTTTCAATGCAATCTTCTCTCAGTCTTGTGATGTCCATGTTGTGGAATTGACAAACAAACATTTTCCCTCTGCAGGATCAGTTAGAAGAAGGAAGTGACTTGTCACTTTATTACCATGAAGTGATAAGTATGCCAAGGAGTATTTTAATTTTAGATGGCAGTGGAAAAAATTTCATACTCAAGAATCTCTGTCTCAGAAAGAAAGAACTTATTGTAAGTGCATTACATTGTAGCTTGATTGTATGTTGTTTAAAAAAAAAGGCTGGTTGTATTGTGCATGTTACATTTTTCATTCAAAGACCAGGTCCAGATGTAAAAATTTTGAGAACTAGTGAATCCTTCAAATACTTATTGAACTGAATACTAACACATGGACTTTATTAAACAGACACCCTGAAATTACTACAGTAATGGGCATTGCAATATACATGCACAATGTAACATGCACAAGACAACCAGTTGTTCTCCCAAACTGATGGTTATATTAGTGCAATTGATCAAACACAAAGCATCCATGTTATTCCAAAGGCTACAAAGATCACTGCTATTCCCATCAATGTGGGAAATATACATTGTACATGTATGCAACACATACATACGCACTTTGTGTCAGACTATTACCTGTAATCAAAATGACAATACGATATACACACTATAGTACACTATTAGTATAATAATACTATTGAAAGGTTGTAAGTTTTCTGATTACAGAAATTGGAAACTGCAGGAGTTACTTAGTTAAAATCTGATTATTTTTATTTTTGTAACAAAATTTAAATAAAATTTACAATTATAATAATCAAACTGTCTCATTCATTCATCAGCCTAACAAATTTGTCTACCTAAAGAGATCACCTTGTCATTTTGAAAGTGGGTGGTCCTGGCTCTACAGCTGTTCATGTGATGCTGACCGGAGCAAGCTGGTAGAAGCTGTCAGCAGTTATATGAAAATGTCAGAAAGAGGTACTGCATGTACATAGAATAGTAATATTGCTTACAGTACTGTTCAAAAGTATTACAATAGTAGCTTGATTTTGACCAATCAGTAGCCACAATAGATTTCTCCTGAATGGAAGTGAGGTTACACAGGAACAATGTTACTAAATATTCAACATGTTGGATGTAAGAAAATTTACCAGCGAGTGAGATAAGCATTGGTCTGAAAGTACATGAAAATGGTTTAGAATTTGACATTATCTAGACAGAAATTATATTCGCTTATGCCTATAGAGCACAATGCAAAATTAACAGCGAAACTTTTCAATCTCGCTTTCTGTGAGTGACTTGGAGCAGTGCTCCTCATCAACTATCAGTCAATAGAAACTGAGAGTGAGTAGTCTAATTGTTAAATATGTGACTTTTAGCGCACCATAATTATAAATTGTTCAATGAGATGTTTTGGTGTAGTATGCAGGTTTCATCTAAAGCCATGGTCATTTACAGTCAATGAAATTTTAATTTGATTACAGAATGGATGTCATTGCAACCATCATGCATTCATATTCATCTGCTGAAACTATATGTTGTGCAGTTTTCTTTATCACTGGGAATTCCACTTGAGGCAGATGGTGACGAAGAATCACATTTGCAAGGTAAGGCTAAATAAAAACAAATGATGTGTTGTTCTAGAAATCCTAGATTTTGCAACTTTGTCCACCGTAATTTCAACCACAAGCCTGACATTAGAGAACTGCAATGGATACCCAGCTAAAATAAAATACACCAGTTGGTTGTGAACATAGCTACATGTACATGTAACTGTTTTAGTTAAAACTGGTGCAATTTTTTCAAGATTGTAAAAAAAAAAAAAAATTATAACTGTCTTTTTTAGAGATATTAAGCACTTACCGGTATGTTTACTGATGGTTAGGGTGTTTTTACTTGTTGGGTTAGGTTTTTTTAAATGTAGGGTAGGATTTGGATTAGTTCACAGGACTATTGAAGAAGGGTTATACAATCATGAAGTCTGTGTGGTTTAGTAACTACATTTGTAGCTCTACACATCCTAAATTAGTGAGGATCGACCCATTGTGGACGGTTAGGGTGTTTTAATGTAGGGTTAGGATTTGGATTAGTTCAAATGACCATTTAATAAGCATATACAGTGATTTTGTTACTCTTTTACTTTATTGTAATTTAATGAAAAATAAGTCTTGTGCAGGGAAATAATGTTGTAGTAGGTGTACAGTTTACTCATGTTTTTGTTCACGTAATTATAGACAATTGCGAAAATCCGTAACATTCACTTTTATCAACGAATGTTAGGGCTAATGGTGCTTGCCGGCAACAAAACTGACACTGACAGTTGATAACTTTTTGAGTTTTATACACGTAATAATACATGTATCTGCCTGAGACTGATTTCATTCACAGCTATTTTTGGCACTTTCAGTCTTGTGATGACAGGATAACATTTTGAAAATCATTCCTTTGTGCACAACTTCTTTGCTGACAGGTACTTACTTCCATAATTTTCTTGTCAAAGTATTTTGCTGCGACTCGAGAGACGACATATGCACTGCAATTTGTTTTAGCCTGCCACAGGCGATATTTAAATCTTATTTCAGTAAGACTTATTGTACTGCCAATCTGTGTTCTGTTTATTTATTATTGCCAAGTGCATTTTAGCTTATCCCTGATAATTATGTATTAACTGTTTCATCTCCTTGGTCAACCATGGGATGTTAAAAGATCCCATGGGGAAAGGCTTTGCTGGATGTAACCTCCAGATTTTAGTTGGAAAATAGTGTTTACAAACAGGTTTTGTTAATAACACTACTGACCTTGTACAAGTACAGTGCCTTTTTATATTTTTTAGTAGATAATTTTGTAATTGCATGAATGTATTCCTGCAAAAGGCCCATTCTCTTTTCTCAAATATTTTGTGTATTTATTTGCAGGGCATTCATCAGATGAAGATGTTGAGGAATTTTTGCAAGTGTCTTCAAGTTCCTTTTTTGTTTTAACTGATAACAGCAGCTGGGGAATTGTCTGTATTGATGGAGACAATGTAACCTGTACAACCTGCATGCATGACACAGGCAACTGTGCTCATGTAAAGCACCTCAAACAGTCTGTTGAGGAAGGATCCTGCCCAGACTTTGTGGCAGATGTTATTGAAGGTTCTGAAAGCACAAGCCCAGATACCAGCAGAAGGCTTCCCTACACCCCAGTGTGTTTATCTTATTCTCCAATTCCATTTGAGAATAAAGATTCATTTAACAATTACATCTTCAGTGGGATAACATGCTATTGCAATAGTGAAGGTTTGGTTGAACTGAAAACCTCGAGCGAGATTAGCGAGTGCCCAACCTGTCATAAGGGTCCAGTTGTTGATGGGAATAGTCATGAGGCTATGCTATACACTCAGTTTAATCAATTAAAAGTAATAGGTATATGACCACATCAAATTTTGGAATATTGTTAACTACTGGTTTTACGATGCTCACAAACTATAACTACTGTATAACATGATTATTAAATTATTACAATACTATTACAAAACAACTTTATTTCAAACCATGTGGCATGAAGAAGACAGGTCAAAAGTACTCACTTGAGGATTTTCAGTAAACTACATTTTGAGAATTAAAGTCCAGGGCTCATGCTACGGCACGATTTCATGAGAATTTCCACCTGTTCATTTTTATCTCCCTGATATTCCCCGTTAATGTCCCCTCTTTTATTTAAACAGGGGAGACATGCTCCCCATAGTTTAAAATCAAAAGCAAGCCCTGCTCTCATAATCTGGCTAACTGTAAAAGTGAGAAACAACTGTAATAAAATTATTGTGTTACTTTTAAAAGTAACAGGTTTTAAAAATATATTATGATAATTATCAACATACTAATTTTGCTTTTTTAAGTACTTAATAAAATGGTGATGCAAAGATAGGAAGTTTATCCTTGAGAGCCAAAATGAGTGAATGCATTGTTTTAGACTCAAGTGGATAATTAACTTCATATATTCAAACCATTTTAAAATTTCAGGTTCTATTGTCTCTTTAATGAGATTGCATATTTGATTTTTTTTCAGTTATCAGTGGATTTGTTTCAAGTGAATGTGAATGTGGTGAAATCATGTTTGATGGATCTTCCTGCTGTGTGTTAAACATGGGTTCATTTCTTGTTGGATATGATGTTCTTAGGGATTACCTTTTTCATTTCCTGTATGGAAGGTACGTCATTTAGGAGTTACATGTACATGTATGTAGAAGTATGAATTAATACTTCTTAATAACTAATTGTGAGGTCTGTACCTTAAGTCATAAATGGACCATTTTTTTTATGGCCATAACTTATGATACAGAACAAGCACATAAGGTTACTTAATAAAATGTTTATTTTATGGCATATTCATTTTCTTTGAGACTCGTAGTGGGAAGTTATGGATCACAAATTGACTATAAAGCATCTTTTGAAAAGGGTAATTACCATGTTTTATCACATGTATAAAGCTGCACCTGACATATATGTACAGCAACAATTTTATAAAAGAGGAATAAAATGCTTGCTTGTACTGTGCAGCTCCATTTATGATTACATGTATGGAAGTCACTTTGAAAGTTAAAAGAACACTGGGAATTACTGGTATTATAAGTTACATTATTATACAATTCTGCAAAGAATGCACTAATTATGCACAAGACGTTACAAAATATGAGACTGTATTTTGGTTGGTAACAGTCAAAATGGCTTTCCATTACCATTTCTCTAGCATGCAAACGTTTTTGGGTTATTGGAAATAAAATGTTATTTCTTGTGAGAATTTATATAATAAACAACTTAAGCAAAGGATAGCCAAAATACAAATGACTATTAAAAATACCTACGTATCTTTCCATATCCAAACAGTAACCATGCACACATATTCCATTATTAATAGTTTTCTTACAGTCACTGTTATCATTTCCTATCTTTTTGTTCATAGGATGCCTCTTCGTACATTTTACAAAGTTTGGGAGGAGCATCAAAGAGGTGTTGGCCATGAAACAATTCTGTCATACTACAAGTTCAGACATTCCTGGTATGTTTATTGCCAAACTGAATTAAATAAATTTAGAGTGATTTTCAATTGAGTGTTGTAAAACGAAAACCA
The DNA here is from genome assembly GCA_030867875.1 of Actinernus sp. WN-2022. Taxonomy (NCBI): domain Eukaryota; kingdom Metazoa; phylum Cnidaria; class Anthozoa; order Actiniaria; family Actinernidae; genus Actinernus; species Actinernus sp. WN-2022. The sequence continues at coordinate 135,478,407 of JAOWCC010001589.1, forward strand.
GAACCAATCACAGCAAAAACATAAATGAACCAATCAAGAACTGAAGTAACTCACAATTGGTTGTACTTCAACCAATCACAAGTAACCTAAACTCAATCATGGATAACTACAGGTTTAAACAGGAAGTTCTAGTATAAAATGGCCATAGCCATGCCACTGACATCTTCAATTATCTATAACCATTTGATATTTTGTTTGTTTAGGTCTTGGTTTGTATAAAATTAGTAATATGCAACATATCACAATTTCCTGACACAATATTATTTTTAGACCATTTAGTTGGTATTCGAAAGGGATAATTAAAAAAAGTATTTTTTCAAAGCCTCAATCTAAGTGCTGAACTTTTTTCTGGCAGACAGTCATTTCATATTGAAAAGTATACAATATATACTTTTGAATGTAATGGATTAAATTATATAGTTTAAAATTGAAGACCTTTAAAATGATATAGAGAGGTTTTCAGTTGAGTGTCAAAAAGTAATTGCTAAATTGATTGGTTAGTTATCCATGGCTGTTTTCTTTGCCGCGTCATTGGTTGAAGTAAAACCAATCGTGAATTACATTTGTACTTCAGTTCATGATTGCTTCATTTATATTTTTACTTGCTCCTGTGATTGGTTCACTGGTTTTGGTTTTACACTCAATTACCTTATTCACTTACAGATAGGCCGCATTTGCCGATAAGCCACACCCTGAGTTTAGAAGCTTTAGTTTAGAAAATTTTTTTTTGTGAAGATTATCAACTGTACATTGTAACCTTCATCAGACTTTCAAACTGGAGAAAACTCTAAAGTTGTATCCTTAAAGAGTATAAACTTCATGTCTACATACTTAGATACATTGTATGTGACCTATCTTTCCATAGTATCTGTTCATTCGGGTTGCTTTTTAGATCGAATTCACGTTCGTCTGTAGCTTAGTAACCAGGCATAGGTTGGAAGAGAGAGAACTGGACACTAGAAGTTTTGTTTTCGCTGAACAAAGTAAAAACAACAGAGAGTACCGTAAACACCAGTGTATAAGCCGCACACGTAGATAAGCCGCACCCCAAGTTTTGAAGCTTGAATTTAGGGAAAAAAAATTTTTTTTAATACAAAAAATATTTAAGAAAATATTTTGTCATATAAATGCTTGTACTTGATGCCAAACTTATTCCAAAAAAAAAAGAATCTTTTGTTGGAGTTCATAAACGGTCGTACTTGAAGCAAAACTTCATAAGATTGTCATAAATACATAATTGCAACTTTAATTTGATTGAATATGGTTCAACTTGCCTTGTCATTTCTTGTGTATATTTTAACCTGCAGTCTTTAAATCACTCCAGAATTCTTCCACTTTTATTCTCCCATTAACTAACAACAATTCCAAGGAACCGCTTTCCTTTAATCGCTAGAGCAAGAAAGGTTTTCTGGCGAAACTATACTTGCACGAGTAGGTCTGAGGTCCACCATCTTGGATTTTCATTAACTAGTGCCAATCTTCCACGTGTAAAATTGCAAAGAATGCCTGCTTGTTTAGATGCCTGCTTTGACAAGCATTGCGAATCAGCGTGTTTTGGAAGGAAAATAAGCTTAATCACATTTAAATATTCATGAAATTCTAATATATTAGGTCTAAGGTCGGTCTTAGAAGAGTTTTTTTTTCAATGATTATGCTTAAATTGCTATATTACACGATCGGATGCGATTTGAACCTGATTGTAATATACGCACCATCGCATAATAAAAGCTTCATACAGGTTCATGATATGTAAATATATGTTAATGTGGGTCTCCTTTCTAGGTGTTCCCGTAGATAAGCCGCACCCCCGATTTTGAACGAACATTTTGGGTGAAAAGGTGGCTTATCTACGGGTGTTTATGGTAGTTTGCTTTTTCATTAGCTGGAAGCCATCTATTGGAAACAAACTAGTTACTCAAATGGTTTGTCAAATTTGCTGTGAAAGTTTTGAACAGTGACGACACAGTGGGCCATTTACCACACAAATACTCAAGGATAGCGTGGTATTTTCAATATTTAGCCAAAGTTCACCAAACTTTCCTGACTAGCTAAGTTTGATCTGTTCTTTTGGAAAATGCTCACTTTGACAAGTTATTAATTAATTGAATTAGTTTTACTGACTAGGTTCCAGTCCCCTGCTCGTTTTGTTATTGGCTAATTTATAAACCTTTTTTCTAACTTTTTTCTCCCAAAAAAGGCATCTCAGCAGTTTGAGGTGCTGCCTACATGCTGGTATTTATGGTATACATGTAACACAATTTTCCATATGTTTATTAACTTGTATTTTTTCAATCAGGCCACTTTTTAGGTTGAATATTATGTCAACAAACAAGAGCCCAAATTAAGTGTTTTGTATTATATACATGTTCCTTAACAGCTTAGTAACCATAGCCTCCTTTGCAGGCATCTCCAATTTTCGAAGAAATCAGATTTAAAAAATTCATGATTTGGGTTACATGCCAGAGGGAGACCATAATGTGAATTCTTCAAAAATGAGAGATGCCTGTGGAGGAGGCTATAGTAACCAGATATTTGAGTGGAAGGTTAACTAAAGTCTTTTTTTTTAATGTATTGTACACATACTATTGTACAGTGTCAGCATTGATATGAAATTATATTATCCATTTTACAGGTATTCCTTCCTGAATTTATTGGAAGTAAATCTAGAAGAGGAGTTCATTTGCAAGATATGCAAAGATTCACCACAGCTTGTATTGTTTGATGGGACTAGCTTGTACACATACTATTGTACAGTGTCAGCATTGATATGAAATTATATTATCCATTTTACAGGTATTCCTTCCTGAATTTATTGGAAGTAAATCTAGAAGAGGAGTTCATTTGCAAGATATGCAAAGATTCACCACAGCTTGTATTGTTTGATGGGACTAGCTTGTACACATACTATTGTACAGTGTCAGCATTGATATGAAATTATATTATCCATTTTACAGGTATTCCTTCCTGAATTTATTGGAAGTAAATCTAGAAGAGGAGTTCATTTGCAAGATATGCAAAGATTCACCACAGCTTGTATTGTTTGATGGGACTAGCTTGTACACATACTATTGTACAGTGTCAGCATTGATATGAAATTATATTATCCATTTTACAGGTATTCCTTCCTGAATTTATTGGAAGTAAATCTAGAAGAGGAGTTCATTTGCAAGATATGCAAAGATTCACCACAGCTTGTATTGTTTGATGGGACTAGCTTGTACACATACTATTGTACAGTGTCAGCATTGATATGAAATTATATTATCCATTTTACAGGTATTCCTTCCTGAATTTATTGGAAGTAAATCTAGAAGAGGAGTTCATTTGCAAGATATGCAAAGATTCACCACAGCTTGTATTGTTTGATGGGACTAGCTTGTACACATACTATTGTACAGTGTCAGCATTGATATGAAATTATATTATCCATTTTACAGGTATTCCTTCCTGAATTTATTGGAAGTAAATCTAGAAGAGGAGTTCATTTGCAAGATATGCAAAGATTCACCACAGCTTGTATTGTTTGATGGGACTAGCTTGTACACATACTATTGTACAGTGTCAGCATTGATATGAAATTATATTATCCATTTTACAGGTATTCCTTCCTGAATTTATTGGAAGTAAATCTAGAAGAGGAGTTCATTTGCAAGATATGCAAAGATTCACCACAGCTTGTATTGTTTGATGGGACTAGCTTTGCCTTCAGAAAAAGCTATGTTCCAGAAAATGCACTACATGACATTAATATTTCATCCAGTGGAAGGGCCGCTTCAAGGTAAATTAAAAGATGAATTCTTGTGTACTAATAACATTAAAATATACACTCAGACCTTGAAATGAAAAATTCTTAGTCTGTACTGGCTGTCTAGCAAATGCATACATGTACACATAGGCAGTAAATTAAATGTTAGTAGTCAAGTTTGTAACTAACCTGTAAGTTTTAATAGGAAATACATGTACAGTGTATATTGTTTTAGTCACATTGGCAACCATGTTGATCACATTTTCGACACGTACTGTACATTAACTGATTTTAAAAAGCATTGTAAATCAGTATAATGTCCATTGTACAAATTGTTTCAAGAAATAGTTTGCACACCTTTTCTTACGTTAGATTGGAATAAAAGCTTTTAAAAATTGCTATTTGAATCATACTATGGCAAAAAATGAATAACCTAACTGAATAGAAATATCTGATACATGTACATGTATTTGAGTTTAAATTTTCTAGGATTACCAAAACACCTGGTGTACATATGTGTATAATTTTAAAACTATTATTACGTTCTGTAGATGAGATACACACACATACAAATCTTTATTCTGGATACATGTACTTAAACTTAGCTTTTAATGCTTGTCATCCATATCAATAGCCCACTTTTGATATAATTATTATGCTTCACTTGTCACAAAAGTTTAAAGAGGCACTGGTCATTTCCCAGATGGGTGGCAACCATGTAATAAATGAATTGAGCTTGTGAATTGGAAAAGATGTAGCCATGGATGCTGGATGGCAAGCTATCTTGATAAACACTCTTTTAAAAAGATTGACAATCAATTGAATTGGAAAATAACATTTACAAACAGGTTTTTATAATAACAATACCACGTGATTGCACTATCACGTGATTGCATTCCTACAAATTGTCCATTAGGACAAATGTATAATCTAAATCAGTCTATTTTTGAGGAAATAACCTCATACAAAACACATTGTATTATGTCTAGTGAATGATTATTGTGCAAACTGAGACATAACCCCCTTTGACATTAAGTTACATGTAACTAATGCAGGGAGCACCTCTTTGGGCTAGCGCTGTGCCATTGGTGCAAAAGGTTTGGAAATGGAAGTTCATATCTACATAATCCAACCTTATGAATATTTATGAAAGGCTAATGAATCCCAAATAGTCCGAAAACAAAATGAGATTTTGTTCAATTGAGTGATAAACTCTTGAAAATCTTTACTTAACTGAGTTTCCTTAAAGATAGAAAACAGTGGCTAGTCTTCAGGGTTATGTGCTGTAAATGGAGAAGTGTTAACAAGGGAACTACCCAGGGTAGTGTTAGTGGCCCGAGCCTATTCAATATCTTTTTAAATGACTTGGAAATTAATGCTAGTCCTAACACACACTTAATTAAGTATGCTGATGAGCTACACTTGAAATTAAGGTTAAAGCTGCGTGGGCCCGCACAGTTTATTCAAAAATTGCATCTCGTCAGCGATTCTGTTTGTCCTCGCGCAGCTTTTCTGGACCTTAAGCGCCCATATTTCATTTCTTTTTTTTAACATGGAGAACACCATCTTTTATTAGTTAAATCAATATAATATTTTTTTTACGGGTTTGAAATTCCTCTCATTATCAGACCATGGTGTATATTTAGAATTGCCTAAATAGCCTCAGCTAATCGGAAGATTTGGGCATGCGGGTTGGCCGTTAACGTTGTCCTTCACATATACCAATATAAGTATATACCGTAGGTACCTTTTTGTGGAATAATGTTAATATCTGCACCTACGATTATGGGTTAGAGTTAGCAAATATATTTTTGGATTATCCTGGTCGAAGAGATATCTTTAAAGAGATCTAGTTTTTAGCTGCTATCCCATAATAAGAAATATCTAAACTATATTTGCTCATTTTAAGCCTACAAAAAATATGTTCTGTCAATTATATTTTTTTAGGTTAGGGTTAGTAATTATATAATTAAATGTTATGGTAGAGCTATGCCCTAAACATTCCAGTGGCATGCCCATTTTGTGGGAAGTTGGTTCGACTCCAACAGGAATAATGGACATGCTTAGAGACAATTTCAAAAGTCAAGTCAAGTCCCATAATAAGAATATAAACTATATTTGCTCATTTCAAGCCTACAAAAAATGTTTGTCAATTATATTTTTTTAGGTTAGGGATAGTAATTATATAATTAAATGTTATGGTAGAGCTATGCCCTAAACATTCCAGTGGCATTCCCATTTTGTGGGAAGTTGGTTCGACTCCAACAGGAATAATGGACATGCTTAGAGACAATTTCAAAAGTCAAGTCAAGTCCCATAATAAGAATATAAACTATATTTGCTCATTTCAAGCCTACAAAAAATGTTTGTCAATTATATTTTTTTAGGTTAGGGTTAGTAATTATATAATTAAATGTTATGGTAGAGCTATGCCCTAAACATTCCAGTGGCATTCCCATTTTGTGGGAAGTTGGTTCGACTCCAACAGGAATAATGGACATGCTTAGAGACAATTTCAAAAGTCAAGTCAAGTCCCATAATAAGAATATAAACTATATTTGCTCATTTCAAGCCTACAAAAAATGTTTGTCAATTATATTTTTTTAGGTTAGGGTTAGTAATTATATAATTAAATGTTATGGTAGAGCTATGTCCTAAACATTCCAGTGGCATTCCCATTTTGTGGGAAGTTGGTTCGACTCCAACAGGAATAATGGACATGCTTAGAGACAATTTCAAAAGTCAAGTCAATTGACTGTTACAACAACGATTCAAGTTTGATGAACATTTTAAAATGTGACTGAAGAATATTGTAATTTTGTTTAATTATCCACGAAATAACTTTGCCTGCCTGTATAACGACAGTGTAGTGTAAAGGAGATCAAGCGAAATCGAGAGTCCATATGCTCGACTGTAAAATAACTACTATAATAACTGTAATGTAATAGACTGAAAATGTTAAACATGCAGATATAAAATGGCTATAGGGCAGTCAAGCCTGCCTGGATAACATATCGGTCACACAGAATCTTGTCCCAGGAAAGTTTTAATAATTATAAATAGCATTTTAACAACATTACTCTTGATTTTGAGAGGATGAAATTGGTGTCATATCATTTTCATGTCGCCCGACAACGCAACATCCCTTGTTGCGAATGCCATCAAACTCGCAAGTGGAACGCTTGTGTAGGACGATACTTATATATAACATGTTTTGTAAAGCTTTGGTGACATCTGAAAATTCTTAACCCTAATCACAGCTTCAAGTCCCCAAAATAGCTTGGTGAAGAACAGCATCCTTTGCATGTTTTGACTACAAAATATATTTATTGAAAAATTAATCAGAAAAGGACAAAATAGGTGTCTTATGAAAGATCTCAACGAGACGAGTTGAAAAATATGGCTAACGTGTCTTTCGACCACGCCCATCATTACTTATGACGTCATCAAGTTAAAAACTGTCAAATTTAAAGTTTAGCCAATCAATTCAAAAATAGTGTCAAATGAAAGCTTACTTACTCTCGAGTATAACGTTACATTGGACATGGCTCCTAGTTAACGTATTTTGTTTCAATTTTGCATTGTTTCGGTAGCGGTGTCAAAATCATACTGGTCTCATTAAAACCCCCATATCTTCTAATATCTTTGAGGTATCGTCAAATAGTAAACGGCGTTAGATTGATGTATGAATGGGCTTTCATGTGATACCAATTTTATTACGATCGAATGAATCTGAAAATTGGGTTATTTGATATTGTTGACGTCATAACACGTGATGGGCGTGGTTCATTGACAAACCATGGTCATTTTTGATCATGACTCATCGTGGACATTCTTTTGATACCAGTTTTGTCTAGCTGTTGTGACTTTCGTAAATTATTAACCCTAACCCTAATCACAGCTTCAAGTCCCCTACATTGCTTGGTGAAGAACAGCATCCTTTGCATGTTTTGACTACAAAATATATTTATTGAAAAATTAATCAGAAAAGGACAAAATAGGTGTCTTATGAAAGATCTCAACGAGACGAGTTGAAAAATATGGCTAACGTGTCTTTCGACCATGCCGATCATTACTTATGACGTCATCAAGTTAAAAACTGTCAAATTTAAAGTTTAGCCAATCAATTCAAGGTTAGGGTTAGGTTAGGGTTTGGTTTGGTTGGGTTGGGTAAACCCAACCTAAGACACTTCTCCCTAACCTAATCCCAAAAACACCTAACCCCTGCGTAACAGTAATCCAATTCATTTTAATTGACTTAACCTAACCCTAACCTAACCCTAACCTAACCCTAACCTAACCCTAACCTAACCCTAACCTAACCCCAACCTAACCCTAACCTAACCCTAACCTAACCCTAACCTAACCCTAACCTAACCCTAACCTAACCCTAACCTAACCCTAACCTAACCCATTAAACCACGGGCACAGAAAAGTCATTTTCTCTCGTAAAAATGAAAGGCAAGTACTAAAACATGCCAAAACAGAGTTTGTATGTTTAATTCAATCATTAGCAACTTATAGAGCTAACTTCTGTAGTAACCGTTACGAGACTTATAGAGTTCACTTCTGTAGTAACCGTTACGAGACCTCAAGAAGATGGTAGAACTGAAAAGACAAGAAAATTGGCCATTAAACCACGGGCACAGAAAAGTCATTTTCTCTCGTAAAAATGAAAGGCAAGTACTAAAACATGCCAAAACAGAATTTGTATGTAATACAGCCATTAGCAACTGATAGAGCTAACTTCTCTAGTAACCGTTACGAGACCTCAAGGAGATGGTAGAAAAAGACAAGAAAATGGTCCATTATACCACGTGCACAGAAAAGTCATTTTCTCCCGTGAAAATGAACGGCAGGTGCTAAAACATACCAAAACAGAATATGTTTGTAATACAGTCATTAGCAACTTATAGAGCTACCTTCTGTAGTAACCGTTACGAGACCTCAAGGAGATGGTAGAAAAAGACAAGAAATTGGTCCATTATACCACGTGCACAGAAAAGTCATTTTCTCTCGTAAAAATGAACGACAAGTACTAAAACATGCCAAAAGCGAGTTTGTTTGTAATACAGTCATTAGCAACTTATAGAGCTACCTTCTGTAGTAACCGTTACGAGACCTCAAGGAGATGGTAGAAAAAGACAAGAAATTGGTCCATTATACCACGTGCACAGAAAAGTCATTTTCTCTCGTAAAAATGAACGACAAGTACTAAAACATGCCAAAAGCGAGTTTGTTTGTAATACAGTCATTAGCAACTTATAGAGCTACCTTCTGTAGTAACCGTTACGAGACCTCAAGGAGATGGTAGAAAAAGACAAGAAATTGGTCCATTATACCACGTGCACAGAAAAGTAATTTTCTCCCGTGAAAATGAACGGCAAGTGCTAAAACATGCCAAAACAGAATTTGTATGTAATACATCCATTAGCAACTGATAGAGCTACCTTCTGTAGTAACCGTTACGAGACCTCAAGGAGATGGTAGAAAAAGACAAGAAAATGGTCCATTATACCACGTGCACAGAAAAGACATTTTCTACCCTAAAAATGAACGGCAAGTTCTTAAAACATGCCAAAACAGAATTTGTATGTAATTCAATCATTAGCAACTTATAGAGCTAACTTCTGTAGTAACCGTTACGAGACCTCAAGGAGATGGTAGAAAAAGACAAGAAAATGGTTCATTATACCACGTGCACAGAAAAGTCATTTTCTCCCGTGAAAATGAACGGCAAGTGCTAAAACATGCCAAAACAGAATTTGTATGTTTAATTCAATCATTAGCAACTTATAGAGCTAACTTCTGTAGTAACCGTTACGAGACCTCAAGGAGATGGTAGAAAAAGACAAGAAATTGGTCCATTATACCACGTGCACAGAAAAATTGTTTTCTCCCGTGAAAATGAACGGCAAGTGCTAAAACATGCCAAAACAGAATTTGTATGTAATACAGTCATTAGCAACTTATAGAGCTACCTTCTGTAGTAACCGTTACGAGACCTCAAAGAGATGGTAGAAAAAGACAGGAAATTGGTCCATTATTCCATGTGCACAGAAAAGTCATTTTCTCCCGTAAAAATGAACGACAAGTACTAAAACATGCCAAAAGCGAGTTTGTATGTATAAATACAGTCATTAGCAACTTATAGAGCTCACTAATACGAGACTTCAAGGAGATGGTAGAAAAAGACAGGAAAATGGTTGTTATACCAGACGCATTGGGGCGACACATGTACAGTGTATGTCCGTACAGTGTCTGTTGGAAATCTGAACGAGTTGCTATTTAGTAATATTGTCTGGCGTAGAAATTACTCAGTTTTCAAACAGTTTCTAATCCGGGAGACCGCGCCGTTTAAAATAGTTGTAATGTTAATTTTGAGCGAGCGAGTTTTGGACTTGAATACTGTTTCATATTATCTACAGTATATTTCGGCCTTGATCTTGTAATCACGGAGTAATTGATAAAATACAGTGACATTATAATCTGTAATCCCCCGAAAATTATGCAATGAAGTCATCATTGTTTACGAGATTTAATTTAAACCCGAAATAGTCTGGGTTTAAATACAATAATAACAATAATAATGGCCATACTTTTTTATCACCACAGTCTTATACCGGCGCGCTTTACAAAAGCTGGATGAATATTATGCCGTATCTCGTTTTATTTAAGTTCCAACCCGGCAACTACTATCTTCCGCTATTAGGCGCTAATGATTAGACTGGACACGTTCTTCTTGTGCTTTGTGAGTGCTTTTGTCACCGGCGGACAGTCACTGGTAGTCGCTAGAGTCGGCGGCTGTCTTCAACTTTAGCAGTTCACAACAGTCTTACCGGATTTTGCTGGATTATGCTTCTGTTGCCAGCAAGGACCATATTCCCTTATTTACTAGTTGAGGTTATAATTTATACACACAGGCATTTAATTCATGTTTGAATCAAGTGTTGCTCTTGCTTTGTAAATTATTCTCACCCTTTCAGGTTATATATAAGACTTATACGCTTCACTGGATACGCTCAGGCTAAAATTCATGTTTGAATGAAGACTAACGAATTATTTCTGGCTGTGGTTAGTTGCTCTTACTCTGTAATCGCTATAAACTGCACAGTCGTGGTATTCCATACGATATTTATGTCATGGTATACCATACACAAACATGTTCATTTATACCACAGATACCATGGTGTAGGACCAGTTTTAGACACGTTTCCTTACTGGAAATTATTACGCTTAATCTATTATTACGCTTAATCTAATTCAGCGACAAACTTGGTCAGCGGCACACCGCGGCTAAACGTTGTTCTGGCTCCGCTTTTTTCGCAAAAAAAACACTGCTAAAGAAAAAAAAATCGAGCACAGACAAGAACACCCACCCCCCCCTCAAAAGTCAAATGGTCGGCCCCTTAGGGGTGACGAGCCTGTGGGTCATGGCCGCTGTCTTGAGTTACCGCGGTCGAAATTTAAACTAAGTTTCCGCTGTGAAACAGACGTGTCAGTAAGTCTGATTCCTTAACATGACTCAGTGTCCTAGTGAACTTGGTGATCTGATTGTCTTCAAGCGACAAACATACAGCCACTGGGCCGTAAATGTAGGCGATGGATATGTTGTACACTTATCCGGACAAACCGAAAGCGATTCAACCTCTGCCGATTTCATGGACGCTGGACTAGGACTTGGCAAGAAGATGAAATTCGCAGAAATAAAAAGGGATCGATTCAGTGATATTTCACTCTGGAAAGGTAAAGTCTGTGTCAACAACAGCATGGATGAACGTCACACTCCTTATTCACCAGCCGAGATAGTACAAAGGGCGATGTCACAAATAGGCGAAAAGGGCTACAATTTTTTATTTAAAAACTGCGAGCATTTTGCCAAATGGTGCCGCTATGGGATAGCGCTCAGCGAGCAAATAGATAACCTACTCCTCGGGGTTACTGTTGTGGCGGTAGTAGCTCTTGGTGCTTCCTTGATTCGTGGTCAAATGGGGCGTCACAAGTAGAACATCTGCAAAGTTTGAAGAACAGAACAAACGAACAACCACTGAAACCATATCAAAGACAAGAGGCTGTGCGCAGCCTGTACTCGGGTTGTATTAAAGGGGAAGTCAAGGCAAAAATCAAGTCATTTGCTGCGAATCAGGAGAACGCTATTTCTGTCATAGAAAACTGCATAAAGGACATTCGCCAATGGATGCTTGCCGACCGGCTAATACTGAACGATGACAAGACTGAATTTCTGATTATAGGCACTAGGCAACAATTAGCTAAAGTAAACATTGAACATATAACTGTCGGAAATTGTAATATTGCACCCGTTCCAGTTGCCAGAAATTTAGGTTCTTGGTTCGACTCTAAGTTGTCCATGAACACCAATATTAATAAGATATGCAATTCTTCATTTTTCCATTTACACAACATTAGACGCATAAGGAAGTATTTGGCCACTGAATCTACCAAGCTTTTAGTACATGCCTTCGTCACAAGCCGTATCGATTACTGCAATAGCCTTTTATACGGATTACCGCAGACACAACTAATTAAGTTACAGAGAGTACAAAATACTGCTGCCCGTCTTATTTGTAAGATACCAAGATTCGACCATATAACACCTATATTATATCAGCTGCATTGGCTTCCAGTTAAGTTTAGAATTATCTTTAAATTATTACTTATTACTTTTTAAGGCATTGCATGGTCTGTCACCTATATATATTAATGATCTAATTAAGATTAAGAGTAAGTCCAGATATTGTCTTCGTTCTAATACCGAATTGTTACTAGAACCACCTTATGTGATAACTAAGCCTACACTTGGCGATAGAGCCTTTGTATCTGCTGCTCCTAAACTGTGGAACGATCTACCGAACTCTTTACGAAATGAACAGTCTCTCGATTCTTTTAAACGTTCAATTAAGACTTATCTTTTTAGGAAAGCATTTAACTGTAATTTATTTTAACATAGTTTTTTTAATATTAGAATGTATAACTATACATATATATATTTTTAGTATTTTATTAGTTCTTAAACATTTAGTATTAATCTATTAGTATAGGTTTAGCTTCCGTAAAATTAGTATTAACATTAGTATGGATTTTTAACATTATATTATTTAGGCTAAGCTATACATAAGTTATTTACATATCATGTAATGCGCAAGTGATCATATACACATGAAACTTGCGCAATATAATTTCATAAATTATTATTATTAAATTATTATGTAATTTTTAATAATATAAAAAAGAGCTTACCACAAGCTATTCTTGTCAGCGCGCTATATTTTTGCCAGAATGCCCACGCGAAACTCTCGTCCGGCCGCCATCTTGAATTTGCCTCACGGATGCGTAAACAGTCAGCGGTAGCTCGCGTGACGTCATATCGTGAAGCGAGATTACAAACGCCCACGAGTTTACTGATCGCTCGGTGTTAGTTTTACTATTTAGCAAGAAAAAATGTCTTCAGACGAAGAAATATCCTCTGATTCGAGTGAAAGTAGTCTACTATGGTGGCCTATGATTGCCATAAGCAATTTTGTATTATTTTTGAATTTCTATTTTTATTTTTAACAAAAAAGAGAAAACATGTTTTTTTTATAATTTTTTTAGAAAAAAATGAAAACAAAATCAAAGCAAAACTTTTTTTTTAGAAAAAAAATGAAAACAAAATGAAATCAAAACATTTTTTTTAGAAAAAAATGAAAACAAAATGAAATCAAAACTTATTAAAAGCAAATTTAAAAAAAATCAAAGAAAAACAAAACAAAATCAAAACGAAATGAAAGTGAAAACAAAATAAAAATGTGCATGGCCTAGCGTTGCCATAGACCAGAATGCATCACGGCGCGCCTCTGCCATAGGAGACTGGGTTTCAGGTTCGGGCTATCCAAGATGGCGATGGCTCGAATTCGAAATGATTCCTGAAAAGAAGACCTAGAACTGAGGGAAGATATGACTAAATATGTGAGTCGAGGCTTAAAGCGAAAAGAAATACTGGACTTTCTGCAAAGAGACTATCCGCTGTATGCCTGGAGTTTCCGTTCGCTAGATAGAAGACTTCGAGAAATTATTCGATATTTATTTTACAGACGGAGATGTCACCGTCGATCAGATAAAAGATGCAGTTCAAAAGGAAAGGTTTGGCAGCCAGATGCCCCATAAAAAAGGCATAAGGAAAAGGCGGGTAAAGCTAAAGGTCACTTCACTACTAGGGGAATTGACTGGGTCCATTCACAGGATGGACACGACAAATTAATGGGAACCAATTCTGATCCTAAGATAATTGGTCGTTGGTACCTCGAATACCTCTATCAATCAAGGAGACTTCCTTCTATTTTGAGAGTCGATCGTGGAACTGAGACAGGTGTAATGGCTACCATGCATGTGTATTTGAGACGTAGCCATGGTGACATGGATGCAATGGATACTGTTGTCTTTGGTCCTTCAACTGCAAATCAGGTAAGATCCCAAATTCTATAACACATATTCTGATATATTCTGAACGTAGGTGGCTGAAATTGCAAAACCAATATAATAAAAACCTTGTTAACCTTTCTTGCTTGGTCTGTAGAAAGAAATATCAGACCTTGGACTTTTTGCAGACCTCCCCTGTGCAGACCTCCATCTGATATTTCTCAGCAAGTAAGGTTAAAAATTGGTTAATATTACAGCCAAATGCTGAATAGGAGATATTGTAGTTGAGTCTACGAATAGCAGTTTCAGCGGTATTTACCCGAACGCCTCACTTCAATGTAATGAAGCACCATTGAAACCATCATTCTTACACGACACCAACACCCTCCTAAACAAGCACAACTAATTTAGATACACAGTTTCAATGGTGCTTCATTACATTGAAGTGAGGCGTTTGGGTCAATACCGCTGAAACTGCTATTCGTAGACTCAACTACAATATCTCCTATTATATAAGTTTGTTACAAATCAAAATAAATAATATACTACACAATAATTTATAGGTGATATGTTATATATATGAATATATATATATATGTATGCTAGCTCGGTGTATATGAATGAATGATGGTGATCTAAGAGCTAAATAAACTCTGAGCCTGAGACAGGAGTCGAACCCGCAACCTTCCAATTACCGTTCAGACACTCTACCAATTGAGCTACCAGGACTCATTGGAGAGCGAAGGTTACATATGAGGGTTGACATATAAAAACCCTCATACATTGTATCCAATGAGTCCTGGTACAGTCAACTCTCTCCTGCAACCACTTCCTGTAAGCGACCACCTCCCATAAGTGACCACTTTACCAAAGAACCATTTTTTTCTCAGTCAAATTCTGTTTGAAAAACTCTCATAAGCAACCATTGCAAAAATTATTAAGCGACCGCAACCACTTTTTAGTCTCAACTCTTGACATTTTCTATTGTTTTCTTGTTTCCGATAAGTGACCACCAAAGTAGATTGTACTGTATTTTTAGAAAATCATTACTCAAATAACACAAAGTTAAATTTTTAATGCCGCTGACAGATAAGAAACTAAAAAAGATTGGAAAAACTTGAGCTAGAACTCCCGTTCTTAGCTATGTTGTTATGGTGACAGCTCGCTAGAGCTGTGCTAGAAGTCTGACCCGTTTAGCAATCACTTGGGCTACCTGTGTTGCTTTTTCCCGTAAGCTACCACCTCCCGTAAGCGACCACTTTGTCCGTGCACCAAGGGTGGTCGCTTAAGAGAGAGTTGACTGTAGCTCAATTGGTAGAGCATCTGAACGGTAATCGGAAGGTTGCAGGATCGACTCCCGTCTCGGGCTCAGAATTTTTCTGAGTTTATTTAGCTCTTAGATCACCATCATTCATTCATATACACCGAGCTAGCATACATATATATATATATTCATATGTATAACATATCACCTATAAATTATTGTGTAGTATATTATTTATTTTGATTTGTAACAAACTTATTTAATTCAGCATTTGGCTGTAATATTAACCAATTTTTAACCTTACTTGCTGAGAAATATCAGATGGAGGTCTGCACAGGGGAGGTCTGCAAAAAGTCCAAGGTCTGATATTTCTTTCTACAGACCAAGCAAGAAAGGTTAACAAGGTTTTTATTATATTGGTTTTGCAATTTCAGCCACCTACATTCAGAATATATCAGAATATATCAGAATATGTGTTATAGAATTTGGGATCTTACCTGATTTGCAGTTGAAGGACCAAAGACAACAGTATCCATTGCATCCATGTCACCATGGCTACGTCTCAAATACACATGCATGGTAGCCATTACACCTGTCTCAGTTCCACGATCGACTCTCAAAATAGAAGGAAGTCTCCTTGATTGATAGAGGTATTCGAGGTACCAACGACCAATTATCTTAGGATCAGAATTGGTTCCCATTAATTTGTCGTGTCCATCCTGTGAATGGACCCAGTCAATTCCCCTAGTAGTGAAGTGACCTTTAGCTTTACCCCTTTTCCTTATGGGGCATCTGGCTGCCAAACCTTTTGGATCAAGGTCATACATTACATCATGTACCAAATCTCTGGGTACATTCAATGCATACTCTTGTCGTAGTTTGTTGTGCATGGTTCTATACCCGATGAGCTTTCCTGGGCCGTCTAGTTCCTTTTGAACTGCATCTTTTATCTGATCGACAGTGACATCTCCGTCTGTAAAATAGATATCGAATAATTTCTCGAAGTCTTCTATCTAGCGAACGGAAACTCCAGGCATACAGCGGATAGTCTCTTTGCAGAAAGTCCAGTATTTCTTTTCGCTTTAAGCCTCGACTCACATATTTAGTCATATCTTCCCTCAGTTCTAGGTCTTCTTTTCAGGAATCATTTCGAATTCGAGCCATCGCCATCTTGGATAGCCCGAACCTGAAACCCAGTCTCCTATGACAGAGGAGCGCCGTGATGCATTCTGGTCTATGGCAACGCTAGGCCATGCGCATTTTTATTTTGTTTTCACTTTCATTTCGTTTTGATTTTGTTTTGTTTTTCTTTGATTTTTTAAAATTTACTTTTAATAAGTTAAGTTTTGATTTCATTTTGTTTTCATTTTTTTCTAAAAAAAATGTTTTGATTTCATTTTGTTTTCATTTTTTTCTAAAAAAAATATAAAAAAACATGTTTTCTCTTTTTTGTTAAAAATAAAAATAGAAATTCAAAAATAATACAAAATTGCTTATGGCAATCATAGGCCACCATAGTCTACCAAGCCTTGCCGATAATTCGAGCAGCTTTACCGGAGATGAAGACGGCGGCAGCGAGACTGGGTTGCAGCCATATCAGTTCGAACCCGAGTACTCTTCAGACGACGACATGGTACAACATCACATAATTTGAACCTGTTTTAGACGAAGATCGAACCCAGAATTTAGACTGGTAGGAACCTTGATATGGCTGTGTAATTGTATTTCTGTTGTCGAACAGTAGCAATATTAAACTTACAAATTAAATTGTTGTTTTACGAATTATTGAAACAATACATGTACGTGCATAATACATTTGTCTTAATTACTGTCCAGAAATTTCGTCCATTAAAGCTTTGCTACTTAACTCCAGAAACAACCACTTTATTAGGGCTGTCTCCGCAAAATTTCTTACCTGTTTACCCATGGCTAGCTCCATGGCTGTGGAATAAACTTGCAATAATTAGGTACAGTGCTAACAGTGCTAACAGTGCTAGCATTACATGTATACTGAAGTGAAAGACACAAAATCAGGTAATAGTATAAACTTACATATATGATTGCACATGCATCTTTACTGGTAAACGTATTTAGGTGCACATGTGAGAACTGCCAGAGAATGGATAGAGCTGAGGAGTGTGTGTGTTGCCTGGAGCTTACACAGATAGTGAGTAAAAACAGTGAAGTTTCTGAACCCCCAGCCAACCCACTTTGCATTACCCGCCACCCTGGTTTCAGTGCTGTGTGCCTTAATAAATGGGTTCTCCAGACTGCCTGGTACCAGATTAGGCAGCAGTATACACAGTCATACAATGGGCCTGAACACAAACTTAACCGACATATTGCATACCGACAACTGATAAGATGGTGTTGGGGCATTCTTGGCAAAGAGATTAGAGTTGCCCTACCATCTTGTGCAGTTTGCTGCATCCGTGCACACTTTCCTCCACCTGGTCTTGAAGAGGACTTTATTTTTGAGGGCTTTCATTTTCCAGATGAATAGTTTAGAAAAAGGGATATTGTGTGAAACAATTTACAATCATATATGATGAACTATTATATTGGAAAGTTTTTCATTGCTGAGATACTATATATTGTACATTTATATTTTACAAAGTGTATCAACTACACTGGAATGCATGCCCAATTCAGAGCTTGTCACATAAACATCAATAGGGATATAAAATGATACCTACAATAATGTGCTTATTGGTCTGTTCAATTGAATCCTCTGAATTTTTATTAGTGAGATACTTTGTTATTAAAGGGACCTGTGCAAGAACTGTGTGACGTTGACATCATAAAGAGAAAATCAACTTTACTAAGTGCAATGGGGGATTTTATAATTAACGAAATTCACTCACTGTTTTTAAACAAAGCCCTTCAGTAACATTTTGTGAATGATTACGATTAAATACAACATATTCAGCTTGAAATAATATTAACACTTAGAACTGGTGAACCAAGGTGTACAAAAACAAAACAAAATACTTTTAAAAACAGTATTTACATGTATATATATGTTTACATGTATTCATTGTCATACAGTTTGTGTTCATTGTAAACTTTCAGAAATGTCATAACTTTTATATACACCTGTGCCACAAAGAGAATATATCTCAGGATTTTCATTTTCCCCCTAGAATTTACTTACCATCACCCTCTGAAGTTTACTAATACTTTAACTGTGAGGTATAGATTTTTTTCTAGGACTATATATTGGGTAAAAAGTGACCAATAGGCCCTTTGGAGCAGGCAATCATGTGCCTGACACTGTCACAAACTGAGGCAAGGAAAGTTATTTGAAATCTCACAAAATTAACCCCTCAGTTCCTCAATTTCAAATACGTGTAGTTCTCCCTGCCTCAGTTTGTAAGATACAAAGCTGAAATTTTCTATGTGAATATCTGGCTTGTCCAGCTTTCCATTTCTGGCAGTCTCGCTGTGACAGTGTTAGGTGTTTGGATTGATGTGGTCACGTGACCGCCTGTTGTAAAGAGCCTATATATCATGGTACAACTTAAAGACCCAGGGTCGACCATTATGCTTTGCGCGCCTGTTTTTGTTTTGATCGGCACCAAGACGAGGCTTCTGCTGTTTCGAGTGAACTGAATCGTCGTACGCGATCGTGTGTTTCGTTCAGTCGTTGGCACGAAGCTTTTAAAGAACAAATGGTTCCACAAGGGATTCCAATTCATCTATTGGTTCAGTGTAGCAAGAAGGGAGAAGAAATGCGTATGTGGATATTCAAATCAACGAAGAAGTAAAGGAAGTTTGTGATCTTCGACTTCGATACGCGTACTTATCTGTGAAACAGGATAACATTACTCGATTTATTAATCTCAGTCAGGTCATCCCGGAAGCCGATTTAAACCGAGTAAAATGCACATGCAAAGGTCAGTACACAAGGAGAAGAGGCAAGGGTTCCTGAAAATGCCGCGAAATGCGAAAGCCGACGTGAAGTCTCACGACCTATAGGTGGTTGCGATAAAACAAGGTAAGCTGTAAGTTGACTTGGATTAGCGGACTGTAATGTTGTTTGAGATTGTCTCAATGATACAATTTATATATGTTATTTATATTTCGGTTTAACAGAACGAAGAAATAGCCGATAACATTCAACCCGCAGCGGTGCAAGATGGGGCCCATACGATTACGAGTTCAAATTTCTCAGGGTGAAATAAATGTATTAAAAATACGTATAATTTTCAGGAATCGTATTTAATACCAGTTTCAACCCAACTTGGATCCCTTCGAAGCACAATCACATGAAAATCTATAAGTTTTGATTGCTCATTTTCAACGGAAAAGCATGCACAATTTTGCCATGAACACCTTCCAAAAACAATGAAAAGTACTTTGTTTCAAGCCTGGACATGGAGAAAAAAGACAAGCTATCGATCAACCTTTTAGTCACGAGTAGAGGCAGCCTAATTTACTTCACAAAACAGCTAGTTGGAATACCTGGAAAAGGCTGGGGACCACCTGCAGGAAATAGTCTATACTGGTATAAATTTAATGTGTCGGCCCATGCCAGACGAACAGGAGACAAGAGGGTAACCTGTGTTACTGCATATACAGCTTGTAGAAACATGTGTTTAGACAGATATATCCTAGAGGTCTGTATCAAAGCAAGGTGCGACATGTGTAGAAGAGTTTAATTTCACAATGGAAAGTTTTAGGAAAGCTGCATATAAATAATTTGCCCTGTGGAGGTATGGAAAGATTGGCAGAGGATAGACACGTCATATCTGCATGTTCAGTTATAGCCTCTTACCCACCATCAGTTGGGACTCAGTTCCCTCCAGACTTTATCGAGGGTGGGTAAATGGCTACATGTAGGCTACTTCAGTCAGGATGACTGAATCCAATGCCCTGTACCAGACGACGGTGCATGGTTTTTCGGGCTAGTTTGAGTCTTACAACTATACAATATGGCCTGGGATCAATTCAGTAAAGCTTTTACACATGTATTTGTACACAGCTGACAATGGACAGACTTGTAAAATACTGTGTAAAAGTTTTACCAAATTGGCCACTGGTTCAGTATCACTCACAGTAGTATAGTCGGAGTCAGTTAAATACCACTTTTTCTTGTACAACAAAACTCAAAAGGTTGTGAATGTTATGGACGCCTTGTTTTCTTGCACAAGGGGCGTCATAAAGCGAATTCAGAAATCCACTTCATAACGCCCCTTGTGCAAGAAAAAAGGCGTCCATAACATTCACAACCTTTTGAGTTTTGTTGCACAAGAAAAAGTTGTATTTAACTGACTCCGACTATACTACTAGGGGGTAACTAAGGGTCATTCAAAGTGTCACTAGACATTCTTGTACGTAAAATCCAACTTGATAATCCTATTAGAGATATGATTACATATAGTTATATCGATCTCTTCCACTATGGATTATATATCGTGCCTCCCTCTAGAAATTCTGACTAAGATCGTAGAGCATGCAGATCCTTGGTCATTCGCAAGCCTCTCAAGGACATCGAAACGCCTAAACGATGCCGCATCTCTCGCGCGCTACAAAAACGTAGACCAAGTGTTCCGTAAACTAGCACTATGCTTTGGTTTGAGGTCTACTCATAGTGACGACGATCGAGACGAATTGGCTCGAACTTTCGGTATTTCCGCAAGCCCCATCGACGATAGCTTTTCTCTTCTCTACGCCAGCGAATATGGTGATCTTAATGCTGTTAAGTGGCTCATCAAGCACTTACGTTTCGATATGATGGACAGACACACCAATCACGTTCTACGCGCTGCCCTTGAGCATGGTCATCTTGGTATCGCTAAGCGGCTCATTAAGCACTTCCAGTTCACCAAAGAGGATAAGGCCGTCAGTTTTGCTATATTAGGTGCCAGTAGGAATGGTCATCTTAATAACGTTAAGTGGCTCATGCGACGTTTTCAGATAACCCTAGAGTATGAATGCATTGATCTTGCTATAGAATACGCCTGTAACAATGGTCATCTTGATATCGCTAAATGGTTCGTTAAGTGGCAGTACTCCCAGCTCACAGAGGACGAAAGGGTTGTACTACGCAACTACATGGATGCTCATTCTGCCACGTAGGAAGCCAAAGTGTCACTAGATATTCGCGCACCTAAGAAATCCAAACTTGAAGTATATGTTAAAGGAATGATTACTATACTGTATATTACCACTAAATGGTATTAGTATATATTCTTTATTCCACAATACTAGCTTACGTTGTTATCTTAGTACGCATTAACACCATACAGATCGAACATGTCGAAGAAGAACTCAAATGTAGACGCCGCAATAACTTGTGATTGGTTGATGAGAGGGAAGGACTCAAAATGTCCAAAGAAGATTTCGAAGACAACGAAGTTCTGTTCCCAGCATAACTACCAAATCTCAAAAGGCTGTGCCCCATATGTACCATGCTCGAAGTGCGGTAAAGGATGTCGTACTGATTACGAGCTTTGCTCAGGATGTGACCGTCTCACCATCAAGGTGAAGTCTTCCGGTGTCTATATAAGACGCGCTAAGAAGTCCAGCAAGAAGCTAGAGGATCCAAGAAAGGAGGAGCCAAACATGGTGGAACCGGAGGTAGCATTGCCCGCAGAACCAAGAGTGCTGGAACCAGTGGAAGGTCTTGGAGAGTCTCTCAACCATGCGCTCAACGAGGTGTTGACTGCCTTGAGGAACGAGAAGGACGCTTAGGAATAGCCACGAAAAAAGAAAAAAGGAAGAATGAAGAAGGTCGTTGCGTGACCCTCTTCATTCCTCTTTTTTTTTCTATTGAACGTACGACATCTATAGTTGTATCATGGACAAGCTAGTCAGATTGTTTGGTCCTGGAATTCGTAGAAGCCTGAATATCGAACCACAAGTGGAACATATTAACACCAGTGAAACATGTCCTGAGTGTCTCTGTCCCTTTGAAATACAAGGAACGGAATTCGTATGTCCCACCTGTGGTCTTGTTTCCGAGATTGAACCATGTACAGAAACTAAGATCGATATTATTACTACTCGACTGCGTGTAGTAGGTCTGGACGGGTTTAAGTATCAAAGTGATCTAGACCGCGCAAAACCAAAGCAAAGCGATGATGACATAGAACTGAAACGACGAACGCTCCTACAAGAACTACGAGCATACAACACTATTTACAAACAAAGTTATGATCTATCGTTCCCTATGAACGCGTTAGAAATCGTAGCCGACGCATTCACCCAAGTAATGAAAGTTTGTCTCAAGCGTAGTGATGCTAAGAAAAATATTTTAGCTGCTCTACTCTACCAGGCATGCATACAATGTGGATTCGTCCGATCTAAAGGTGAGGTCGCTCGCTTCATGCAACTAAGAAACGAAGGCATCCATAGTGGAGAGGTCTTCATACGTTCTCTGTGTGACGACGATAAGATTGATGTAGACTTGGATGCGGAGCGCCTAGTTCCTCACATTGCAACGACTTTCCTACAACTAGATCTTGTAGGAGTACCTAGGGACGTTCAACAAATAGTCCACGAGGTCGTTACTACAGCAATGGAAAACAATATAGGCCCCAAATCAATGCTTAAGACGAAAGTCGTTGGAGCAAGTTACGAGGTGCTACGTCGCTCCGGATCGTCTATGTCTTTTAAGGATGTCGTTAAGCGCTGTGGCATATTTGGAAATGCGGTCAAGCGTTTTGTCAAGGAGTTGTCTTCTTACCATTCCCACTTCGAACCAATCTACACTAAGTATGGGCTAACTAGCAGTAGGACTTGGCAAAGTGAAAGTGAGAGCCATGTTCGTTCCTTTCATAGGAAACGTTGATTCTTACATTCCAAGTTTTTCTCGCATTTCCTTTTGCACTTCTTGCTTGAGTTCGGCTCGAACCCGATCCGTGCTTTTTTCACCTATGGAAGCCTTGCGACGAATTTCAGACCTCATGATCTCATACTTATTCGCTTCGTTCAGGATGAGACTGTATTCGGAGTCGGATATATTTTCATCGCGTAAGGCCTTCGATACTAGATCGCGAATCGTATTGATTTTCGCTTTTGCTAACATAGTTGTCTTTTCATGCTTAGAAACCTTCATTCCTAACTTCTTAGCTCCAACGGTCGTAGACGCTGAAATTAATCCACATAGTCCACCAATAACTCCAAGTGGTAGACCAATCACTATTCCAACCCCAGTCAACGCTGCGCCCAATCCAGATCCAGATAAGATCACAGATAGGCCTCCAGTTACCACGGCGATGCCATGAACTATTCCTTGAGAACGTGCATATTTCTTGCGCACACCTTCGTAGTGCCTTTCTTGAACTTCTATGTCCGAAAGCGTGTCTCGGATCGTTTGCAGTCTAAAGTTCTTTCCAGTGTCACTAGCAATCTGTGGATAGATACTTGGTGCTGATGGAAACGGTTGAATCGAGTCGCCTTCCATTGTACGTTATACGTATAGCTTACTCAAGCTTCAACACGTATCGTATCGGTCGACCACGGAAGTCTACCACGTTGCCTTTCTCATCACGAATTGTCAGACGAAGACTGCTTTGCATTGTCCCAAGAGCTCGAGTGGTTGTTGGTAGTAGAGAGGCGTATGTCGATTTTGCGAATCTTCCACCACGGATCGTAATGCTAGCGAGAACTGTCGAGTGCTTTCCATCTAGAATTGAAAAGCTGGAATCTACGCCATCGCAGTGTACGTATGCTGTGTGGATATCGTCGAACCTCAGATCGTGACTTCTCCTTTTGAGCGTCTTACTATCTTGCCCATAGTCATCTCCGTTAACGCCCAACAGTGTGCAAAGATTTTTACTGAACCGGATTGGTTTAATAACCCTTAGAATGAAAGCCTTACTAGGCTCGAATTTGATAATGCCAGCATCAATTGCGGGTTTTAAATCTTGTTGAATGCTCATTATATCATGGTGCCCTTTAACGATAGCGTGTGGAAACATAACGCCATCTTCTATAGCCCAATGGAACGAAGCCTTCTTCGTTAGATTCCACCAACTATTCTCAAAAGTGACCTCAACTAGTGAAATGTTGTTGATAAGAATTGGATCGTCGAAGTAGACAGTATGGTCGGCCAACGTTGTGGTGATATATAAGAGAACCATCTTATGTGTTGAAGGTATAACTATATGTATGTATAGCTTCAACATGACAGACGCATGGCGGCAGTTCAAGTACCTATTTCCTAATGCCGTACTTAGTTGGTTCGAATCTACTTCTGATAATGTTAATTTCATCGATCGGGGAATGTCTCATCGCGTGTTCACAGAGGAAGGTCCTCCTACTAAGACGGGAGGTGGTAAATTGATGGGGTGGCTTGGTCGCACTGGTAAGGCTCTAGATATAGCACTTGGTGGTAAGTCAGTTTACGAGAGCGTACTATTCGCGCGGGAACACGAAGGTCTTTCCAAACATGCTTGGGTAGAAGAAAACGATAAGATCGCAACGTTGAATGCAGATCTATTAGCGAAGTTCAAGAAGAAATATCCACATGCAGATCTTCACAAGTTCTATACCTCTACGGAAGTGAACGGTCCAGGCAAATATTCGACGAGTATTTGGTTTCGAGATGGAGATTCTAGCTATGTCGTTTACGGCAATGACGTCTCGAAGTTACCTGCAGTCACTCAAAGACGTATCGATAATGCGTTGTGGGATGTGCATAAAGGTTTCCCATCCACGTTGACCCTAGATAGGAGTGCGAAATATCCTACTACAGCAGTTCCTTTTACCGAACCGGCGCAAGATATCGATCTCACTAATCTATGGATATATGCCACCCCAACGAAGAAGTTCGAAGCTGGCGTTCCAAATATATTCAAGGAGACCGTCGTAAAGCATATGACAGCAAATGAGTCCTACCATTGGTTACGTGGTCCAGATTTCAAGTACTGGCCTCAACAATTGAATTTCGCAACGTGGTGTGCAACTTCCGGATGTGGAGTATCGTTGTTTGACCCCATTTTCAAAACGTATCCACCAGTTGTCCAAGGGTTCCTACGATTCCATGTTTATTTCACGATACGAAGAATTCTACGTGAACTTGGTGGTACTCATGGAGTTCCTTTACCTGGTAACTCTCATTTCAAGCAAATGGATAACCTCTATAACAAAGCAGCTCTTGAGAAATTGTGCATTGAATTTGGTATATCTCGAACACCAGATTTCCCACCAGACTTCCGATGCAAATTAGGTCGGAATAATGGATTAGGAGATGTATTCCTGTTATACCTGGGATCAACTGGCTACGTAAACGGATATGTAACTGCCCATGGTCGAAGTTACGACAAAGTAACCACATGGCCCGCGGACTCTACTTTATTTAAAGACCAAGGAGGTAAGGAGAACACTCTGATAGCTTTTATTAGGAACGATGAACACGAAGGGAAACAATACAATTGGTTTACGCCACCAATCGGAAAGGGTTTGACAGATGTTGGCTTGGGTAGGTTGAATAGATCTGTCGAGGCTTTTGGACATTGCGTACTTGGTGCACAAGCCGACTTGAACGAATCCATCATAGGTAGCCATAACGTCAAAGAAAAGTTTAAGAGCTTAGTCGAAGACGCTATTCTCGAAAACGATTTAGTGGTGAGCTACAAAAACTATCTTACTGCTATAACGGCAACACATAAGAGGCTCGATCTAGCGATAGCTATAGGCGTACGATTATTGCCAAGCGATCTAGAGTACTCTCTTAGTGAGAAAGATGGTTATAAGAATCCAATCCCGAAAGCTACGAAAGATATGGTGCTAGGCACTAACGACATCAATGTAGAAGGCAAAGGACACTCACCTCTTCTTATGGAAGGATCATCAGATAAGAAATCGTTGCCGCATCTCGAGACGCACAAGAAACAAGTTCCTGTACTAAAGGCTGTCACGCACAAGAAACAAGATCCCGTACAAAAGGCTGCCCCACAACATGAGATCAATCTCGCAGTGACATCCATTGCCGCAGCTGGAATTGCATGGATGTTGTTTCGTTAACGTCGTTTGTATTGCTCTATCGTGATCACCACTATTGCTACGATGAATAACCAAACGTTCTGCGCTAGTACTCCCAGAGCTTTACCAGCCATAGTAAATATGAAACTCGCAATCGATCCAATCATTCCAGGTAGGATCTGTCCAAGTTTCTTTCCCATTTCTTTCAACAACCCCCCAGTCGTTTGCAATCCCTTCTTTACTGCATCTGCTGCTTTATCAATACCAGTCTTTATTGGTTTCGGTACGGATTTCGACAACAGGGAAACTATCGTACTAACGATAGCGCCAATAGAAGTTACCACTGCAAGAACAGTCATTCCATGCTTTCTGAAAATGTATTTGATCCTTTCACGTAGCGACATACGTTTTAGTATGGCTTCTTCTTGACGTTCGAGTAATTCTATTT
Organism: Actinernus sp. WN-2022; assembly: GCA_030867875.1. Classification (NCBI taxonomy): domain Eukaryota; kingdom Metazoa; phylum Cnidaria; class Anthozoa; order Actiniaria; family Actinernidae; genus Actinernus; species Actinernus sp. WN-2022. The sequence continues at coordinate 135,505,212 of JAOWCC010001589.1, forward strand.
CGTTATGGATGTGTACTTTCTCTTCCTTAGCCGCTTCCTTCTGATCCTCAGTTGACGTTGAGTCTAGAAGTATACTATCTTCTACTTTGAGATGTTCGGCGGCCTTTTCTTGACCTTGGACGACTTGTTCTGCTCTTTCTGCATTTGTAGGGCCTAGGGCAAATTTGAGATCTTTACCCATACTTTGATATCTTTCACCCTTCACTGTGGTCAAAGGTGTGGGCTTCTCTTTACTTCCAAGTACGTGAAGATAGATCCTACCTAGTTCCTTATTGGCATCCCATATTCCAGTTATCTCAAGGACTCCTCCACGAGTCCCTACATCCGCATAATGTTCCCATACAGTATCAAATAGCATTTGTTTCAGTTCATCCGATGTGCCTGCTTTGAAGACTACGCGGCGATCGCTAAATTTCGGATGTTTGATTCTATCCTCATCCTCCGCAATGAGTTCGTCAAGGTAATCGTTATCTTCTTTAGAAAACGAGGTTTCCCGATTCTTTGGTTGAGCACCTTCCTTGGAGAAGTCGCGTCTAGTTTTCAGGTTGAGTGATTCACTCGGATCCACATTCGTAGAGTCTGACGCCAATTTCCGTGCTTCTTCATTGACAGTATCATCGTTGTCGTAGTCTCTTCCTCTTTCAGCTTCATCAGTTCTTTCATCATACCTACCCTCAGAGGCCATGTTAAACATATCTACATATATAGTTATATTCAACATGATCTCATCAAAGTTGGATCCCACACAAGTACGAAGAGAGCCTCATGCACTCAAGGCTCCGCGAGACTTGTATAGGAAGACTTTCACTCGATCGTCTGCCAATCCAGGTGAGACTCTATACGTAGAAGTTCCAAAGCTAGCAGAAGATGTAGTACTAGTACCTGGCAGCTTAGCGCTATTGGGCGACATCGTACTATCTGGTGGACATGCGAATAACAGAGTCGTTTCGAACGTTGGACGCTGTTTGGTCATGCGTAGAATCTGTAGGATGGGAGCTGAAACAGTAGAAGACCTTGTCAGGCCAGACCTCCTACAAACATACTCCGATGTATACCTATCTACGCAGGAGAGAGAGTCTAGAATACAACAAGGCATTCAATCAGAGAACTTGAATAAGCTACGATCGAAAGCTGGTGACGCAAGTACTTCATCTGCTGCAGACAACGCGCTCCTAACTGCATGTGGTTCTAAGTATAGGATTCCCTTAGATGTTGACATTCTGACACAACATGGAGTTCTATATCCACATGCCTTAGAAAGTACCATTACGTTCGAGTTGACTCTAGCGTCTGCCAACGAGGTTGTAATTGGCTCGGATACTACGAAGATAGGTACGTACCAACTTACCAACATCCAACTAGAATACGAAGCAATCAGGAACGAAACGCTGGCTAGTAGTGCACTTCACAAATATGAAATAGGTGCTGCATTCCTATACAACTACGCTGTTCACTTCAAAACAGTAGATATCGCTAAGACATCCGATACTTTGATATCTCAAAACATCAATGTTCCACGACGATCCTTTGCTGGACTGCTTCTACTATTCATAGATCCACCTACCATTGGCACGCGAGATAGTGAAGCATTCTCGAATCCAGATATCTTGAAGGTAGAAGTAGATGTCAATGGGATTCCCAACAGACTCTTTCCAAGCGGCATGCTTCCCCTAGATTTCTGGGAGGCTGCAAAAGGCTGGTTTGGTACACCCAATACTTCCATGACTCCAAAGAAGTTCTTTGAAAATAGATTCTCTATTCTAATCGATTGTCGCACAGCAAAAGATTCCACCGTTCATGGTGATGGATTGGCACAAACCGGCAGTGGAAAGGACATCGACATTCGCATACATAGAACTGCTAAGGGAAGTGGAAATGTGAAAATGCACATCTATGTCCTTGCGGATGCTAAGGTCACGATATTGAACAGATCTCTGCAGAGTATATTATACTGATGGATTCTCTCGTAGAGCACATACCTTTCAACGCACTCATAGTCGGTCCGACGAATTGTGGAAAGACTGCGTTTCTCATAGAACAACTTCGTGGATCGTTTCGTGGTAAGTTCGATTACATAGTACTGATTTGTCCTACGTATGCCCACAACAAAACTTATCGTGGATTTGCAAATCGAGATCCTCGTTTCTTCGTCATATCACCCCCGCAGGATGCCATCGATGCTACTTTGAGTATTTGCGCAACATTTTGGTCAGGTACCAATACTCTATTGATTCTCGACGATTGCGCCGCATCGAAGGACGTCAAGAAACGAACTGACAAGCTAGTGGACTTAGCCTTTTCTGCACGACATATAGGGATTTCCGTTTGGGTGCTGTCCCAACAACTAACGAGCATATGTAAACCCTTCCGTGAGAACGTAGCTATCGTAGTAGCGTTCCATACAGCATCGGCCGTAGATGGTAAAAGGATATTTGAGGATTATGGAGGCTCTCAAGAATGTAAAGAGTTACGAATGATACTTGGATCCCATAAGTTTGCTCGCATGTGCTTCTGTCTCCGCCATCCTTTCGAGGTAGTGTTAGAGCTCCCAGCATCTATAACATATTATGACTGATAAGGAAATACTCGAGATATTCGGTGAGGACGTAACAGGTCCACCACCAACCGATCTAGACGTTACGTCAGACAATCGCGAATCACTTTCGATCTTAGCCGCAACAGGCGTAACGAAAGAATACTTAGGTAAGAACTTTTCCCTAGGAGACATCTCTAGACTTCCTGAGAAAGAAGTAAACAAGTTGTATAGGAGGTATCAGGCCGTCCTAGCTCAGCAAGTAACGAAAGGCTTAGTCGACGGTGTGACGCGTCTAGCTACCCGCCTAGTTGCCTACCTAGTACCAATAGATTCTCAAGAAGCCCTGATCAAGGACCTACAAGAAGACCCTCTAGTCCGCAACGAAATCAGTGCTGCGACTGGTCTACTATCGCTCAAAGCAGGTCGCCTTGTAGCTCTAGCTAGCGTCCTATTCCACATATCCGGTCACGTAGTCATTCCTGGTACAACTGTTGAACCTTCACATATATCTACTATACCGAATCAAGATGGAAGAAGCGGACCAGATAACTGCGAATCCTCCGACGACTGCACCAACTAAGATAAAAAACCCAAAGCGCGTCGCAGCTGGAAAAGCCCTAGCGTTAAGCAACAAACTCGCTAAAGAAGCTCAAAAGAGAGAGTTGATGCGCGAAAGCGAATCATGTAAAGAAGTCGACGTAGAGAAAGGTCGGTTCGAAAGCCTGACTATCCTCGCAGTCATCGGTACTGGCGCCACATTGTTTGGCACGTACTTTGCGTACAAGAAGTATGTAGATGGCAATAAGCGAGCTGCCACCGTTAGCACGATACAACCTGCAGCTCCGGCAAAGCCAACGGCACTAGACATGGAGTAACACTTAAAGACTCGAGACCATAGTAGTATATATCTAGATGGAGAAGGAATTGACGAAGACGGCAACCGATGCAGTCAAAATCGTTGGACTCGCTGCTGGTATTGGGTGGATCGTAAAAAAGACTACCAAGGAATCTATGCTTAGCGATCCTTCTTCTTCCATAGTGAATTACGCAAAGTGGACTGCCGTGATAGTTGGTAGCTTATACGCAAAGGAATATCTTGAGAAACAACTTGAGAAAGAAAGAAAAGCCTAAACCTAAACCGTAATGGCGGCAGCAATTGGAATGGCCCTCCTCGGGGCTATCTTGAATGCAACGGCATTTACTGGTGGTGGCATACTAGCTAGAATGCTTGGAAAGGATGGTGATGTAGATGCAGAACGAGAGAGACACGATAGGGCCACCGAAAAACTAGAACGTGAAATGAAAGCGTATAGAATCAAACGTCAAAGCTTATATGACTATGCACAAGAGCAGGGAGCCCTTGAACGCAAAGCACACAACGATCAAAGAGATACTAACGAAGCCTTAGTGCGATCCGATAAGTTACGTAAAGAGCTAAAACGGCTCAAAGAGATGAAAGAACCCCGCTTATCTGACTACTACCAACCCTCAAACAATCAGAAGACTGGCGAGTTGCTCTACGTTGGTGGTGGAATGCTAGGTGTTGGATACGCTATTAGTAAATGGATATAGATACAACTACTAGCTACTAGTAAGTTACCTAAGCTACTAGTAAGTTACCCTAAGCTACTGGTGAGTTGCCCTAAGCTACTAGTAAGCTACTAGTAAGTTACCCTAAGCTACTGGTGAGTTGCCCTAAGCTACTAGTAAGCTACTAGTAAGTTACCTAAGCTACTAGTAAGCTACTTAAGCTACTACTAAGCTACTACTAAAAAAAAAAAAAAGGAAGAATGAAGAGGGTCACGCAACGACTTTCTTTATTCTTCCTTTTTTTTTTATCTGTTGAAGGTTGGGACGTATAGATGTATGATGGATTCTAAACTTGCGAATATCTTCTATGGTCCTATGGGCTATTGGAAAGGTCACTCTGCAATCGGTAAGCTATCGGTAGCAGCGAAAGCATCAGAAGACGTAGCTAGGAGTTGGTTGGAAAAGCAATCTATGTGGCAAATATATCTACCACCACCAAAACACATTCCACGACCACATTGGACTGTATCGAAACCAAATGAAGTCCACCAAGCTGATTTGATATTTCTACCACACGATCGACCTGGGCGTGGACGGAAGCTATACAAGTACGCATTGGTAGTAATCGACGTAGCTTCTCGATACAAAGAAGCCGAACCTTTGGCATCTAAAGATAGTGGTGAAGTTGCTGCGGCATTCGAACGAATCTATAAACGTAGTCCACTAGAATGGCCAAAGACTTTGCAAGTAGATCCTGGTAGAGAATTCATGGGACGTATGTCTGAAACGCTAGAACTACATGGTACGAAAGTTCAACGAGGTGAGGCTGGTAATCATAGAGCGCAAAGTTTTGTTGAAAGAGCAAATAGGACTCTAGCTGAGAGATTGTTTGGATATCAATATGCACAAGAGATGGTGCTTACTTCGGAAGGATCAGATGAGCGTAGTAGAGAATGGGTAATTCGTTTACCAATGGTTATCAAAGCCATGAACAGTGAGGTGACTCGGTTGACTGGTAAAGAGCCTTCGAATTCTGTAGTGGCGCAACAAGTAGATCTGAAGACTCCTACATATTCGCGCACGGTTGGATTGAGAGAAGAGCGTCTACCATTCGACGTTCTAGTTCGATATCTTTATGCACCAGGAGAATTGGAAGGAGGTGAAAAACGTAGAGCTACTGATCCTGTGTGGAGTTTGCAAATATACACCATTTCACGAAGTGTAGTATCTTCGGGACAGCCTGTGCTGTACTACCTTGCGAAGGAGAAGGATGCACCCAAACGTGGATTCGTTCGTGAAGAGCTACAAGTCGTTCCTAGGGATACAGAACTACCACCAAAAGGAATTCTGTTTGTACCTAGACGCTAAACAGCGTACTCTATTGGCTCGGTGTGGATTCCATCGGGAAGAACGCGTCTTTTGTCGTAGTAAGCCGATAGCCCAAGCTTCCGTTGTTCGTAGGTTGCTATGCCTTCTGGCGATAGTCGGAAGCCTCGGTTTTCCGCCATGTCGATACTACCCTGGAGGGCTGCTTTGAATCGTTCCCACGAAATGTCGTTGTGCCGTCTAGACATACCTTTAGCGGAATACTTCTTGCTGCCACCTGTATCGACGTAGTAGGCTTTCGAGCATAGGGCAATGGCGCGATGTCCTTCGAATTCGAGTTTGAAGAGTCCTGGCGTACGACTGCTCCATTCGTCCCAAGCTAGCCATTCATTCCTTTCGGCTTCGAAATCTTCTCGCAGTTCCGGTCTTACAACCTCATCGAGGCTATTTCCCGAGATGGCAATGTAGGCACTGTCTGTGTCCATCTGTATATATTCGAAATCATTGCGATCGATGTACTTGTCGATGAAGTCATAGTAGAACTCAAGCATACGCAGCTTTGCGAGCTGGTACACAGCGATTCCTACTTGGAAAGGGCGTTTGATTTGGATCTGGTCCTTTCGGCTCTCGAGTTCATATGCATCACCAATCTCTTCCAGGTCTTCGAACCAAACACTTCGCAATGCTTTGTCCACAACCTTCTCATCTTTTGTATAGGTGACCTTTGTTTGGCGTCCCAAGTCTTCGAGCAACTTTCCATAGGCGCTGTTTCCTAGCAGCTTGAACACATCTGCCAGCAAAGCCTCACCTTTATCTTCATCTCCCATACGACGTGCCTCAGTGACTTGGTCCACGAACCATCCGAAGATTTCTTTGGGTTCGTAGTCTATCGTGCGGTAGACAGCAGTGATCACTGCGCCATGATCTACATACCAAAGTAGAAGAGGAGCATAGAGTAGCAACTTCTTTCCAGAGAGACTCCCAACTAGCTTCTTTTCCTCGCTGAGCTTTCTACCTGTCTTTGTGAGGTAGGCCAACATTTCTGGAGGGATTGCTTCTTTGGGGATTTTCTTGTTGTAGAAGAAGGGTGGCATCTCCTCAAATTCCTTCCACAATTTCTTTGGTATCTCGATGTCTACTTCTGCATATCCAAACCACGTTCCACCAAGTAGACATTCAACGAATCCTTCGGTGGCTGGACCTGGATCGTCATAGTGCACAACCTTTTCTTTTCCACAAGGCATTTCGAATTCCATGGTAGAAAGATATAGGGCGTTGGCATCGTATCCAAGAATCTTACGACAAGTCTTAGTTCCTCCCTGATGACTACGAATCTTAGTCACTCCTGCTTCGTGGAGTCTGGTGAACACTATGCTTGGACCTCCCACGACAGCGTCTTTCAGCATGCGGTAGGCTTCCTTACTTGGAGCGTACATCTCAGCTCCCCTTTCTACACTACCTCGAAGTAGGAACTGTAGTGAGACTCCTGGAATGGACACTGCGTCTTTCAGCATGTCTACTCCTTTCTCGTGATAGAAATCTCGCATCTTTTCGAGTGCCTCTAGGAATGGAACTACATCTAGGTCGTTGTAGTATCGTAGCCAGTCTGCAAAGGTTTCCATTCCTTTGTCGAGAAAGGTGCACTCACAGTCTTCGAACTCTGACATAGATAGTAGATGTTCTCTTTTCAACTTCGAACCCCACTCTGGATAGTCTGGTAATCCAATGTGATCCAACTTGTCTGGAGAATCGAACCACTCATATGGGAAGAAACTCTTTTGCGATTCGCATCCATATGCCTTGATCCAACGTTCATAAGAAGTTCCAGGTCCAAGGTAGTTGATCACATCAAGGAAACGGAAATCTGGGGTCAATAGGAACATAGTGGAATTGGCTTTCTTTGCTACCAGGATCTTTGAACAGGTGTCGGCAATGATTCCTACGAAGTGCTCCCTGATCAGATTAAGATCGTACCTGCCAGAGTTGAATCCCACTACTGGAACTTGGCGGATCCATTCGTCGATCTTCGCTTGTTGTTTCTTTGGTAGGGTGTCAAAAGAGAATTCAGGTGTCTTGGGGTAGAACTGTTCTGCAATGACTTCTTGGATCGCTTTCGCTCTTCGCTGGAGTTCTTCGACGAAGGCTTCGATGAGTTCTTTTGGATTGCGTCGACAGATGTGGGTTGACTTTCGATTGTATGTGTCGGCAATTGATACTGATATTGGGACATGGACGTTTTCGATGGTCAGGTGGTCTGTTGGTTGTCTTCCTTTCGTTGTATCGAGATAGGCTTCGAAATCGTAAACTATGAAGTGTGGGTAGACAGTTTGTGTTGGTGTGGGGACCGGTTTGTTTTTCTTCTTTGTAGAGCAACCCCAAGCTTCCACTACTGTATAACCAGCTCCTTGTAGCTTTGCCGTTCTTTCACAGGTCTTGAGATAGAGCCTCCTTTCCCTAGGGAAGCATTTCGGGCAGCCATGGAAATAGCATCCATGAAATTGAAAGATGGTTTTCGAAATAGGTTCGTAGCCGTCGACCGGCGCTCCTTCTATCCAATGCTCTCCACCATGCCCACAAGCTGCATGATGAATGTGTTGTCCAATCCTTTTGGTTTCGCGTTCCAACCAGCATAAAGCGACTTTGCTGGCTGTGCTCTCTGGCCAGAAGGCTTTTTCGTATGCCGACTGGGGTACTGTGATTACTTTTCCGGGGCAAACGATCTTTGTTTCGCCACGCCTGCAACGATCTGCATGGCGGTGAAGGTTCGAGGCTTTTGTGAACCGTTGCTTACAATCGTTGCATACGTAGACACTCCCTATCTTGTCGATGTTCTTGATGTAGAAGGCATGTTCTTCATACAGCCCAATCGTCATCGTATGCTTGTAGTGGGGTGCATGTCGCGTCAGATGCCAAGCGCCATCCTCCGTAGGTTCGTACACCCGAATACCGATTCCAAAGTGCAACTCGACTTCCTCCAGCTGGTCTAAGGAAGTTCTGGGAACGTCTTGTGTGGGTGCTGTCAGGCGATAGAAGTTCTGGGCAAGTTTTCGAGCTTTGACGCAACACCTATCTACTCTTGCTCCTTCATGCATGGCAAGGCAGCGCCAAAGACATAGGTTGTCGCCATATCGATCAAGGGCAAGCATTCCTTTCTTAAGGCGAAGCCATTGGGGTAGTGGACCTGTTCCCAACAAAAGCTGACGATCGATCACGACTTTGACATCTACGTAGATCCAACGAACGAAGGCCCATTGGGTATTTGGTCGAGTGATGTTGTCGGGATTCAATCGAGCTGTCTCCTTGCTATTGATCCACTCTTCTGCATCTTCTAGGATGTTCACCCATGGAGAGCCTGGGACAGTCTTGGAGAATAGAATCACGCGTCCGTCATTGACATTTCGAATGCGATAGGTGTAGCTGTATCGCAGGTAAAAGCTGGTGGTTACCTTTGCAACTAACTTTTCCATGATCCTAGGAGTCAAGTCTCCTGCCACACCTTGGAAGAAGCGCCATCGGATAGTACGGCGACCTATCTCCATCCCCTCGAGCATTCCATCTCTCTCCTCTAGAATAGCACCTGCCTCTCGAGCTAGACTCCGTGGAAGTGGTTCACTACGTGGTCTCACCATTCTCCCTTCGATATAACTATGTGTTAGGATAGCTTTAACAGGCACTCGAATTTGGATTTTATGTGTAAGGACGTTGCAGCGATATAACTATATGTAATTATATCTCTAATAGGATTATCAAGTTGGATTTTACGTACAAGCAATCGATGTCGATATAACTATATGTAATCATATCTCTAATAGGATTATCAAGTTGGATTTTACGTACAAGAATGTCTAGTGACACTTTGAATGACCCTTAGTTACCCCTAGTAGTATAGTCGGAGTCAGTTAAATACAACTTTTTCTTGTGCAACAAAACTCAAAAGGTTGTGAATGTTATGGACGCCTTTTTTCTTGCACAAGGGGCGTTATGAAGTGGATTTCTGAATTCACTTTATGACGCCCCTTGTGCAAGAAAACAAGGCGTCCATAACATTCACAACCTTTTGAGTTTTGTTGTACAAGAAAAAGTGGTATTTAACTGACTCCGACTATACTACTCTCACAATAATTTATAAGCATAAGTACAAGCATTTTACTCAGCTGCAATCATAGGTGCCTACTGCTTGTACCTACCTACAGTGTACATGTAATACACACCCAGAAGTCCCCCAAGAATGTCTGCTGAAATGAGCAACACATTCCATTCCCAGAGACTGACCAATCAAAGTAAGGCTTCCAAAATCATTGGAAGGAATGCATGACGAGCCAAAAGAGCATATGCATAAGAGGTTTGTGTAGGTTTATCGACAGATCTTCCTCACAATAAAATTTATGTATTTGTTATTTGCCATTAACAGATTCCTTACTGGAAATGGTATATTAAAGTAATATTTAAAATAAACTATTTAGGTAGCCACATCAATGTATTACAATCTCAGTTGGAACAGTGATAACTTATGGCTTTTACATAGCTGGCCATCGAAAAAGCTGGAAAACCATTATGTAATATGCCTTTTTGTAGAAGGCATAAAGCTAGAGAACACTCAAATGTTGTTACAGAGTACATGTAGTTTGTCACTGGTAAAATAAAATTACACAAATCAAGGAACATTGTTTGTGCACCTGTTTCTTCTAGAAAATAATGGTTCACCTTGGCCACTTTGAATAAATATCAAGAATGTGGAATTATTTGTAGTTCTGTTGACAATATGTGTAGTCAAATGTACTTAGACCAGTGACTACCAAACATATTTTTAAAGACAATGGTGTGTCTGTCTTCCCTGCATTCTCACCCCACAAATGCCTGCTTGTCTGACATTCCTTTCTCGATTGTCATTGTGTTATGTAGTTTCCTTCAAAGCTAGTGTTATGGGCCAATCACTTGGTTGTCCTGACAGGGTGGCAAAAAAATTTCATATATTTTAAAGGCACTTGTACGAGATTGGTAGTACTGGTTTTATTAGCAAAACCAGTTTGTAAATGCTATTTTCCACCTCCAACCATAATATCGTTGGGTTTTTAAAACAGCATTTTCAAGTTTGTTTGCCATCCACTAAAGTCTTTCGCATTGAATCATGAGTGCAATTCATTCACTATTGAAGCGATACATCAGCATGTGATGTTTCCAACAAAACTGATACTATTTCCGTTTCAAAAAGTATTAATTGTATTTTGCATAGGAATCAGGGGCATAGCAAGGGGATGCCCTTGATCCCCCTTTGTTAAATTATTGAATAATAATAATTATTAATAACATGCCCTTAGAGATAAGCACCTCAGTCCAGCATTTGTGTTGGGACCCCCCTGGAAAAACCTGCCTACACCCCTGGGAATAAGAATAATTTATTTTAACTTGTGATCTTGAATGAAGTACATGCTGCCATTCCTAAATGCTTCAAGGGTAGCCATTTTCTTTTTGTTGTACAATCTTGTGGCCAAGGTGAAGGTCAATCTGATTGGTCAAACATTGAGAAAGTAATGTCCATCGCAGACAAGCAGGCGTTGTGGGGTGAGAATGTGCGATGCCCCAAAAATGAATGGGGGAGAGGCTAATGTGCTTCATCCTCTGAAGTATTATAGAATTTAGCAAATCATGACATATTGGTCTGTATAATAATTATTATTCATTAGCTCTTATTACTGTTTTCAATGAAGTGATACCTTGGAAGTTAGAAAAATTGTATTTAGCTGACCATCAATCAAAAGGTAATTAAGCCTGGTTAAAGCTTTGTATGAGACAAGACTTGTTTGATCGACATATGGGTAAATGCAATTTTGCAACTTGAAACACCCAGGGTCTCACTTCAACAAATACAGTAATAATCAAAGAAAACTTAAATCTAGAGCCCAAACTAGGTCATGTCTAGTTGGTATGCAAAGTAGAAATAGTTAGTGGTTGGCTTACAGCCAAGTACTTCTATGCCAAGTATTATTTCTGCCAAAAAAGTATGAAATATTTCTTTGCCATCTTGTTTTTACTTATTTTAAAATTACCCAAGTATTCTATTAGTCCTCTTTTAGCCAACATGTATTGAAGGAACCTTGTTACTTGTAATTTCAAGAAAAAAGCTTTAATTTTCTTCATCTTGGATTTTTACAAAGTGGTTGTTGCAACATTGATAGACCTATTGTTCACTAAAAGAACAGGCATTTCCCTTGTTTATAATCGAGTTTTCCAACAAACATTTTGACTTCAAATCAGTCACGGAGGTAGTCAAAGTTAGGGATACAACTTATAAGAAACTAGGTCCCCCAGGTAAACAACATACATCTTTGATTCAAGGGGCTCCATCAACCCCCTAATAATGAACTTTCTCATGATGAAAGACAACATAACTAGTAGTACGCCAGTTATATTTGGCAAAGTTCGAGTGAATGAAAAATACTACTTTTAAGTTCCTAAAATAAGCTTTTGTAATCCACTTTAATCTTTACCGTCCTCTGTTGAAAAAGTTTGAAAAAAGCATATCAGAACATTCACATGGTACTTCTCTTCTAATAATATAATGCTGACCATCAGCTGGGTAATCAAAATGTCAGTCACCAGCAACAGTATTTTGCAAGACTACCACCACCCAGACAACTTCCAATCGACCGATTTAACAAGTACATTTAATTTGTTGTCCCAATTCAGATTACCTGAATATTGTCCCTTCAGTAATGTTTTCTTGTTTTTCTGTATCCAAATTGGAAATGTATAAATTTCTCTGATTGGAAGACAAAGCACTGAATCCCTAGCGAGCTGTCGCATGATTTGAATTGGGACAACAAATGTACAAGCTACATGTAATGTACTGATCAAATTGAAACATCAACATATCTTTCCCTCCCCCTGGCATTTGAATTGTTGGGTTGTTCAAATATGTTGTTCAAATGCCTGATACCACTGTCATTTTAGGCAATGTTTCGATTTGATCAGTACATAAATCAGTCTATTGTTGGAGCAATGTCCTTTGAGTTGAAGTTATCTTCATCAGACTGCCGAGAGAAATTGCCCTCAAACTGTTTCCATTCTTACAGCATTTGAGCAGTCATGTAGGAGAAGTAGGCATACATGTATGTATATATTTTCTCCTCCTTCACTTCTGCATGGTACTTCTGGGTTCTTTTTGAAAACTTCCTGTGTCCAGACTTGGTCTCCACAGGCTTGCAGAAGAGATGTATGTTGTGATCAACAGCAGCAAGGATAATTTTCATGAAATATAATGTAGGGGTACCTGTAGCCATGAAATATAAAGTTTAGTTTTAGACAAAGTTCTGCTGAACAAATCATTATTAGGGGGGGCATGGAATGTTGAGGAAACTAGTTTACAAGGGGAAAGAATAAGTATAAGCCTGGAAAGCTTACAGTAGAAGTGGGATGCTTATAAAGATAACTGCAATTGCAGGTTGTGGTAGCAAATTGGTTTCCCTTGAATTCAATATAGCATGTTGTCCAATAAAAATATTTTTCTTTAATATTCTTGGTAGGTCATCAAATTCATAACACATTTTTACTTGCTCAAATGCCATTCTTTTCGGTGCACATTTCAACATCATACTATTGAAATTAATTGTTACGACCATTCTTTACCTTCAAATTCCTATTCATCTGCGACTTCATAATCATATAGACATAGTCGAAATGGTGTCTCGATTTATTGTCCTCACCTTGCTCTTCGTCTATGCCTGAAATAAAACGAGCAAATAGGACCTTTTCACTGTAAATAACCCAAGGTAAGCTTATTTCACCCAACTATGGATATGGATTATTTTACGCAAAACAAATTGACTCCAAGTCATTTCTCACCTTGTCCTTGGGCTTGGACCTGGTTTGATTTGAATAATTCTTCTTCGAGGAGCTTGAAGAAATATACTCTGCGAATACGCTAGTTGCCAAGATTGTCCTTCCTTATGTTCCAGAGTTAAAATACAGACGACCGAAGTATTATGTATCGAGCATTGCCTGGTAAACGCGGACTTTCCATTCTTGACTGAAATGCCGGATCTTATATCGCACCAGAACGCAAGACGGTTCACTCAAAATAATACTGATCTAAAGATTTTTTTGGGTAAAAATAGCTCTCAAAATGTTAAGTTATAAATAAATAAAGTAAAACTGAACGTTATTCGAAAGTTAGAGGAAGGAAAACAGGCGATGGAAACGGATTTCTCACTTCGCTCTAAATATTGGACTTTTCGACTCTCACAAAATGGCGGCTCGGAAGTGTGAGGCGCGCTATGCGTGATGGTCGACCCTGGGTCTTTAATTACTTTGAAAAACAAACTGGCCAGTCAAAATGTGAGGTCATATAAATCTTACAAAGCTAATGTTATCAATATGTTCACCATGTTTCTGATAGTTGATTATTAGGTGAACCGAGACTTGTGCTGCTGGATAAGCTCTTGTTTGTTTGGAGCAGGTGTACCAGAAATATTTCTAGGGAGATTGACAGCTGGCATCATTTGAATGTCACCTTCCAAGCATCCACTCTGACAAACATTGACCACATCAGCCATCATGTCGAACACATGAGCATATGATTTCTCCTGCTTGATTGGTTTCACAACCCAATGTTTCTGTGCCTTAGGGAAGCTGACTTTGTAGCAGGCCTCACCCATGTGCTCTCCTGCTCCTACCACTGCTTGTTGCCTGTCAGAGTTGGAATTGTGGTCAAGGGCTGTGAGTTTAGTGCGAGCGAGCATACCATTATATGAAAAGTGCTCTCGTTTGGGGCAGTACTTGAGCATCAATGAATGGTAAACCTCTAGCTCCCCTGTATGGCAGAATTCAGTTAGCTTCCCCAGAGCTTTCATGAGTCGGCTGTCAAGAATAACTTCCTCTAGGGCAACATAGGCCTTGGAGCCTGGAATGAGCCACTTCTTCTTCCTTATCTGACCATCTGTTAGTGGAGGATGAGCACACTCATGGAAGAATGTGTTCCTAGTCCATTGATGCTTGTCGGTCACATGTTGTAGGAGGGACTTCCACTTCTCACGTAACACGTCTGCGTTCCTTTCACAAGTTCTTGAACACCACCACAGGTGATTTAATTGATACAGACCGTATCCAAGGCTTCAGATCTTCACACCCTTTTACTTGTGCCTTTTTGGACAATTTTTTTACAACAGATTTAGACAAATGCCAAACATCAAGCTGGTGAGAGCTGTCACTGTGGTTTTTGTCCATTGCAGAAGCAATAGAGGGATGTCTGTCTGTGGCAAGTCTTTTGACTGTTACCCCTTCAGCTGTCAGATCCTGGAAACACCTCTCAAAGCCTTCTTTCTCCATGGCATTGGAGGAAGTTACCTCTGTGACTTGCACAACACTGAATGTGACAACCAACCCCTCATCAGACATCATAGTATAAGTACCATACTTGGCACTATGGCCAGGGCTGTCACATCTCCCATCTCCATTCAGGTTAACTGGACCATTTTCTTTTATGGCATTCAAAACCCTCCTTTTTTCTACTGACCATGCCTTGTCAATAACTGGAAACAGGAACTTGTTTTGAATGTCATAAAATGTTGTTTTGCTGAAGAATTGCAAATTCAAGAAAGAAGCAACTTGGCTAACACGAGAAAATGTGTTTCCACTAAATAAGATGGCTGCTGATATCAGTAGATTCCCAGCAGGTATGTTATTAATGAGAGGCTGGGAGCTCCAGTGTGTTTCATGGCCATTTATGCAGGACAGTTTTACTGAGAGCAAACTCCCAGTTGTGGTTTCTTGTGAGTTTGTCACAATGCTTCCGCAGCTGGAGCAATAGCGCCAAAGTGACTGTAAACATGATTTGAACACCAAATATTTTGGTTCGTCAATTGGATCGAGTACACTCTCAGACTCTGTACTGCATGAACTAGTGGATTGTGTATTGTCGGGGAGGTACCAGTCATCATAATGCGAAGCCAGAGGGGATGAGATGGGATCTGAAGTCTGCGAGTCAGAATCATAGCACTCCTCATAAAATGTTTTCTTGCTAGCTGCTGTATGTATTCCCATAGTAGGTTTCTTCCCTGGAGAATTTGGCATAGGGGTGTCCCCTTGTTCTACCTGTGTCCCGGTTTCAACAACATTCAGGCTGCAGGAGGGTAGAGAGGTTTGGGTGGTCACAGTTCTAGACTTAACATACCTCACGCCAATACAACACTGTGTTCCTATTTCTCTAGTTTTTGCTACTATGAGAGGTTGCAGTGGAGGTGAATTCGAGACAGTGGTTTCAGATGTAGTTATATTCCTTGGTTGATCATTAGACAATGTATATGTGCTAGTAGATGTGCATGTGCATGTCACATCTTTGCATGTTTATGTAACTATTAGTATTTAGTTTATAACAATGTGAGGGATTTTTTACTATAATTTTTCCATTTTTTTTCTTTAATAATGCACAATGTTGCACATGACGTGTATATTCCCTGTTCAAGGGGGGGGGGGGGGGTGACATTGCTGGATGTTACAGTGGTCTAGCTTAACCCATTAAACAAAAATAATAATATTCATGGGGGGTGACATTGCTGGATGTTACAGTGGTCTTAATCCATTAAACAAAAATAATAATATTCAGAATATAAACAAAAGAAAACATTGGAATTAGGGTCTAATAGTCTGTGTCTATTAGTCTAATATCTATTTCATGGGTTTAGTAAAATCACTATTATAATATTTCAGTCTCTAACACGAATTGGTATAGAGGGCTGCATACTTCAGTTTTAGTTTGTGCTACAGTGATGAACTATATTCATTTGCAATTATTATTGAGAGACTATACTGGATCAAATTATTGTTTCTTTTATTTAAATATCTTTCAGTAATTTCTATTTCTGGGGGTGGTACTTAAAATAAGGTTAACTTGTACTTACAAAAAAAAAAATAGTATAAATATGATGGACAAAAGTCTAATATGCAAGGCAACGATGAAACATACACAGAATATGATAATTACATCGTAAATCATCTTTTTTATTTAAACAGCATGTTCCCTTTACAGTCCATACTTAACGTTTGTTTGATACAGAACATGACTAATAAAACATCAGTGTTGTCGGTTCTTGAGCTAATTAAACGTAAACCTCCCCCTCGTAGCCATCTTGTAGTGAAGTCAAGGTAATGCAGGCACCAATATGGCTTTTCAGTCAGCCATATTGGATTACAGCTCTGCTTTGCACAATCACATGCATACACTATACATGCACACACTCTTTAGAGTGACACAATAATGTATTGTTTTTGTAGTTTTTAGAAAAGATAAGAAAGCTGGCAAGAAAATGACTGCAAATTTTATTCTCTCGATTCAACGATCAGTAAGATTTATATTTTATGCCACTTGTGACCTGTTTGCCGAGTTAAATTTCGATTGGAAAATCCTCTGGTAATATATAGCATGGACGGTACCACCCTGTCTGATAATTTCTGGAACCACACAATATTATATAGTTTCATAATTAACAAGTATTAAGTTTACAACATTTGTGTGAGTGCTGTATTGGTCTAAACAATCTCTCACCTCCAGCTCCAGCAATTTCTCACCTCCAGTTCGAGATTATATAGACCAATAAAATCCTCCCACTCACGTTGTAAACACTACGATTGTTTACCATTTACATGGAAATTCTGGAAATTTCGGTTGGAATGTAAATGGTAGAAGTCTTTTTTGGTTTGTATGGTAGAAAATTAATTAATTAATGGAACATCTAAAAAATTAGTCCAAAATTCCCAACCGGAATTTCCGAACTGGAAATCGTGTACCATTTACAATCCCCAGTCGGTCGTTACCAGTTCCAGGCCTTCTGCTGAGATTTTTTCATCTGGAACGGTTTGTATATATACAAATGGTAAATGTTTTTCCAATTGGGAAATTCCATATGTAAACTTTGTATACACAAACTCAGACCGACCAGGATGTCTGTGTAAATGGTAAACAAGCTACATGTACATAAACAAGAGTCCCCCCCCCCCCCCCTGATACAACAGCTCAGGTCCTTGAATTACTGTATTTGATCATGCTGACCACCAGTACATACTTGACAATACCTAGTAGACAAATACAGTATTGGTATCAGACTTTTCATGAATAAATTTGATGCTACTTGACAGTTTTACTCGAACAAGGGGTGATTTGAGATCCAATTTGGTTCAGTAGGGCGCAGGTTTGTTGAATGTTTTGGAATGTTCGTATGACAAAAATGAGAAAATGAATTATTAAAACGTATCTGTCACGGTATTCGATACAAAGAAGTCGTTCCCAGATATTTATGAATAGCCATAAGTCTCATATAAAGTGTTTTATAGCCATTCTTCGTTTAGAATGTTGCTAAACACGAGTATACACTACTCACACGTCGTCCTTGTTTTGTCGTATTGTGTCACAAACATGGCCGCAGAAAATGCAAAATCGCAAGAAAACGGTGAGAGGTTCAAGGGGGTACTTGTGGTTTCAATTGTTTAACATGGACTAAAGCATTGATCAATGAAAAATGAAATAGGTTTCCTTAATCGTTCCTTAGATATGGAAGGATGAAAAATGGGCTAAATTTTTATTTTTCGAAATCAAGAAAAATATGAAGGCTTCACTTTCACAAATAAAAAATACCAGTAATCCCTCTTACCTTGAAGTGATAGTTCACATAGCTGATCTTCTGATAATATTCTGTCGATATACATCCATTTTAGCTTCTAAACTCCAATATTCTGGGCGCACATAGCAATATTTTCCCCTTTCGTGGATATTCTCGAGGCAAAACTAGGGGAAAATTTCCCGTGTTCTGATTGGCTGAAAAAGTCCCGTGATGCGTGATCACCCTCCTCTGGGCGTGACATGAAATCTCCTCGAAAATGTTTCGTTAAAAAAACTACTTGAAAGCTAAGCCTAAAACTTGATTAGTAGTTATTGGAGTGTTATGTGGTGTTTTTAAGGGGAAAAGCTTTCTATTGAGCGAGTTTTGCGAAAGAGAATTTCGGGTAGAGATCAGAGAGGGAGAAAAAAAAGAAGATAAAATACAAGGGCGTCAAGGCAAAATTCAGCCCAAAATCACCGGTGACCCTAACTCCAAACCGAATTATGGCTAAATTTCCAAACGGCATCTCATAGAGCCATAGTTTTGCCATGTCTTGACAATTTGTCTTGACCGAGTTATATTTCACCCTCCACAAAAGAAACTTAATCACTCGGTCCCAATAAAAATCAATGATCAAAATATTAAACATGTAAATAGTATTAAATATTTGGGGAATAATGATTGATTCTAGTCTAAATTGGAAAGACCATATTTCGGCAGTCTCAAAAAAAATCTCAAGAAGCATTGGTATACTTTCAAAATTAAGACATTATATAAATATTGATACTCTATCTCAATTGTATTATTCTTTAATATATCCCCCATTTAATTTATGGCCTGATTATATGGGGCAATACCTACAATACTAACATTAAACCAATTACAATACTTCAAAAGAAAGCTATTCGCATCATCACTTTCTCTAAATTCGATGCTCATACTAAGGGACCATTCATTATTTATGCCTGGGGGGGGGCTGGCAAGAATGAGGGGGGGGGTCATCAAAAATTCAAGAGCATGAGAGGGGGGGGTCACAGAAAAAAATAAGCATAGAAGGGGGGGGGCTGTCTATATTTTTGGGTGCATTTCCAGGCATCTAAGGGGCGCAATTTTCAAAATTTTCCCCCATGGGAGCATCCCCGGACCCCCCCCCAGAGAAATACCTTGCTTTATTAAATAGTAATCAGCCAATCCAATGAGAAACATACAGAGCACCTCACCATTCAATTGTCTTGCCTAATATTTTTGTTTGCCTCATCTTAATTTTGAAACTCCATTAGTAAAAAAATAATCATCTAGATCCATCTGAAATTAATTAAAGGTAGGTTTGGGTGCATTTCCAGCGATCTCAGAAACCTTAATTTCAATTTTTTTTCCCCGACCCCCCTTAGTAGAGCCGATCCACATAATGTTCAGTCCGTGTTAAGTCCTCTGTAAATGTAAAACTGTGAACAGTGTGAGGGGAGGGAGGGGGGGGGGCTCTATATTTTTTCAGAATTGTGTGCGGGGGGGTTATGAAATTTTTGTTTTGTTTGGAGGAGGGGTCAAGACATTTTGTTGTTTGTTTAGAACGAATCTTGCCAGCCCCCGCCCCCCCCCCCCCCCCCCCCCCCCCCCCCCCCCCCCCCCAGGCATAAATAATGAATGGTCCCTAATCTTTTTTTCCTAAACCTAAATATTTTAAAGTTTACAGACCTAATAACATTTCAAACTTGGGGAAACATACTGCTTCCCCAAGTATTTAATTCATTTTTTACTTTCACTAGTGACATACACTCTTTAATAGTACAAGATTAGCCTCAAAAGCTTCCTACTATCTTCCACAGATTCGCACGAACTTCGGTAAATTTAATATAAGATACTTCGGTCCAAAAAATTGGAATACTATAGATGATTCACTTAAATTCATGACGAGATCCAGCTTCAAACTTAGGTATAAATATCTACTTATAAAATGTTACGAAACTATCTGAAATTGTCTGTACAATGTTAAT
This sequence comes from Actinernus sp. WN-2022, assembly GCA_030867875.1. Taxonomy (NCBI): domain Eukaryota; kingdom Metazoa; phylum Cnidaria; class Anthozoa; order Actiniaria; family Actinernidae; genus Actinernus; species Actinernus sp. WN-2022. Next base: position 135,525,188 of record JAOWCC010001589.1, read on the forward strand.
CTACGGTATATCACATGACGTGTTGTATTGTGCTTGTATTCATGTCTTGCTTGTTTGTTTTTGATTTCCTTTTATTTTACACATCATATTTAAATTTTATTACGATAATTGCAGCCTCGACTACCCTGACATTTCTTTTCTTTTAATATAAACATGTAATTTGTCATCTGTCTTGATTAGCCTAGTGGTTATTACAGATGACATAAGTACTTCCTTTTGCACACTTTACAATTTCTTTTTCTCTTTAAATGTTACCATCTTAACTAGTACTTGAGTACTTGAATAAAAGTTGTTGTTGAGTTTGGGTTCAATCCCCCCAATTTCAAACGAGAAAAACGATGCTGAAGAACGCAATTAGATTTTCTCGATCAAGTCAAAGATCGAGACCAAAGGAATTCTAAATATTCTAAATATGTCGGTCGTTTTGAATCAGCCAATCAACGCGTCGATCAAAACAAACGTACGTGCTTTCAACTCCACGATCAAAACAAACGTACGTGCTTTCAAACCGAATGCCAACGGCATCGACGCGTTAATTGGCTGATTCAAAACGACCGACATATTTAGAATTCCTTTGGTCTCGATCTTTGACTTGATCATCAAGAGAAAGTCTAATTGCGTTCTTCAGCATCGTTTTTCTCGTTTGAAATTGGGGGATTGAACCCAAACTCGGTCAAGACATGGCGAAACTATGGCTCTATGAGATGCCGTTAGCTGTTTGGCGAAACGTTTGGAAATTTAGCCAGAATTCGGTTTGGAGTTAGGGTCACCGGTGATTTTGGGCTGAATTTTGCCGTTGAGTTGCCAGTTGTTGCCTGCCTTTTCCCCTAAAAATATCACACAATACTCCAATAACTACTAATCTTTATTTCTTGCCTGAGTAGATTAAGAGCACAGTATCGATAAAGTTTCATTCCAGGAGTGAAAATCTAACTCCGTATCATTTCTCGGTAATCTTTCAATTCGTAGCCACAGGGAACCCAAAACCAATTTTGAGGTACAAACCTAGAGGTAAGCCTGTGGGCTGATACCGCTAGTGCCAATACTCACATAACGAAGACATCAGAAGTCTGCACTGAGATTGCGTTACGAACTGTACCAATAATACTTGCTAATGGACGAAAGAAGATCAAAGCCAACGCATTTCAGTCTTGATGACGGGAGTACAGCCAGCTACTCAAGGGAAGATCTAGTATATCAGCGGGTTGAGCGGTCAGTTAGGACCCCTCGATATCACAACCATGGCTGGAAAGAAGATAATTGACACTCAAGGACTAATTTGAAGTACAGATCACAAGCGAGGACAGCAACTTCCGTGTACACATTTCAGCATGGACCAAGGACGTTATCACACCTGACATTCAGATGATCGATTGGAATGAGCATAAAGGAACTTGGCCACATCTCTAAAACTAAAGCATCAAGTTAATTTCCTCGGCAGGCGAATCATGAAGTGATAGATATGCTCATACGAATTAATGACCTCAAGTCAGTGCCACAAAGCTCTGGATCGAAGATAGAAGTGGAAAACCTGGTGAGCCAATTTCCAGGAAAACACCTGGACCTGTGTAGGGCCACCGACAAAACAGAAGAATCAAGAGATGATACTCTACGCACAAACAGTTCACTCCCAAAACACATACAGAGCAGGAAAACCCAAACTGCACCTTGCGCAACTTCTAGCTGCAGCATCGAACACAATACACACCTTGGTAATAGCTCTGTCTTCTACTACAGGAAAATGGGGTAAAGACCATCTGGTGTGCTGCTACTTTCTTCCGACGACATCTTCTGGACATAGCCTTTGTTGACGTGAGCCTTAATGAGTTCTCGAAACTGCTCAGCAACCTGTGGTCGAATTTTAAATGACCGTTCAATATGCTTTAATCAACTCTCTGCTTGCACTTTGTTATTGTCTAAGTTCGGCTCGCCGTCAACCCATGGTATGCCAACTTCATGGCGTCCATCGATAAAACTTCGTGTGTTCTCCACTTTCTTAGCGGCGCTCAGCTCATCAGGGATATAGATGTTTGCCGTCTGTTTCCATTCCGATGGACTCAAGCTCCCAAGCATTGTGGAAAGAGTCTAAATTACACGATGCATGCAAGATCCAAGCTACAACGAGATTTCGTCGATATTCTTCTACGCTTCCACCGTAAACCAGTTGCCTTGGTCTGAGATATCTCGGAAACGTGCTTGCAGATAGACCTTGCTGACTGTCAGTTCGGCCTTACCACTGTTTTCTGTGGAGAGATATGAACGCTTCTTAAGAACCAGAGATTTATGCATTTCAAAGACTCGTCTTTGGCGACAAAGCATCACCCTATCTTGCTCAAGACATGTGTAAATTCCATGCAAAGAACAATGCAGAACAGTTTCCTCAAGCTACCAATACGTTGCTGCAATGGATGTATATAGATGATGTAATGGATTGCACCTCCACTGTGGATGAGACTATTGAGTTAAGACGACAGTTGACGATGCTGACAAGCAGTATGAGAATGCACATGCGTACGTGGTACGCAGCAATGAAATAAGAGTGCTAGCTGATGTAAAGGAAGAAGAAAGACGGCCGTATTGAGGGCAACGAGCTTCCAGCCATCAAAACTCTGGGAATTATTTGGAAGGCTCGTGAGGATGTATTCACGTTCCACTTTGCATCACTACCATCAGAGGAATGCCTTTCGAAGCGCAAAGTATTGAACAAGATAGCCAAAATGATTGACGTATACTGCAAGTTCTGGCGTCATTCACAGTCCGCGCTAAGCTACTAATGGATAATAAGTGTCTGGAGTGGGATGAGCCCCTCTCATTAGAAGTGGAACAGAAAAGTAAACGGTGGTTTGACGATCCTCTGTGTACACGTTTGTCAGACGTTTGTGTTTGTGGACGCCTCAACTCAAGCATGCAGCAGTTAGCTACATCATGAAGACATAAATATGAAGACGCTAAGTTATCATTGATGTTCATTGCCGCTAAGTCAAGAGTAGCACCCCTGAAAGCACAGTGTACCACGGCTTGAATTGATGGCAGCCGGCCGTTATTGTTCCCCACGAAAGACCCCTTAAACGAAAACATGTACTTTGGAGTGATTCCCAAAATGTGATCGATTCAAGCCTTTTGTGGCCCACCGTGTAGCAGAAATCCACAAACCAATGACGACATGTTCCAGGGAATGTAAACCCAAGTGACCACTGAAGCCACTCGAGGCGTATCTGCTTGTGAGTTAGTGTCATCTTCGACGTGGTTGTGTGCCACAGTTTCTAGACCAGTCAGAATGGCCTACACCGCAATTTAAAGTAACAACCGATGCTAGATAACAGGAAAAGAAGAGTACAGTTGCTTATTTCTTAAGTTCGAAACAACCGCTGATAAATCCAACATGGGTTTCAAAGTGGTCAAAAACTGCTACACATACCGCGTGGGTACTGCGATTCATCAGTCAAGCACGTACACGGCATATCTAGCCGCCGTCAAGGAGAGCTAGATGTTAGTGAAGTATACCAAAGGCATAGAGGTTCGTATAGGTCGCCAAGCTCAACAGGAAGGATTCTTTAAAGAAATACAAGAGCTGAAGAATGGAAGACCGTTGCATCGGCGCAGCTCTTTTTTACGGCTGAGTTCTGTGATGGACGAAGATGGAATTCTGCAGATGTGCTGACGTTTGCCGTGAGCTGTCTGAACAACTGTCTTCCGAGGCACGCAATCCAGTATTGCTTCCCAAGAATAATTGGATAACCACGCTAATTGTCAAGCATCATCACATGAATGCTTAAATCATGAAGCAGGAGTAACCACGAGCTTTCTGACCTCCGCAGTCGTTTTTGGATACTAAGAGGGCATGAGTAGTCAAATTGTGGCAACAAGAGTAAAGGAATGCAAGCGACGGCATGCAAAGGCAGGCCTAAATCGATCAATTTATTACACAGAGTTTCTAACAGTGTGATACTGATTTACATAGAGTCCGTGACTATAATAGATCAATACAAAATTACAAATAAAGATATGATATATTAAAAATGGTATGAATATTAAGATATATCTAGTGTACAATAGGACTAAAAATATTATTTAATTCTTTTAATTCAATCATTAGACATCAAACTACTGTATTACCTAAAATTCTATGAACTTTGTAACAGCTCAAGAAAATAATAACGTTTATGAAATCTAAAAATCATTAATGGGAGAGGCGGCAGTCTCAATTTTATTCTTAAAAGAAACTAAAGACCACCTCACGTAACTTAGATGGAAGCTCGTTCTAGAGCTTTGCTCTGTTGTAGGAGAGGCTCTTTTTATGAATTCAGTTTTAGGGAGGGGCAAGCAAAGTTTGGTATCTCCCCACACCTCAGGTTGTAATCTGTCGTGCTTGCAGCTGTTTTAAATAGTTCGGTGAGACTGACCGACTCAGAATCGTTTAGTTGAATGTTGTGCATCAAGACCACTTTACGCTTAACCCTCCTTACATCAAGCCTATGCCAATCAAGTATATCGAGGAGTAGACTGGAGCTCGTTTTATAATCAGTCCTTAGTATAAGCCTAGCAGCCCTGTTTTGAATTTTTTGGAGTTTATCGCAGACGACTATCCCAGACCTTACAACAATAATCCATATGATTGAGTTTGGATGAGTGAATTGTATATTTTCACGAGTGTCTTGGGATACAAATGGACAAATCCTCTTTAATGCTCCTAGACCCGATACAACTTTCTTAAATATATGATCTATATATATGATCAGACCAGCTTAGATTCTCGTCAACAATACCTCATATTGTTTTGCTCTTGCTGACCCTTTTTGTTTTTAATCTACAATTTTTATTAAGGGTTCCTCGCCCAAATTCGATTAACGCTGTCGCGAGCCAATCAGCATGAATTCCGTTTTAGCTTTGAGCCAATTGTTTATCTTAATTAACTCGTTATTCGCTCTGGTTACAATATCGTTAATATTAGATCCACAAAACGTGACGTTTGTGTCATCGGCAAACACAGACTGGGTGTTGACGTGTCAAGACAATTTGGCAAGTCATTAATGTAAATAAGAAACAACAATTGGCCAAGAATCGATCTATTAGGAACACCACATGTAACCAAACACTCAATAGACTGAATATTACCCACTGAGCACGTCTGGTACCTATTTGAAAGGTAAGAATGTAACAGACCGAGTGACCCACTATTAATTCCATAGCTTCAGTTTCTCCAACAATAAGTTTTTTGAGATCTAGATATACTACAATATTGAAAAGACCGATCCATATTTACTAACCAAGAATTTGTAGAGTTTAAAAGAGCTGTCATTGTAGAGTGAAGTTTTCGAAATCCAAATTGCCTATTTGATAAAAGCTTGTGGGAAGAGAGAGAGTTATAAAGCTGATCATATAAAATTCGTTCAAATATTTGCTAATAACTGGGAGATCAGATATTGGCCTATAGTTATCCATGTCATTTTTGGCACCGCTTTTGTGTAAAGGTGTAACGCGCGCTTTTTTCCAGTCTCAAGGAAATATACCCGAACAATTATTACATTAAATATAAAATAAAGAGATTCAGAGATAAATCGGGCAGCGGCTTTAAGAATTTTTGCTGGAATTCCATCAAAACCTGTTGTTTTCTTGGAAGACAGTTTTCGATTTGTTTGAGTACTGTTGATGAATTTGTAAATGTGAAATCGAAACTACAAGCGACTACTGGCCTGATGAACTCTTTAAAATCTGACGAATCGTTCCCTAAACTTTGCGAGAATTTAAGGCCAATTTCCACAAAATGAATATTAAGTTGTTCAGCTATTTGTATTGGGGTTGAATCGATTAATTGTTGCACTTAATCTCAGTTATGGTATTGTGTTGAGCCTGCCGTTACGACGAGTCCGCGACCTAGTACCCATTGAATCTTTAAATCATGCAAATTTACAAAGCAATTATCCAGTCTCACTTTGATTACTGCTCATCCGTATGGGATACATGTGATAAAGGTCTCAAGCAAACGCTCTGAAGTCTGCAAAATAGAGCGGCTAGGATTATTACGCATTCTGGCTATGAAATCAGATCCTCTGATCTACTACAGAAATTAGGATGGCAGTCTCTTGAAGACCGTTGGCATCAACAGAAGGTAACAACAATGTTCAAAATCAAAAATAATCTGACAACGTGCCGTTTCAGTAATTAATACTTTTGTTCCAATATAATTTATACACGATTATGACATAAGAGGCTGCCATGTAAACCTTTCAGTTCCCAAACCGAGGACAAACTTCCTTAATCAAAGCTTCGCCTATAATGGAGCAGTGGCCTGAAACTCACTTCCTGTGGAGACAAAGGAGTCCTGCAGCCTAAATGTTAAAACAATTATAATTAAATGCTACTGACTAATCTTATATCTAATTATATATTAATTTATAATACATATTAAATCTAATATACTATATATTTACATATTTTACTGAAATACATTATATTATGTATTGTATTTATATGTATACACGGCTCTCTGGAAGAGCATTTTGTAAATGAAGGGATATCGTGTCTAAATAAAAATACCATACCATTCCTATTAGGTTGTTGACTGTCTTCCAGGCCGTCCCTTCATGTAGGACGACACGAATTGCTACCAAATTGTATTCTATTGTATTCTATTGTGTTGCGTTCTATTGTTGTATTGAATTGTATTGTTGTATTCTATTGTATTTTTAGTAAAAATTCGTGTCGTCCTATATAAAGGGATTGCCGTCTTCCAAGTGGCTTTGGGTCGCCTTTGTTTTTCAAGTTCATTGTTATAATAATCTAGCTCCGTTTTCTTTAGTGTTGCATTAAGTTTGTTCCTTAGGGAATTGTATTCAAACCAGAAGTCTTTATATTTCGTAACTGCATATTTTCGTTTCATTTTATCGCGTTCATGCATCATTTACTTTATTTCTTTCGTAACCCAATGTAGATTATGCGAACGTACGCTTTTGTCTTAATACGGAGCGTGCTTGAGCAGCTAGACAGATCATGCATGGCTCAACTTTTACGAACTCGCCTTGAACACCCATTCGTGCCTTTGCACGCTGCGGAGTAGACTATGGTGGACCGTATCTCACCAAGCAAGGTAGACTGAGGAAAAGTGCGGGCTAAGCGTTACCATTGCCGTTTCTCGTACGCAGCGGTCATTTTCGAATACGAAACTGGACTATTGTCATGATGCACATGACAGACCTAATTGGGTTCCCTGTGGCCTCCGGCGATTTAGCACAGACGGTAATGCCAGTCTCGTCCGATCACCAAAGTTAAGCTCGATCGGACAAGGTGGTTGTAGCCATTTCTTCGTAGTTCTTTCTTCTTCTTTTTTCGCCGGTTTTCTTTTTCGGATAGCGAGTGCCAACACTTTTGAAAAGGGAATTGGAAGTCCTCAAGTTTTATAAAGTTAGGATAATCAAAATCATAATCCCTGGCGCAAACAAGAAACACAGGATAAATTAGAATGCACAAAAACTCAAAGTGTTGCTGAAATAATATCTAAGCGAACATATTTTTCAATCCTGTCATAGCTTTAAATCAGCGAATGTAGCTCACAGAGGTGCCATCTTATGGAACACCATGTCCGAGAACATTGACGCAGCAACATGCACTACAAAGACATAAGGCTAGAAAGTTAGATATACTACATAACTTAGATTTTAACTTTACATCAGTGAAGACTCTCACTTAGGGAACTAAAGATTACATATATTATTAATAATTAAATAAGTATTATGATAGATCAATTATTAATCTACACCTAGAGTATATGGAACTATTCGAATATAGATATATAAATTTTAGATATAGTTACATTTTTAGCATTCTTAACTTTTTAGACACTTTTTAATGTATATAATTTTTATATTACACACGACCCCACAAGCGGCGACGCTTTAATGTACACTATATCGTGTTTAAATAAAAGTTATCGTATCGTATTGTATTGTATGTGCCGTATAGTCAGAACATTAACAAAAACAATCGAGAACAAAATAAGGCCTTCTCGTTGATCCCTAAAGTAGGAGAGGAGTACGAGAGGATATGCACAGAAGCTTGTGTACTTGTGCTCTTACATCTCGCACCGGCCGGTATAAATAAGCTCTTTCGCATTGTTGTTCGATCGGCCTTTTCCAAGCCATATGAATATGCTGTCGGCATTTCACTGAAGACTGGCGAAAATTTCACTCGAAATTCGTATACCAAAGGAAGATTTCTATAAAAAGCTGCTTTGAAGAGTAGTTGATATATTGTTGTTCTCTGGAGGAGATTTAAAGAGAATTCGACGAATTTTAACCCACTCTTTCCCCGCCGACTGCTTCCCGGCCTAGCTTTTCCATCTCACTAATAGACCGTACAGATGACCCGCGCGTGTCCCGAGCGGTGTCGATTGTCTGATTGGTTGACCATGTCACGTGTGGAGACAACTCTCAACATGAAGAAAGGGGTAAGACTTCGTGTTATGGCACACCAAGATTCCATTATAGTTCATATGTATTTAGAGTCATTCTAAAATTATTTGGAATTTAAAATGGTTAGGGTTTTCTTTAATTTTGGGGCTAGGTTTGCAATAAATCGTGGTGTGGACATAACATGAAGTCTCTGCCAAGAAAAGAAACACTTGCGAAATTGACTTGGGTGGCCAAAGGCCTGGCCCGAGTAAAAAGGAAAGCCATGCTGATGTTGTTTACAAAAAAGTCTCGTTTCTGGTTGGCTAGATTATGATCACGCGTGAGCTCAAATGCTCCCATCATTTATTTTAAGAGCGTTTTCCGATACAACTGATCGACAATTTCAGATTTGCGATTAGATGTGCATAACACGCGATGGGCATTTTCCTTTTAGCATTTGAAGATCATCTTGATAAATAATTTCTTAGCATTTAATTACAATATACGAATTATTAGACAAGCACGACAGGCCTTATAGTTGAGTAAGCGCTTAGATTATTTGTAAACTGAACAAGACGGATTAAGCATGGTTATTGCTGGGATCGTGCTGTTTTTTTATCATGACTGAAAACCCGGGCTAGAACATAGTGCACCGAGGACCGAATGGACTGGCGCTTAGCTTAGCGGCTTCTAGCACCCCCTGCAGCTTCTTATGGTACTACAATATAACCATACATACAGCAGAAATAAACCAAAAAAAAAAAATGCAAACACAACAAAGCAGAGATGCTATCATAACCCCGACCCAGGCTTAGCCGAGAAGAAGACTACCACTGCCCGACGAATCGAAGCAACAAGGGCTGCCTTATTATATAGACATACGCTTACGGCGTCATCTCTCTTAACCCATGCATGCAGCTAAAATAAATTCCCCAAACCCCAGGGAGGAGCTCGAGTGACCAGTTCACAGCTGCGACAAAAGCATAGAGACCAGAATCTTTATTACTCGGGCTGCCTGTGGCAGCACCGAGTCGGCTTAAAATGCAAGCCGTTCTTTTTTTTTTTTTTTGGGTTGGGTGTCGCAAAATTTCTGCGCATGCGTTAAAGGTCAACTTCACACCAATCAGATTGCACTGTGCTGGTCACGCAACAATCGCCAGGTTAATTTATTTACATAATTTAATACAGTAAAACAAGATGGCGGAAGACCCGCGAGGAACTTTCTCTCTAATCTCTCAAATGTAAGCCAGTTTAATGTTTTATTTAACTTCACTCGTGCGAAAGCCTTCCAACAGGCTCAGGATATTTCAACTGGCGCTATTGTCGGAGCCGAAGGACCGCGTTTTTTACCCAGATGGCCAGTGCTTTTATATACGACACGTACGATGACCTGAAGCCAAATAAATATATATTGGAATCTATAAGCCATCGGCTCGCTGTGCTGCATTTAAAACATCCGAGGAGAACATCTTATTTTGGGTGAAGGCACTTCAAGACCAATGTTATGAGTCTCTTAAAAACTGTCAGAGATTTAAATTTACCGTAAGTTGGATCAGAGAGTATCGAGATCAAGTTATTTCGTTCCAGCGAGGATATTGATCTAGCGGAAACGGTACAAGCTGTCGAAGGATTTTACTTATAATCATCCACGTCTACTTAACAACAGGAATAGTTATGTGCCAAGGCATGGGCAAAGATAGAGTTTCCCAGATTACAGATGAAAGTAGAGCACTTAATGAATGAAGAAACAGAGGTCACGCGCGACATGCTTGAGAACATGAACATGTTTAACACTTTATGTTATACTAAGAAAACAAAACAAGTTACAGAGCCTGCACGTTCACAAGTCAATGAAAAACCCCAAGAGCCTGTAGTTTTGTATCAACATATCCTCGAAACTCCAAAAGCAACATACACATGAGTCAAATTCAAACCGGAAGAGACGGAATTCTTGAGATTCTTCACGAGGATATTTGTTAGCCCGCAATAAGAACTCTCTCGCTGATTTAATGACCTTGATTTGTAACATGGAGGCTGACCTAACTGTATGCGTAATGAATTCTTACTCTCGTCACATCAAAACGAAACTCAGTCATTTGGAAGACAAATTAGTGCAGCAAGATAATATATACAAGACCGAAATCAAGATGCTGTCATCACATATTATTGACCTAGAAGTTGAAAATGGCGAGTTGAAAGCGGATATTTAAAATATAGCTGAGATCCGACTTTCAAACTTAAAAAAAAAATCAAGAATACAAAAAAGAAGACAATGAAAGACCAAGGTCTCCAGTGTTCCGAGACTACCCAACCTACTAAAGCTTTAGCACGAATCAGTTTGTTCAAGAGCCATCTTTCTTACATGACAACACGATCCCTATTCATCAGAATACATTTTCTGTGCTAAATGACGAGAGTTTACAATCACCTGACCGACAACCCACTACTAAAGAAAGGGACCATGAAGTACGGTAGTACGGTTAATTATCGGGTTCAAAACAATGAATATATGCCTGCTCAAATGCAGTGTGTTAGTAGAGTGTTTCTATTAAAAGGTCAACATACGAGAAAAATAAAAATATTAAATTACATATATACTAGGGGAGCAGAGAATGAAAGTCACCGCGCTACCGGCCACTCCTAAATTCAGCTAATAATTCTTCACTTTGGTTATTACTAAGAGGATTTCAAATGAAAGTGTATTCGATCTTCAATCTCATGTGGCCCGAGTGTAAGCCCAGATGGGCTCTTGTTACATACATAAATTCAAGACACAAAGAAGCAGTCTTTTGAAATAGAGAATATATTCTCGAATAGTACACATGAAAACTCAGTCACGGTAATACAAAGTTTACAATATCAACCTTTCCTCGAACAAAATCGAGCCATATAGCCAAACTGGCCACACGAATAACATTTAATGGACGAGCGACTCCTAAACCCGACATTGCCCCCTCGTCGACTTCTCGAACCTTGTCCTTGGAAATCCATATTATAACGAGGTGCATTCCATCTTGGATAAGAGGGAGTCGCATGCATTCCGGAGGGCCTTTTCCACCACCTTCGCCACCTCGGCCTCCTCCTTTGAAGCCACCAGCTTCGTAAGGATGGGCTGGAGAGCACCGCTGTTGACCAAGGGACGACATTGACGCAGTAGCAGTATCACCAAATACCTCGAAACCCGGTCATCTCCCTTCTCCCGAGCAACATTAACTATACTTGCTTCAACGCAGCGGGGGTAGCAAAGTGGTCGAATAGGGCGGATGGGCGGGCAATCAGTTGTTGTAACGAGGCAATAGCATTATCAACTCTTGATTTCTCTTAGCTCTTCACGGAGTTTCTGTATATCGGACACCTAAAAATAAGACCGTATCAGTCGCACAATCTAAGGATACTCACACACCACATAGATATATATATAATCCTCTTTCCGTACGTATAGTGCCAAACCAGACTATTCAACAACGTTCCTGGCCAATACAATGAAACGAGATGAAACTCAGTTCTACCCATGAAATGAAATAAATACCTAATCCCAACTAACCCAAACACCCCTGTCTGGTTCTGTGGGCTCACACAGATATAGCCTTTTCTCGTTCTCGGCGTTCACACAAATATCCTTTTTCTCATTCTTTGGGCTCACACAAACATGCACCCTTTTCTCATTCTTTGGGCTCACACAGATACCCTATTCTCGTTCTCTGGGCTAACACAGATACCCTATTCTCGTTCTCTGCATGGGCTCACATAAATACCCTATTCTCGTTCAGTCTTTGGGCTCACACAAATACCCTATTCTCGTTCTTTGGGCTCACAGATACCCTATTCTCGTTCTTTGGGCTCACATAGATACCAGTCTTGTTCTTTGGGCTCCACCAAATACTGACGTTTCTCATTCTCTGGGCTCACACAGATATCCTATTCTCGTTCTTTGTGCTCACACAGATACCCTTGTCTTGTTCTTTGTGCTCACACAGATAGCCTTTTCTCGTTCTCTAAGCTTATACAAATAATCTACATGAAACCAAACCTAATTAACATCTCAAACGACCTATGTCCCTATGTCCCCCCGAAAACGGTAGCCTAACTTTTCCAAGTTGCTACTATAATCGTAATCCATATCCATCCTCGCCATCCGTTGTCCGATTTAGCTTTTCAATAGCTTAAAATTACTAGGGAAGACGCTTTATATAAATTTACACCATTATTTTTGTTTTCTTTTAGTTTGAATGTGGTTTCCAGCGTTTAAAAGTGATGCTAAAAATCGTTGACACAATCCTTTTAAACATAAAAGCGAATTCTGATATGGTTCGTCGCGCAGTCGAGAAAACACACTAGAAGAGAAAACAAACAATCGCATAAAGAACTCTAAATCAATTCCTACCGTGAAAACTTCTTTTCCAGGGATAAACAGAACCTACGCATATATACAATGAACAACATCCTAGAACCAACAAGTAACCAACCTGTAAAGGCTCTCATCGTCGTCGACTGAGTGGACGAGTCTTCGCCACGTGCTTCAGGCGCTGTAACCAGAATTGCCAGACCCGAAACGTTAGCCATCACGGGTGCTAAATCTTGCGGTTCAATTGCATTTTCTCTTGGCCCTTCTGGTGAAGGATGAAGAGGAAGCACGGCCTGTTGAACCTCCGCTACAACCAGGGCAGGCCGTGCTGGTACAGGAGCGCTTCGACCCTCCTCCATAGTAATCTTTGCGAACTGACAACTATGGTTAATTAATTCTACCTTATATAATGCTGATTACGTCACCGCACGGGATAATGAATAATACATGGTGAATAGGTTCTGGACCTTCCACTTTGAAGTATTGAAAATAGGAAAAAGATTATTCAGCTTTAAATGCACCTATATGTACAACCAAAATTAATTTCGTGTGTTGCAAACTCAGATGTCGCATTTTTTTGGCTAAATATCTAAGCCAGATTTGTAATGAAAACTCAGATATGCTTTTTTTTTTTCAAAAAAGATTGTTTCCATTGCTAATAAAGTGCCGTGATCGAACTGTTTAACGACCTGGTTTTGACATGAAAGTGAGGCTAAAAACGATAATTTTCAATTTAAGTATCTACCTCACTTACCAACTACACCAAATTATGCAGACTCACATAACTCCTCCACTTCGATATTTTGAGAACCACAATTATGCAAATGAGGTGTCACGTGACCCCTCCACTGACTTTGGTTTTACATAACATTTCAATAGCAAATGGCCAATGAGTATTCTTGTCATGCCAAGGTACACAGAGTTTTCCTGTTTTTCTAGTGCCTGCCTTTATAATTTGGCCTCACAATAGAACATCTTTTTATCGATAAGGGATATAGAGCAAACAGGTCACGTGACCTTGTACTCGATTTATTGATCAGTTGTTTTCTCATTACCAATAAATAAAAGTCAGTGTGAGTGCAGATTTATGCGTTTCTCCAAGTCCGCAATATTTTAAAACCAAAACGGTTCTTAAAGGGATTGTTCTCATTACCCCATTTGCAGTCAGTGAACGTTCACAGAAAAAAGGGTCACGTGACATGTATAACATGACTGCAGTTTTCACTTTAAACGAGTTATGTTAGTATGTCCAATTTGGTATAGATTCTCTTAAAGCTAATTTAATAACAGAGATAATCAATGTTAGCCATGTTTTGGTGTTGACCCAAGCCTTTACGTACTCGAGTGAACCGCCATAAAACTTATTTCAGTTAGTGATATTAAATATTGGCTTTAATCCTGACCTTTTTTACCTGAGGTTAGAAATTATCATCAGGTTGCAGAAAATGTTTTCAGTTTTTATTTGAGATCTATTTTTAGTTTCGAAACACTTAATTTCGTCAACAAATTAGGCCATATTTGAAGGCATAAGACTCTACTCAGAGAGGTTGCGATGGTCCTCTCGATGCTTGCGATGGGGTCTGCAGGTATAAAGGCATTAGTTCCTTGAGTTTCAAAACCATTGAAAATCTGCTTACAAAATTATTCAACTTTGAACACACCTATGTACAACCGCAGATTCATTTCCGGTGCGTTGCAAATTCAATTGTCGTTTCTTTTGCTAAGAACTATTCCTTCCACTCCCAAGAAAGAGCCGATGACTGAATTTTGTTGAAGCTGACGATAAACTGAATTAATGAGAGTGCACCGTCATATGTTGTAGTTTTTATTTTTGGGTTAAATATTAACTTTTCTCTTGTAACAATGGAAAATATTAAGGCAGACTTGAGCGCATAGTTCTCTACCCAAACGGCTTGCGTTGGTCCTCTCGATGCTTGCGATGGGGTCTGCAGGTAAAAAGGCATTCGCTCCGCGAGTTTCAAAAGCATTGAAGATCTTCTTACAAAGTTAGTTATTCAACTTTGGACACACCTATGTACAACCGCAGATTCATTTCGGGTGCGTTACATATCAACTGATTGTCGTTTTTTTGCTGAGAACGGCTATTCCTTCCACTCCCAAGAAAGAGCCATTGACTGAATTTTGTTGAAGCTCACGATCAACTGAATTAATGAGAGTGCACCGTCATATGTTGTAGTTTTTATTTTTTAGTTAAATATTAACTTTTCTATTGTAACAATGGAAACAAATTAAGGCAGGTTCTCTACCCAAACGGCTTGCGATGGTCCTCTCGATGCTTGCGATGGTCCTCTCGATGCTTGCGATGGGGTCTGCAGGTATAAAGGCATTTGCTCCGCGAGTTTCATAGGCATTGAAAATCTACTTTCAAAGTTATTCAACTTTGAACACGCCTAATATGTACAACCGCAGATTCTTGTTATATCTCTTGCACTGAATATATAATAGGTGATTATTTTTGGTAGTGAATATTTTTTACGACGATTTGTTGGTCGCTAAGCATTTACGACAAATTTTTTTATATATAGAGAAGATGTCTTAACAGTGAAAATTTTAAGAGGAGTTTTTGGCAGCGAATTTTATTAGTTCGGTAAAAGGTTTTCATATTTTTTCAAGTATGAAATCGTAGTTTTCGGCATCTGTTCCGGGAGGTGGCATATGGAGGAAAGTAGTCTAGTAGTTCTGTATTAGGTTTGCGAACGAAAAGTCAAGGAGACGGAAATAGATCCTGCGAATCGAAACTCAGTGCATGGAACCGAATATTGCCCAAACTAGAGGTGGCTTGATTGAAAAATGATTTGCAAGATATTTAAAACGCAACAATTTAAAAGATGAATTACTGTGATGTTAAAGATGTTAAAAAGAAATGAGTTTCTCAAGTTCTACAATTAGTTGGGCGAGCAAGCCATCGAGTTTACGGGAATCTATTTTAGGGAAAACCTAGGCGAGCAAGCCATCGAGTTTACGGTATTATATACGAGTTTATGTTTTAGGGAAAACCTATCGCCAGGCGAAGCGGCCGAAGTCAAACGACCGAACGAGTAAGACCAGGTATTCAAACACAGTTAGAAATGTTGTCCGTGGAAAAGGCTGTTCATTTTTTTTATCTTACAACTCTATGATGTGTCTAAGAGCAAGATATTTTGTCCATGTCTGTTCTCTGTAGTTTCCTGTGTTCTTAGATATAAAAATCAACTGTTTCCTCGCCCAACTATCGTACTCGTAGGCTCTTCCAACTATCGACTATCGTAACTGAAACTCACTACAACCTGACATTCAAATAACTTGGCTTTTGATTATTGTTTTTATTCCGTTTTCCTGCTTCGATCAATGCTCATTTGTTTTCGTCACACGAATTCATGACTCGAGCTGCCTATGACCGTCAGTTTTGGCACTTTTTCGACAATAGTGTGAGAAATTGAGAAATTAACCGAGATCCCGTAAGATATTATTGCCTTTTTTATCAAAATACAACTTTGAAAACATCAACACGCTAAAAACCTATTGCATTGTGTCAGGAGTCGGTCAGCCGGCTAGACTATGTCACTATATATACTCATATTTGTTGATTTCATGTAACTTCCGCGGGTCCCTGCTAGTCCTATTATATTTCGCCTTCTCGCTCATTTATTTCAACTTTCAGCGATTTGTGGTGTTAAATATAAAGAAATCTAACCATATCTTGTAACTGTTACACAGATAGAACAGTAATAAAATCCGCGATTCAAAGGTAAACGATTATTCGAAACCACATATTTCTGTTACAAATCAGTGCAACAAACCGGAAGTAAAGTTCCGGTCAAATGAGTAAACGTTTATGGTTATAAATCGGTTGTGCTTTGAGGAAAACGTTTGAAATTTTGGTAGTGAGTTAGTAGATGTTAATAGATCAGATCGCAGTTAAAATGTCCACTTCCGCGTTTCAATGAAATTACGAAGTGGCAGCTGCCAGCTCGACTCGTAGAAGTTAGCTGCCAGCTCAATTTGAGCTGGCAGCTAACTTCAGCCCGGTGAGAAGATGACATTTGCTATTGGTCATCGCTTTGAAGTAAATGCGATTTTATTTGAGAGAGAGAACAACTTCAGTCGCATTACAAGTTTATAATGTGGCTTACCTGTTGATACCGGAACTATACGAAGCAGAATTATCTGCTTTCGTTTGAACGCTCCAAATTCTCTCCTACTGCAGCTCCCGCCATACCAAAGGTCACACAAGAAAAATAGTACGAAATCATGACGAAATGGAACTTTAACAGTAATTTGTACCACTCTAAACTTGAGAAACCTCAATGTTCTATACACCAGAATACTGCAAATGTATTCTTCTATCTGAATTCAGCGGTAAGTAGTCAGTCAGTCAGACATGGGTATTCAAGCTAAACTCAGTTTTCCTCTGCTTGGTAGTTCCTAAACCGGTAACGCCTTGTAAAAATTCACTTTACTCGCGAAAGCAAATTCAAATTTGTACGGTCGAAATCTTAATATACTCACTCCAAAAAGTTACCAGTTGCAGATTAGATGTTACTTAACTTTGATTTGAAGGTAAGTGGAAGTCATATATAATTTTATTTGTTTTATAAGGCAAAATAGCCCCAAAGCCATGTATTTTTGAGTGAAATGACTGGGCCGATACAGGAAATGTCACCGGTTATCGATATGTAGGCTTTTGTACGCAATGACTTTGATATGTAACGTAAGAAATTCACCACTCTTTTGGATATTTCAATAGCTAACCTTTAAAATACACAGTAAATTATTTTCTGTTCGAATTTACAACATTTCTTGGCATAGCTTATGTGGGAATTGTTGGTCAATTCAAACGGCAACTGTGGCTTCAGCTCAGTCTCGCCAAACTTTTTGTGTTGAAATTTTCGCGCCATTCGTTGCGCACTCGGCCCAGTACTCTAGCCAACCGCTAGGCAAGAGAACAAAGGAAATGGAGCCAGTGAGTACGTAAAATTAGTAATTAAATTAGAAGTAATCATAGATTGTCAAATTGCGTTCGACATATATTTTTGTACGAGAAAGGACTGGGCTTCCTGTTGCGACACAAATTAAAATACACACCCTTTATTGCTACAGCGGTGGACTGTGCCGGTGCTGTAAACAATTAAAATCCTGATCAAAAATGTCTGTCTTTAAATAAATGTGAACAGTTTTTAATGTCTTGAGTTATAAGTTATTCAAGGGGATGGACTTGTTCAGTTAAATAGGTAATCAAATGACTGGAAATCAATGTGGTCTTGAGGAAAGTTTTAACAAATTCGGCAACATGCAGATATAATGCACATTGATAGTTTAACCATGTGGTGTATAGCATTCACATGACCAAGGCTGGCTCCACAATACTGACTAATGTTGGTGATTACACTCCAGTGTAGAACTTAAACTATACACCCATGTGTATAAACTTAACACTCCAGTTCCTTCAGAGCATTCGAATTATTCTTCAAATGAGGTCAAGGCTGCCTACAGAATATTGAGTGTCCATTGTTATTGCAGAATAATTTCTGATCAATGTAACCTTGGTAGACTGTAAAGCTTATATATGTCCCATCATGCACACATGATCTTTGCCATTAATAATGAGTACATGCACGTACACAGCAATCTGTTGATATTTTTAAACGTTCCTTGACTTATCCAACTCCAAGTGTGATTATAGATGAACTCTTAATTTGCCTGAATGCAGTGTTCAAATGCATTGGATCTTCACAACTCACACAAGACACTGTCAAATATTTCTCTTCAGATATGAATATATTTATAGTATCTTGATGTTTGCAGTTTTCGTATCTGTTCAGCGAAAAGCACAATCCAATACAGCGAGCAAGCCAACGGAATATTCGATCGCAGATTCACTCGGTTTGTCGATAATTCAGCACAAAGTATGGCCTGTTCAACTTCGTTTAGACGTACACGCGTCTTCAACCGTCGAACCGTGCCGACAATACAGACCATGGTTGACTTGATATAGTTCGGCATCAGACTTTGCCAATGCTCCAGAAGTAGTACACACTTTCCTCGGGCACTGATAAATCGTACTTGCGAACTTTTTAAACATCATTCAGTGCATTTGAACATAGTTAATAGAGTGGAATGGTTAAGAAACCCGGCAAACTTCAAAGGGGCTACCAAAGGCGCTGCGATTGATGGTGGAAGGAGGCAAGACAAAAGATTGTGCAGGATCATAGTTCATTAGCGTCCCCTGAACGACTGAACTCACACGTTTCTATTGGCTGATTGATTAACACATTGGAATTTCTATTGTGTTTTGTGCAGGGTCGCGGTTGAGAAAAGCTAACAAAGACATATAACAAAGAAGGTCGCTGGGTTTCATAACCATTCCACTCTATTAACTATGATTTGAATGAGGAAAACCATGAACCCATGCACCGAACGTCGAGCGAGCATTGTGTAGGTACCAGTTTCCCGGCCGAGATACAGGCCGGACGGAAACCAAAAATCTCGATTTCTTTCGCCTGGGAAAGCACAGGTAACCCACACATGACCACAGGGAGTCCAACGTAAGATTAGGATGCGTTCTCCTTCAGGCAGCGACGATTTCAGTTATACCCATGTAAATCGTGTCATACCTACACTCTTTTTTTTCCTCCTGTAACTTGCGTTTGAAAAACTGATCTACATAAAATGTCATCATTAAAACCCAACGGTTCTACTTATTTAAATGTTCTCTTCAATTCATTCGTCTTTTATTATAATTTCTTCGAATCTGGCTCACATTGACTGAAACTTCCAGCTGCCTCCTTGTACAGCAGTAAGTATTAATTAAACCAGTTAGATATCTTATACAAAATCTTTTTTTGGGGAAATAAAGTACTCAACAGAATTTTAGAAAGTATTATTTCTAACTGAAACCAACATTGTATGTAGATGGCTACCTAACCACACGCAATGGAAAACAACAATTTGTATTTTAACTGATTCGATGAGTAACAAACCTTTTCTCTCAATCTTATCTTAAAAAAATCACTTCATTGCGAATTACTGAAGCATAATGGTCCAATACTTATTAAAATCTCAAGATTACGTGTACAAAGCAACCAAGGACTCTTAAAGAGCGTATGTATAGTAACTCAAACTAGCTTTATTAGCTTTATAAAGACCAATTTCTATTCCGAAGTTTTCAAAATGATTTATATTCGTTGGTGGTCGCGACCAGTTACCAGTAGGTTAAATTATGTCTTTATGGTCTGTGTGGTGTGTATTTGAACCTTTCTTCTATTAAACTCTAGGAAAAATAGCTCATTAAATTTCCCCCGAGGTGGTTTCGATCCAATGTTAGTTCTTTAGTCGATAAGGAAGGTAATTGTTTGGCTTGGGGTAAAATTCACGGCTATATATATGTTTAAGAGTTATTGTAATTTGCATGTTATGGCTTTTGTTTTGAGTCATACGTTGAGGGCAGAAAACAGCGAAAGTAAAACGTATATACTATTCTTCTGCTCTTTCTAAAAAACTACGCTCTTAAACGAAAAAGAAGTCTTCTCAAGACTCTATTTTCTTCTTTACTGAACCAGTTGATAGCGACACATTAAAATTTAAAACATCCAAATGTAAATAGATTAACGACGTCACGAGTCAATATTCATACAGACCTCAGATGTGATACAAGATTATTCAGAAATACAAGTACATAGATAACATGCATGAGATTACTGGATGGTCTACCAGAAACGGCTCGAGTCTTTCTTGTTTTTATTCTTCTATTAAAGCACAATTTAGAATATTTATCTAAATAAGATTAACAAAGTGATAAAGGTATTTTTTTAAACCAACAACAATAAAACTAAGAGCTTACGTCTGAAGTCTAAAAAGCGTTAAATGACTTGTAACTCTTTTAAGATTGTGTCCAAAAACGGTAGGCTTGATTAAATCCAGAACTCCAAAACGCATTGGCATACCCGAATAAAAAAAAAACCTCTTCTTGGCAGAAACTACATCTTTTACTGTTCTATCCATTTCACTCGTAAATCCTTAGAAAATGTTTGTAAGACCTTTTCCGGGGTGGTTTTAAAGTCATTCAAAAGCAACATCTTCAAACCTTAACATTTTATCCAATTCGTTTGTATTTTTAATTAGTCCTGAGACCAAAACACCGCCGGAAACCCTGTTAAATATCTTTCAACACGAATATTTTCATGGACAAACGGCATATCTTAAAATGAAACTTGATTTTATTACCAAGCGTAGCGCTGGAAAATGAGAGCCATTTATAGAACTAAAACACAACAGTCACGGCTCAACATTTACTGGTTATTTTTCGAAAAATAAACACTGGTGCTCAGAAGACTGAAAGGAAACGTTCGATTTTCGTCTGCTCTGAGATGCAGTTTGAGAAAGTATATATTAAGAAAAAAAATTAGCCGACATTGGAAAGAAAAACACGACTGCATTTTCACAGCAGACAATTTACACAGCATCTCATTTAAAAATCAGTTTCCAGGGTTTCTTTGATACAAAATACTAAACGCGAGTGTTTTTTTTCAACAGATCAATATAGGATATCGCATTTTTATTTTGAAGCTGCTAAAAATACCTCACGTGAAGTTTCAAGGCTAATAAGAAACTCGTTCTGCTAACACTAGCCACGAGTTGTAGTTTCAGTTTCTATTATGTTACGATAGTTTGAAAGGGCAGCCTTGTTTTGGTTGGTAGGTCATGTTTACGAAGTTCACCCAATTGTGGGTTTTCGTTTTCTTTGGCAAACAAGTAGTTTTCTTTCTATGTCTATAGAATTCGAATGGCGAAGCTAAATGCCGGGCGCTTGTTTTCTCTTTTCATTTGGCGCCCGTGATCCGAAAGAGCCTTTTCATAATAGTGGCAATAGTGTTTTCATTACGAAACTCTGTGGTTGTCGTCTTAATCAAAACCATTAGCTTTCTCTTTGTGACGTAAACCAAGTATATTGAAGGAACTTTCGAGCTTGCATTCTTTAACGATTAAAATAAACACCTACGAAGCCTCTAAACCGAAGTCCAAAAAGAACAGAACCTAATTCAACCACAGGGGAAATCTTAGAAGCATTTCTCACATCAGAAATACCATTCATATCGAGAAAAAATATTGTTTCTTTTACTAATAATTGAAAATTCTACTCTTGCGGAAAAGATTCCGGTGGTTTTGCATAATAATAGCTTTAATCACGTGCTCCAATTGTTCTGTGGCGTTTGATTGGCAGTTGAGATAAACGGCAAGCGATCTTATTGTTTTCTCAGTTCTACATGGAACAGTGTACAAGGAATCACTTCTCAACTGGTAAGGATTTTCACATCTTGTTTTGGAAAGACCAATACCCCAAAACTAAAATCTAAAAGGTCCTGGAGATAAACCATCAAGTGTTCTTTCGTTTTCGCGTCAAAAATTGCCATCTTTTTACGTTTTTCGGATTATTTCAAAAGTGGGTTGTGTTTCAAGTCTATCTTCACAAAGATGTAAAGCAATGGCTTGAAAATTGTCACTTTTAAATGTTAACACAGTTCATAAGTAACACTTCTCGGTGGATCAAAAACTCTAGGATCTTTTAGAAAAACCACTAATCTTACTTTATCGGTCTGATGGGGAAGTATAGAGGGTAAAAGAGTTCACAAAACAAGAGAGAAAGCAAGACAACCTTGGGGAAAGGAAAGAAAACATGAGCTTCAAACATGGAAGTGAGGTCAAGTATTTCTACAGCACTCAAACGAAATCCGTAGTTCTCGTTTTTTTCTGGCAATTTACGCACGGGAAATGTTCTCAAGACACGGCTTTGTAGTAAAGCGGTGTTTTGGAATATTTTCTCGGCGTGTACAGCGAAATTCAAGTCAAATATTACAGGCTTTTGAAAAAGAAAGCCGTCTCACAGCAAAAGTGATTGAATATTCAAGACCCAGCAAAACACTTCAAGCGTACATCGGTGTATGAAAACCACCACGTTCTGTCAAGAATGGTTCATTTTTAGCTCAATTTTCTCTAAAAATCATATCACTTCTTTCCAAAAACTTAGGAGTATATGGGTACTGCGGAAAAAAATAGAAGTTTCAAGTTTCTGTCGTATTTTTGAAGGATTTCAAGACCTCATGTCTGAGGTTTTTGGTACCTCGTACGGGTTGTTTAATACGGAAATAAAAGCATAATTGATTTTAGCTTGAATCGGGATTCATTCCTCGAAAATACTATCTGATGTAGTATTTTTCGTGACGGACTAAAAGTTCCAGAAATGTCCTGAGTATTATATTGCAAGCGTAAACCTGATTGTTATAACAAGGTATAACTGTGCGTTTGTTTTTTCCTACCTCTTAATTGGGGCGAAAAGCAAACCAAAAAGTTACGCAACTGACGCAACCATTGCTGCGATAATATTTCTCGAAGAAAGTCGGTTCTTCCTTCTTTTGACCACTGAATTGCCTTTACAAACGGTGAACAAGGCAAGGAACACGTAGTTTGTCTCGCAGTAGAAATATAAGTCCCCTAACACGCAACAGTCATTTTCTCCAAAGGTCACATTTAGCAGTTCTCGCCAGCGGTCAATCGCGACTTGCTTTAGCTTTCTCCTCTCCAAGTTTTCCTCAAACGATAAAATCCGAATAAGCAACACTTTCTTAAGCTTTTCACTTGCTTTGTATTATTTAGTAATTTGTTTATATTTCTTTTTTTAATACGGCCAGTACAATGTAATTGCTAGCGGCAACCGCGATCAAATTATTCTGGAATTTTAATAGCCGTTTGCCTTGAAGAAAATATATTTTTGGACCAAACGCTTGTGTATTTGAATAAAACACAACCTTTCAGCTGCTGTTGAACGTCAATTTCTTTCGCTTCTTTTTTCTTTTCTCGTTAAACGAAAAAGGGGAATTATATTCTTTACAGTATCGGTTGAAACTAGTGACGATCAGCCCTTTTATTTCATTCGGATAGAGAAAACTTGTCTAATTTTATGAGTACTTAAGCTTATACAGTTTTTGGCTTGGCGCGTATTATGGAAGCTAGTTGTCACCATTCAACAGAGTGACAAAGGTACACGAAAGACTCCACGAGAGAGGGTTACAAATTGTAATCTTTTTGGTATATGATTCGCCGATGACTTCAAACTAAAAATAACCGAGATCTATCCTTTCCAAAAAAGCAACGCACAAAGGACTGAACATTTGGCGAGGTTTTTGTAATAATAACTTATCTCCGAGAAAAAACATGTGGCCAGCTGTGGATCACGTGATCCCAGACAATGGCTACCACACACCTGGCCTGCACTCCAAACAAAACGTTCACGTTTAAATGTGTGTTAATACTCTATTTTTGCTTTAATGCCTTTTCATATTGATACATAGGCAAGCAAAATAAACAGTTATCTAACTTTTTCCATTCAGAAATGTGTGCAAGAAAATAGTCATTGTATCATCCATTTTAATATGCCCATATTGGATGAAAGTCAAAAGTCCAAATTTACATGTCTTTTGAAACACACTTAAAAATAGTTTAATGTGGGAGTTTAAAGTGATAGGGGATCAAATTTCTGACAGATTGAATAACCCCAACACAATGTTTAAATTCGATTTCTGTTCACAAAAAGTCTAACTTGACATCTGATCACCCATTCATCAGGCTGCCCAGTAGCTGACAATATACATGTACTACTGTTGTCATATGGTTCAACAAATCACTCCAAATATGCATGTTTATATTCCAAAATCAAATTATATATGCAGCTAAGCCACTATTCCTAAGAAAATAAGGAACTTCATATTAAAATTATTAAAATTAATGAAACCATGGACTAATAATATTATTTATATTTCCCTGATCAGAATTTCTATTTAGTATTAAAGTTGCATGGTCATGGAGGTATTCAAACCCTTATTCTATAGGAAAATCACATGCCTGACGAGGTAATTCCAGGTTAAATTGCACGAGAAAACCAATATCGCCCGAGTCAAGGGCTATATTGGTTTTTCGAGTGCAATTTAACCTGGAATTACCAAGTTGGGCATGTGATTTTAATTGAATCGCATAGTCTGATGAATTACTTGAAGATTTATAACTTTTGTTTATATTTTGCTAATAAGTTATAAATAGCGC
The DNA here is from genome assembly GCA_030867875.1 of Actinernus sp. WN-2022. Classification (NCBI taxonomy): domain Eukaryota; kingdom Metazoa; phylum Cnidaria; class Anthozoa; order Actiniaria; family Actinernidae; genus Actinernus; species Actinernus sp. WN-2022. Next base: position 135,550,013 of record JAOWCC010001589.1, read on the forward strand.
GTGTAGTCTACAGTGGTGATTCCACTCTGATTCAGAGTGAAATCACCACTATAGACTATGCACACTATTTATAACTTAGCAAAATATCAACAGAAGTACTAAATCTTCAAGTAATTCATCAGACTATGCGATTCAATTAAAATCACATGCCCGACTCAGTAATTCCAGGGTAAATTGCACTCGAAAAACTGATATTCCCCTTGTCGCGACTTGAGTGCCATCGGTTTTCTCGTGAAATTTAATGTAGAATTACTTCGTGAGGCATGTGATTTTCCTATAACATTAAAGGAGATACATAATTAACCAATATTTAATATCCATGGCCAAAATTTGATATAATTTTATAGACTAAGACATGATTGTAATGGAATTGATTCCAGTAATGCAAGACTGACTTAATGCTCACAGCCCAAAATGAAATATAGTAAATAGGAAGAAATAAAATATTTTGGTCTGAAAATTTATACAATGTATAGGCAATGTAGCACCCCTTACCAAATTAAGAATAAGTAACCATAAGCTTGAAATAGAAATTGGGCAATACACAAAACCATATAAAAAAACCTGAAGACAGAATATGCCAAATATGTAAAGATCAAGTAGAAGATGAGGCCCATTTATTGATAAAATGCCCTCTATACAGGGAAAAACAAAGTGACCTTTTCACCAAGATAGAGAAGCAGACCACAACCAAAACTAATAGATTGAATTTCATCTGATGATCTCTTTCTTTTCCTAGCTAATCCCCCGGGTTGCAGATTAACTCAGAAATTAATATATAACATATTTAAATGTATGCTACTCAGACAAAAAAAATATCATAGACTTTTTATTAGTATCATATGAAACCTGTTACAGATTGTAAGCATAGCTCTCTAGTGTGATGCTATAATCATTTAATTAATTATTTGGTGTACAATCAATGTACTACCTTAATATTTGTATATGACTCCAAATAAAAAATGTCTGTCTGTCTATAATCCAAAGGTAGATGTAATCAAAGTACTTATAGGTTCTTGATCATTTGTAATTTTAATACTGGTAATGTCTGTATTTGTCATCATATGTTAGAGACATTTGGGTCAGTATAAGTTACCAATATGTCCACTAGGTTTGGCCTGTGAATGTATCACAAAAACAGATAATTTTTCAGTAATTTTAGATTAGATTTACATTTTGGCAGGATTTATTAACAAAATTATACTCATAAATAGTTTAATTTTCCATACCCTTTTTCAGACCTGCATGTAACCTCCAAAAAATATATCCTTTTCATGCACTGCCTTTTATCGCATTATCTATTAAACAATGCAATGATATATTTCACAGTGGTTTGTTCTTTTTATCAAATTAACTGAAAAACTAAGACTGACATCATTAATTATTTTAGAAGTGAACTTACATGTATATGTATACCTAAAACTTTTGAAGAAAAGTTATTATTGAAAATAATCCTCAGCTGTTGTTATTCAGTTAATTATTATAACCCATCAAATATTTTCTCTCACGTGTGATTGGAGGAATGCATCATGTGACCCAATATGTTCATTCCGTCAGACAACAAATATCAGCACTGATATCACATAAGCGTGCATCCAAGAAAATTATTACTTAAAATATTTTTCTGATTATATATATATATAATATGTATATTTATATATACATATTCTTAATGTGTTGTATAAAGTAACAGGCTTAGCTTGTTTGGACTTAGAGTCTTTGTCTCTGCCTCATGTAAAGCTATATTTAAATATATATTTTTATATTTGAAGGATGGTAACAACAATAGCCTAAATTGTGGCATCGAAGTATGCACTGATATTAATTTTGTCCTTGGACATTTATCTGATCCTTAAAGCTCGCATACAGTTTCCCTCAAGCTTTGCTCTTGGGAACCGTTCTCTTCTCGGAACAGATAATATCCACGGACAAGTATCAGGGCATATTTTGATGCCACAAATAGGCTATAATTTAATTTAAATTGTGTAAATAACTCATTTTTGGTGATTCACTATCGCAGGAAATGGAAAGTGCAGAAGTACCTGTCACAGTCCAACACAACGGAATTTCAAGTTCAACTGATCACAGTAAGATGGAACCACCAACAAAAAAGAACAAGCTAGAGACTGACGAAAGTCTCATCCTGGAAGGCGAAGTACCTCATGAAAAAGAACAAGGTACTGTATGCATAAACCTAATGGTGTGGTGCAGTGGTAATTTAATAATTTTGCCTCTCACCTCTGAGGCACTGAGTTCAATTTCCAAATGTAGTAGAACACGTGACTTGAGTTTGTTGGTATGTTGTTCTTTGATGTCCAGGTTCTCTGGTCTTTCTCCCTCATGAAAAACAAAAATTCCAATTCAATTAACCAAGGAATTCATCTCCCCATTAGTATACATGTGGTTTGCTAAGTGATTAATATAGATATGTTAATAAAGTTTTTTCTTAATAATCACAGGAGTGCAGTAAAATATATACCGGTATATAATTAACAATTAGACCCGCAGCTCGAATGGGCTACGAGTCAATAGCCCATGAGGCACAGCCGAATGGGCTATTTAACTCGTAGCCCATGAGGGCGAGAGGTCTAATTGTTTTAGTATAAACTAACAAGTCGGACAGTAGAAAATAATAGAAAGAAACAAATTGAAGTTGAAAAACTGTTATTATTTCGTGAAAATGCGTGCGGCTTTCCTCTACCATGGGCTATCACAAATAGACCAATAGTAGGGTAGCCAATCAAAATGCAGGATTTGTAATAGTCCACTAGTTGGTTTAAACTAAAGATAAATATTGCATGACACATTTTTTCTATTTCTTTTTTTTTTTATTAAAAATGTTCAAACTATATATAGACTACAAACACACCCATACTTCTTTTTATGAAGGTTTAAAAAAGTTATTAAATTTACTCTAATAATATTATGTTGGAAATTATGCTTATCAAATCAAGGTTTAATTATATTTTAAGGTTAATTTAATTAACATTTATATTTTCTTGGGAACCTCAAGTAACTACCAAGGTTGATGAAAAGATGGACACTTCTGAACCAATCAATAAAACAACAAACAGATTCATAAATAATTCTCCTGCAACGACCATCCCACCACAAACACTTGACAAGGTTGAAGAGAAGAAACCAGTAAATATAGTAAAGCCTAATGATCATGACACCAACATTAAGAAATCTTTGGTCATGGAGAAATCTGAGAGTACTGACTCAGGTAATCAAACAACAACTTCTCAAACCCCAAGCCAAGGAGAGAAGGAAATAAAGACAGAGAGCAAGCCTGCATTAAGTGCAACTAACGATGACCCATTTGCAGCACTTGATTGGAAAGATGGCATTGCTACACTGCCAGGTACTGTACACTGTAATTAGAAATTCTACCATACCAATAGTTAATTAATTAAAATATTTAAAATAAAAAGTTGATATAATGTTTAAACAAAAAATTGTAAAATCTAAATAATGTTCTGCATCTCATTCAGAATGAAGCCTAACAAATTGGCTTACTTCAAAATAATTCTCACCCAGCCTCACGCATACTTCTGTAAACCAGTATAGCAATTACCATTGTTTTTAAATTGACTGTGCTCTTTTCCTGTCTTGGAATTCAACAGGCAGCAATCTTAAGTTCAAGATGACTGAGTTTGGTACACTGGAGATAGTGAGTACAATAGAGACAGACAAGGGGGAGCATGAATGGAGTTCCACAACAGATCACCAGAAACAAGATAGCAGTCAACCTGACAAAAAACCACCAAGCACAAATGTTATACCAGCTGGGAACAAAAGAAAAGCAGAAGGTACAGTGTACCATAATATTATTATACATTGTTAATGAACTTGATTGATTGATTGATTTGTGCACAGTACACAATCCAAGTGGCTATATAATGACAGTGCTTTATTGGTGACCACAGCACACAGTTGAAATTAATATTAAAAGGGTTAGAGACTTTATGTTTGTGTTTTATTGACAAAATCAGGCACTTGCTGACTGTGCATTCAATGAACTCAAAATTTCTTCATCAGTATTTTTCATTCATTGTACAGTGAGGGGGGCATCAGGGGGGTCTGAAAACCGCAAAACCGCACAGAAAAACGTAAAAAAACACAATACCATACTTTGTAGATGGTCGTATATTTGTCATTTTTAGTCCTAAAATTTATAATAACCGCGAACCACTTAGTCTTGTAAAACTGCAACACCACAGATAAAAAATATAATTTCTGGAAAACCGCACCAAAAATAACGCAAAACCACATCACCGCAAACCCTTACACCCCCCTCTACAGCCTGTGCATACCTTTATTTGTCAATAGAACATTCACACCAGTCTCTACAACCTTAATCATTATACTGATCACAGATCATTCTTATTTGTCTATCAGTTTGCAGTTCAGTTTGTTAAAAACATGTAACCTGTTCTGTAAATAAAGTTATGATATTATTTTGATGTATTTTACATTTTTTTTTCTCTGTTCCAAATTAAGACAAAATAACTGTGAAACATATTTTTGTTTTTGAAAGTAAGTATTACATTCATTTGCTAAAAAAAAAGAGAAAAACATCAAGTAGAAATAGTGTCATGGTACAGTATTACATGTGTACATTGTACAATCGTGTACTTTTAATTAATTAAATATTATTAGACATTTATAAAAGTAATCACAAACTGTCAAGATAATAATAAGAAAACGATAGAGGAAAAAAGATCATCTATAGTTACATTATAGTATCACAATATGACATGAATAATATAAAACAGAAAAAAAACATACAACATTAAGCTAATAAATATTAATTATCTTAATGTTAATAGACATTGAAGCCAATTCATATTAGTCACACAAATATTTTAATTAAAGCAGTTTGAAAATTTTGTGTTCCTTTTTATAATAAAGTTCTACAAATTTAACTTAGATCATAAAAAAAATCATTTTGTTTCCTATGATAGGAAAGTCCAAGGGCCCAAGCAAAGCTGACATGATGAAAGGGCCTCCTGATGCCAGTCTGATTCTCTGTTGTGAAGTGTGTGGTAAATATGGCCTGCCACAAGACTTCTCAGCTTCAGGACGATTCTGTGGCCTTAAGTGTGTGGGAATGTACACTGGCAGGCGAAACAAAGGGCGAGAATTTGTCAGGCACATCAAGACAATTGATGGCAAAATTATCAAGAAAAGGAAGAAGGCGAAATCAACTAAGAATCTTGGAGAAACCCACGTTGAGGTATAAATGTACCTTCTACCATGTAATGTGCATGTATCAGTTAATTCCAAACCTGCCTGACCCCTCCCGGGGCAAATGTGGATCAACTTATCAGTCCCAGCACAACTGATCAGTCCCAGTACATTTATAAGTATCATCATCATAACAAAATAGTTTTTTTAATATCTAGTTGCACTAGCTGTTGTCTTGTCTAATACCATGGGGTGCAATAACCCATAGACCTTATGCAAAAAGTGAACTACCGGTAATTACCATAAAGTCTGAATTTAAACCAAGATTTACAGAAAAACTGACACTGACACCTGAAAGAGCAGTAAGAAGTTATTGTACAGGTACGCAGTTTCATAACAATTAATTTGTTCCAAAGTTATTAGCATTTAAACCACTGGGAAAACATGGAAACGAGGCTGGTAAGACCATGGCTGACTTATTTCATAAAAAAAGATCACTTATTTCAAATCCTAACTGAGAGTTCACTCTACCAATGCAGAAAGTCAAAATGTGACACAACTTAAGGTCAGACTCGAGTTAAAACCGGGATGGTGATAACGGGAACCCCTTAAATTATTCTTAACCTCATCAATGAAATCTGTCATTAGACATTACATTACTTAAGTCATTAATAGTCGGACTGGTTTTGTTCATTTGAAACATTTATCCAATTGAATTAAACTTAGCATGCGTGTCATGAATCGCACTGTATTTACGAAGCTATGAAGTTAAATACCTCATGAGTCGTGGTTGTCAAATGTGTACAGGACGGCAAATCCAACCAGGACACGGTAAAGAAGGAGACGACGCAAGACAAGCCCATCACATCGCCCAAGATCAAGGGAAGCAAAAAGAAGATCAAACGTATACCCCTTGATCATGCAAGCCTTGCATCTACTGACAATGGTAAGCAAATAAAATCTACCGAGATGTTTTGCTAAAAAATGGCAAAGCTCTAGTCTAGTTGTGGAATATACTACAGATTTCCACACAGCGGTCAAACGTCTGCGCGTGCGTATTACGGTCAGTCTGGTGGCTCCCGCGCAAAATTTACCTTAAAACATATGACAGTGAACTTCTACCCCCAAAAGGTAAGAAAAATATGTGAAAGTTAAGCTTTTTATTTTCACAGTCGACGGGAAATTGAACAAACTTCAAACTGTGAGTTTACCAATTTTTTTTGTAACTTACCATAAAAGTTCTCAAGGTTTGAAAACGGGTGTGTGAACAGCCGGACGGCCGCCGGCTCGCTTTGAATTTGTTTTGGAATTTTTAATATGTTCAGGTTGTTATTGCAAGACTTTTGACGCATGCGCAGACGTTTGACCGCTGTTTGACAGATTTCACTTTTTGAATTCCCGCTGACCATGGGTAGCCCATTACTCTGCGCCGGAACCGGAAGTACGAGGACCCGAGCTAATTCATTCATTCTGTTATTCTGTAGTGCCGTACGACTCCAGCAAACCATTTGTGTGGGTTGATTATCTTACGGCCTGTGATGCTAAGGCTGTCCCTGTTAGTATGTTTCAACAGGTACGTATTACTTGTGCCACCAGCGGTTCATTGTTTATACGAACTGGTTGGCAAATATACTCGATCATCGTCATATAATTGTGCACCTGTGACATGTCGACAATAACATACTAAAAAGTGATTGTCTCTCGACATTGTCAAACACACCGCAAGCGAATATCTAGTGAGAACAAATCTGGTATAAAAATGTGATTGACTGGTTTAGTTTCTGTCGTTTGCCGTTAGTTGGTATCTCTGTGCATCAGTGGTTGTCTCAGTAGTAAGTACATTATCCAACGTAGCAAGGCGGTTTTAGCGAAAAGAAGGAAAGAGGGGGGGGGGGGGGAGGAGGGGAGGAGAAGGGGATAAAGGGATAAAGGGGAGGAGAGTTTTATTTCCCTACTCCCTCCCCTTTCAACACCCACTCCCATGGGGAAAACTATAAGTCAAAGAGGACTTGAGAGAGAATCAAGAAGAGTGTTGCTACACCTTGACTGATACTCATAACGACATTTTTAAACATTTTCTGACTTATCTATTTAAAACAATACATTCCAGGAAAATCCGGAATTGCACATGTTTCCAAAGGTATGTCACGAGTTCAAAAAGGACTTGAAGATGGAGACAATGGACCCTAAGCACCCGTCGTACATCTGTGTGTGCACCATTGTACGAGTGAAGGGCGCGCGATTGAGACTGCACTTTGACGGATGGTCAGAGAGCTACGACTTCTGGACAAATGCTGACTTTCCATTCCTCTTCCCCGTGGGGTGGTGTGACAAGAACGGTCAGACCATCAGCCCGCCTAGAGGTGAGTCTCTTTTTATTGGTATACCGGTTAAAGGGGCCAGCTCAGGTTAAGAAAAAGGAACATATTCTCGAAGATAAATCACTTACTACTACGATAAAGAAGGTAACATTAGTACAGGGTATGAAGGGGTACACGGGACAGAACAATTATATACCTTACAAAAATAGTACTTGTTCCGCTTCATGTCGATTAATGTGCTGACGTCACTGAAGAGGTTTTTTTATTGATATGTACGTTAAATTATTCACCGCTTGACCAAGGATCTTTACCCGGTTTTTCGTAAAAATATGTCACAAATATGGTTATAGACGATTCAAAATAATCAAATATAACTTGGACATCCGGATTTTCGAGCTGGATCCCATGGCCACACATGTGACCTACCCATTTATCATACTCCCCCCGTTACCCGCTCCACTTTTACCCCGCCTGTTATCGTGATCTGTACACATTTTACGACATAAGTACGACATAACTGGTAACATTGTATGTGACTGACTCGCCGTTTGGACTTTCTTCTAGGCGAATCAAAGCTAGAGTTCAATTGGGAGAGATACTTATCAAGACAGCAAGCTCAAGCAGCTCCCAATCATCTCTTCAAGCCGGTAAATTAGCATTAAATTTGGACTTGTGTTATTTGAATGTGTCGTTTATGTTTGAATATTTCAAGATAGGCCTGTCGATTTCACTTTGAGACGAGGAGGGGGAGGGTGGAAGACAAAAATGACGCAAAAAAAGGAAGCGAAAAAAGAAAACAAGGGAAAGGGATTGATGTAAATCATCAATGTCTTAGCTACAATTGGGAGAGGAAGCCACAAAGTTTTGCCACTTAATCTCTTCATTAGTGGCCTAATTTGTTGGCCATGTGAAGTTTACACGATATTTTTCGTGCGATGTGTAATCTCAACTCCCCAGAGTTCCCTCCCCCATATTTTTTTGTCGTGAAGTTTTTCTAGTTACCATCCTTACTTAATTGCTAAAAAGGTATTCACGATTCTGACTGAACAGCACGAGTGCGCTATTGTTTGGGTTAGTTTATTTACAAACAACTGTTATTACGCATTATCCAAATTATTCTCTTCATTTGGAATCAAGGTGACTTCTACCAGACATGGCTTCAAGGTTGGCATGAAGCTCGAGGCGATCGATCGTAAGAACCCGGATCTAATCTGCGTTGCCACGGTAACCAACGTGATTGGCAACCGCTTCCTCGTTCATTTTGACGAATGGGACGACACGTATGACTACTGGTGTGAAGAAGATTGTCCATACATCCATCCAGTGGGATGGTGTATAGAAAATGGGAAAAAATTAAACCCACCAAACGGTTAGTAGTTATTGAGAGTTAAACAGCCAGTTAGCTATTAGATTCACGTGTATGATATGAACATAAATTTCTTTATAATAGGGGAATTGAAACAGATTCAATTATAATTATTTCCTCTTGCGAGTCCTTCGCGTACATCGTCTTAGTAAGATGTTAAAAAGTAACCTATTTGTTCAATAGCGGAAATAGTGTTAGCCTGTTCACAGGCTCTAGATACTGGGGGAAATGATGAAAATAAAACGTGGCGAAAACAAAATGGCGGACGGAAAGAAGAGGGGGACTGCCCCTCCACCCAGTTCTCCTCTTCCCTTTTGTTTTGTGAGATTTTTATTTTTTTAGTATCCAGGGCCTGTGAACAGGCTAAAATAGTGTTAGCCTTACACTTAAAGGGCACCGAGAGAAAACAAATCTAAATAACAAGCGATTTGATTCGGCCGGATTCCCAGACATGCCTTATGCATTCTTTATAAATGCACGCTTGGCGAAATTAATCCCACTCGTTCCACGGAAGGGGGTAGGGGTAGGGAGAACTCTTGCTAATAAATGGTAGGGGCGCGTCGGCCACAGCACCGGACCCGGTTTTACGAGAAACTCGTAGCTCCATAACCGGAATTTTCAAGTTATTATGAAAATGAACCCGGAGTACACGCTGACTCGTCCCCAGTCGTCTCTCAGAAGAAGAAATAAAGAGAAGCGCGTGGGGGATGATGGTAAGGGAGGCGCGCGCGGGGGGTGACTGGGAACGAGTTAGGGAGTCCACCCTGATTAATTATTCTGAGTCATCTATAACGCGGAATTCCACATACTGCTACGCAAATCCTGGACCCTGAAGTCTAAATTGGTTCAAACATGGACCCTGTACCGTCTCACGTCTCTCATAAACATTCCCGGGGGTACCGCACCATGTTGGTCTCATGTAGAGTGCAACCCCTTCTTGAAGGGGTACTCTTAATGGCATAGTCAAGCAGAAGCATTCAGAACTTTTTAAGACAATAAAAAGTACAAACCAATAGAAAGAAATAACTTGTGAATGTCCTGATAAGCTTGTCAAACCGATTTAATAAAGAATGGCAAAGATTCAAGTGGATTACGAAATCTTCCTGTGGTAGCATTTCAGGTGCTGCCTATCATATTCCAGGCAATAGCTTGACTTGTCACATTATCTAACACTCTGCGATCGTTTGTAAAAAGTCGTAAGACGATGTCAAGCACATTACAGGGACATTAGAGAGCTTAAGCATCAACAACGGCGACGGAAGCGAGGTAGAAAAATGTTTTTCTCGAAATGTGATGTTTACTATTTCCTTCGTTCGCCTTTAATTACTTTTCACATTCACATCTTCAAAAAATATTGTAAGCATAGAGTTCCGTTCACGCCGAACGAAAAACGGAGTGATTTACTTTATACATTGGCGTTCTCTTGTAAACGTAAAATTTGGGGTTTTCACGTTGTTTCTGTTTTTCCAGACAACGGTACGGTTGAAATGTAGGCGACTGCGTGCATTTCCACGTGCAGTTATTGTATTTTGTAATTAAGCCTATTGTTTTATGCCGTCGTCCTAGACGTTGCCGTCGTGGTTGCGTAAGCTCTCTATTATATCTTCTTCACGCATGCTTCAGACACAAAACTGACCAAATGTTTTTAACGGCATGTTTCATGTATTGAATTTTTAAGACGACGAAGTGGATACGTTTACATGGCCAGATTACCTCAAAAGGACCAAAACAATAGCCGTCCCAAGGGAAATTTTCAAAAAGGTGAGATAAAATGGCATTTTAAAAAAAGAAGCCTACTAAAACGGTATTGCCTACGCTTAGAGTGATTATGTGCACCAACACACACTTTTGATCAAAATATTCATTGTTTCCTTTTGCTTCTTTGACACTAACACATACTAACTATTAGATTTCAGTGTCATGCATGGATAAACTGCAGTCACTTAAATTATGAACGCGATTTGAAACGCTTTAAGGCTATTGGTGGTGTGCAACCCAATCCCCAGAGATTCAAATAACAAAGACGTGGCCGCCATGTTGGATGAACTAACAAGAGAAGCTAACGAGGAATCTTTTGTTATTGTCATCCAACATGGCGGCCATGACGTCACATGCAACCCAGCAATTGGAAGCTTCAAAATCTACTCTGGAGCCGTGTGTGTTAGCACGAAAAAGCGATACTTACGAATAGCGATACTTACTGCCACGTCATCCATTGTCATTAATGTACCAACCAGAGATCCATTGGTTCCTGACACAAAGTGGCCTTTTGAAATCATGGTTTGCACATTAGCATAACAATTGTAATGTTTATCAAATCAACACGAAGTATCGCTATTAGAATACATGTGTAAACAAATGATTAGTCTTTTCTAACGTTAACCAATCTTTGTTCTTGTTTAGCGCTTCCCTCCAGGCTTTAAGAATGGCCAAAGACTCGAGGCTGTTGATAAACGCAACTCATCACTTATCCGTGCCGCCACGGTGGCTGGCGTAGAGGACTACCGTGTCAAACTACACTTCGATGGCTGGGATGATATCTATGACGAATGGTACGATGCCGATTCTACCGAGGTACACCCTGTAAGCTACTGTGAAAAGACAGGCCATCCCCTGGAGGCCCCACTAAGTAAGTGATTTGCTCGTTAATTATATCTTAAGGCTACCTTTAGTACACCCTGTAAGCTACTGTGAAAAGACAGGCCATCCCCTGGAGGCCCCACTTAAGTAAGTGATTTACTCGTTAACTATATCTTAAGGCTACCTTTAGTACACCCTGTAAGCTACTGCGAAAAGACAGGCCATCCCCTGGAGGCCCCACTAAGTAAGTGATTTACTCGTTAACTATATATTAAGGCCACCTTTAGTACACCCTGTAAGCTACTGGGAAAAGACAGGCCATCCCTCGGAGGCCCCACTAAATAAGTGATTTGCTCGTTAACTATCTTAAGGCAACTAGCTCTGACAGGGTCGTATTCGGATGTCAAGGCACCTCGGTACGTCTGAGAAGTTGTGGAAGCGTTTCGTACGTTCGAATGTTTGATATCTGTAAGTGTTCGTACGATTCTGTAGGAAATACAGACAACATACTATATGCAAAACGTGTAACAAAATTTGCTTTAAGATGTGAAGGAAATCTGAGATTGTGTTTTGAAAGGGCAGTTAGAAATTGTTTATGCAGTTTCATAGTTTTATAACAGTATGTTACAAAGTTATTAGCATTTAAACCTTTGGGAAAACATGAAAGCTACGCTGGTTGGGCTATGGCTGACTTTGTCTTATTTCAGTGAAATTGAAATCCTACTAACTCTGTAGCAATGAATTTCACAGGATTACTTGCTAGTTTATCTGACAAGGTTGATTTTCTGAGGTAGTCATTTCTGACCAACGTATATAAAAAAAGAGAGGGCGCTTGGTTTGTAAACATTACCTTTGTTCCGATTTGCCCTCCTTTGTTTCACCAGCCAGTGGATTTCTGGTTGGCATATGAATTACAATGGCTTATATCAGAGTGCGCTCTGTATTGCTTCTTATTTACCATTTTTGTTCACGCCATAGCTAGGGAATATTATTTACAGACGCGGCGCTGTGGTAAAATTATTGGTGGTGCATAGAAGTTGACGGCAGTACGTTGGTGAGGCAAATGCCACATTCTGGCATTTTGAAGGAACGACATTTGTATTTTTGTCAAACGTTGGTGAGGCAAATGGCTCACTTGTCCACACAGTAGCGCTAACCCTGATATAACAGCTTCAATAATTGTATAGCTGATTGACTAAACACACCGCGTCCCGCATCCTTAAAGCTCCAACTCTAGTGAAGACAAACCCTATGAATTGTGGAACATTTCCCTTTTTGCACTCAAGAAAGAAATGCTCTAAAGAAGACATACAGCTGAAAGAGGGCAGTGCCATTATTTTAGACAAAGTAAAGGTTGCCGAAATATTAAACTCACACTTCCTGAGTATTGGTGAAGCGCCTGTTGCTGCAACGACTACGCGAGAGTCAGCTTCCTGCACCAACCATGAGCATCCTTGCATTGAAGCCATCAATTAACGATGTCACCAAGCACGTATATTGTTGAAGACTTCTAATTCAAATTCACTAACCACCACGTAGTTCACGATATACTAAAATCCCTGAAACCTCGTAAAGCAACAGGGTGTGACCAAATCCACCCAAGAGCGCTAAAAGAAGGGACAGATGCTCAAAGCAGGCCTCTAGCTGACTTAATCAATTATTCTATCCGCCATTGTTCCAGTGTATGGAAACAAGGCCAGGTTGCTCCAAACGTTAAGTGTGGTGATCCCATGGCAAAAACAAACTACAGACCGCTGACCTTCCTCCCAGCCCTCCTGAAGTAAAGTGTTTGAGAAGTACTCGTGGATCACTTCGACCCGATACTATCGCCTTATCTTACAGCATACAGAAAGCAGCACAGCTGCTGGAGTACACTGCTAATGCTGACCGAAGCATGGAAAGAAGATGCCGACAAAACGAAAGTGGTCGGAGCAGTAATACTAGACCTAAGCAAGGCTTTCATGACCTACTTCTGGATAAGCTGCGGGCATATGGTCCGCCCTCAAACCAGCATCAAACCTCTATTAAGATACCTAAAAGACAGGAAGCAAATGGTAAAGGTTGATGATGCGGTCTCTTCGTGGGGGACTACTCAGGCTGGCGTGCCTCATGCTCTATTTTGGGACCGCTATTGTTCAACATCTTTGGCAATGACTTGTTCTACTTCATCAAGAGTGCTAATCTATCATCCTATGCCGATGACGAATAACTGTTCTTCGGACGTTGTGGAAACCACCTTGAATGCAGAACTACATACAATAGAAAATTGGGTCTGCGCGAACTCTCTGCTCCTAAATGAGCAGAAATATGAGGCCTTTGCCATCTCAAGAAATAGGAAAAATACATTACCTGACAATAAAATCAATATTAGAATAAATGAATCGGTCATTGCCACACTGAACAAACCATTAAACTCCTACGTGTAACGTTAGATAAGGATCTGTCGTTTGGCCCACATGTAAGCGAACTCTGTAAGAAAATCAGCAAACAACTTTCCGTTCTAACTAGGTTTAAGAAATTGCTATTTATTGACACAAAAGGGAGGTTTTATAACGCTTTCATTTTACCTCACAATACGCATGGATGCACTGAGGAAAATCAAACTCTGCCTTGTTAGAAAAAATGAATAAAGGTACCCTAAGGATAATCTTAAATAACAAAAGTAGTAACTACAATCAGCTACTGAAATGCATGGGTATGACCAGCTTACATAATAGGCGCATTCAAGATATGTGTATTATGATATTCAAATCTCTACATGGCCTAGCTCCTGCTTTCATCGCAGAAATGCTTAACAGAAGGGATAACGCACGTAGTAGATATAACTTAAGAGGAACTTTAAAATTAAGACTCCCTAAAAAAGAAACCACCACGTTTGGCATCAACAGTTTCCAATTCGATGGCGCCAAAATCTGGAACTCACTTACCGATGAAGTCAGAATTACTAGTTTCCTAGGCGCTTTTATTACAAAAATTAGAAAAATCAACTTCAAAGACTGTAAGTGTGAGTGCTGCAGAACATGCCTCTAACTGTCTTAATAACAATACCATCAATATTGCAATAACGTTGTAATAATATTCTATTGTATTTAATGTATATACATTTTATTCTATTTATACGATAGTTTTAAGTAATGGTCCAGATAAGAACTGTAGTGTCTACGGCAAGGAATGTTATAAGGTGTTAATTTTCTATTATTCTTTCTCGTAATTTCATTGGTTGATACTTATAAATTCAATAGAAACCCATAGAAATAATGCATTTTCATTCGATATTTTTTGTGGTGTGAATTTATTTTTGATCAAACTAACTATGGTTTAATTTCGAATAATATCGTGTGTGGGGAAAGTTCTCAAATTTGCGATTGAAACATCCTTTGTTTTCTCTATATCCGATTGGCTGGATGGTGGCTTCTCTGCGTTTTCACAGGAAAAAGAGCCAATAGTATAAAAAATACTATATTTTCGAGATGTAGTTTGGACTGTAGATACCTCCTAAAGCGCTTTGAAAAGGCATATTCAAGCAAAATCGTATGTGGGATTTGGGGTGCTATTCCATTGCTATTACTTAAATTTTATCTACCAAACATTATATTATTTTCCTTTTCCTCTATGAAATAAAATAACATAATTATTTTGTTACTTACTCGATGTCACTAGCCTTATATAGCGAGAGTCCTAACAAGCCTCTTTCTTATATTGTATTGTATTGTATTATTCACAGCTCGGGAAGACAAGATCTCGTCTGCTGCTTGTCCCACTCCAGGCTGTAAGGGTATCGGTCACGTGAAGGGAGCCAAGTACTCCAGTCATCACAGCACGTTCGGCTGCCCGTATTCAATACAGAACCTGAACAAGGAGTCGTGTCTGGTGGACAGGCTGTCAGCTAACTCCATGACGGAGGAGTCCGACTGGTCGTATTCTAGAAAGGATAAGCTTGGAGCACCAATTGGAAGAATGGGTAAGGAGTTCTGTACTTGCTTTCAATGAAAAAACAAAGACGTGGCCATGTTGGTTGAACTAACGATAGAAGCTAACGAAGCATCTTAAGTTTTGTTAAAGTCAACCAAGATGGCGACGATGACGTCACGTGAGAGCGAAGAATAGTCTGTGAAAACAGTTTCACAAATATGACGTCATTCAACACATACCATATTTCACTGTAGCATCTCCAAGTCCTTAATAACGCTCAATATTCCAATTAAGATAGGGAACCAATCAGATTACTCGATTTACCAATGTTTCCAAGTTGGTATATACTAACATTGCATATTATCAGGAGCCCAAAACCAGGAGCGTCCATCCCGCATGTCACAGCGTTTTCACAAGTTAGGTTATTTTTAGAACAGTTTCCGCTATTGTTGAGTTGCAATTATTCTTAAGGGAATAAAATTACAAAAGCGTAGCACTGAGTCATGTTGCTTGGTATAACAAAAATAGCTAATGAGGCATCTTTTGTTCCGCCACGGTGCAACCCACTAATTGGCGGAGAAAATAATCTAAAAATAGCCCAACTTGTAAAAACGCTGTGACACCTGGCCTGTATAGGAGACATGGACGCTCCTGGTTACGGGCTCCTGATATTTGATACACAGGCAAGCCTGTAATTATATCTCATCGAGACTAGTGAAATTGTAATTATTATCAAAATGAGAATTTGGTAAGAGAGGAAAAAACAGTTAAATAAGTGATTTCCGGGATTTAAA
Source organism: Actinernus sp. WN-2022 (assembly GCA_030867875.1). NCBI lineage: Eukaryota > Metazoa > Cnidaria > Anthozoa > Actiniaria > Actinernidae > Actinernus > Actinernus sp. WN-2022. The sequence continues at coordinate 135,566,176 of JAOWCC010001589.1, forward strand.
AAAAAATAAACAAAAACGTCTCGGGTCGTGGCCTCGAATCCATGACCCTGCGAACTGGAAACTCTTAAGCTGAGAGCATGCGATGCCCGATGAGCTATCGCGACATTCATCGATTTCGTTGGCATCAATTGTTTCCATCGCTCGCTATGTGTATGGTGCTCCGCTCGCTGTAATGTAAATGCTAAGAAACAAAGAAAACAAAATAAACAATAAATACCTTGTAACAACTACAAATAACTAGCATAATGCTTCAGTAATGTGCTGATGGTCGGCGGCGGTGTATTGCTTGCAGAGGATGAACCTCCTACCAGCCCTACTGATGGCAGCTGTCCCACGCCGGGCTGTGACGGAAATGGCCACGTCACTGGACAGTGGAAGTCTCACTTTACGTAAGTATTCTTGTGAGTGCAGCTCCGTAGTATTTACTGGACAGTCAAAACGAACAATGCCAAATCCACGAGTTCAGCCTTGCTTTCGGGTGCAATAGCGCAGGCCCCCCTCCACCTCCACACCCCGCACGACCGCTACAAAAAGCAAGTTTCAATTTCTGTTACTCAAACACTGCCTTCGAAATATTATCTGCTGAATAAATTGTGCAACCCCCTCTAACGTATATTACTTTGAATGATCCCCCTTTTGCATGGCTGAAATCCCCCCCCCCCCCTAAAAAAAAGGAAATGTCTTCCTGTAGGACGCTTTCTTTGACAACTGTGGGCGAACCAAACAATTAAGTTTTTAAACCGGTTTTTACCGGAAATGCGCAGTTCAAACCTTACACGTCGCTTACACGTTTCGAGCCAACGCCAAAGTTACGTGGAGATTATGACTTGACAAGATTGCTAGGTAACCCAACGCATGTGCAACAAAGAAAGTGTCCTACAGCAGCAGAGGTATCTTCTCTTTCTATCTCTCTCGCCGTTGGGAATGAAGAGATCTCTGCTAGCAGGGAAAATTGATTTCTCGGGTGTTTTTTTTACGTCTTCTGCAGTTCTTCTGGTTGCCCTCACAGTGATAATAACTTGTCGAGGAACACACGCCGTATGTCGCGTTCCTCCCCCACTAGCCCTTCCTCGGGAGTGTCTATCACCAGAACTAGTACAGCAACCACAGCCACCAGCACCAAGTCCAACATCATCTCCACTCGAAGCACGACCAGGTACTAGTTCAGTCCGATCCTCTCTTTCGACCGCTCCGTAGACTGGAAGGTCGCGGGAAAGATCGTCCAGTAGATATTTTATGCGCATGTCAGCAATGTAACCAGGCGAACACCCTAAAAATGTGGAGGTCGCCTGTCTACAAAACTCATATAATAAGAATAACCAGAATAATAACAATATCGGCACGTTAAAGGAATGGAGCGTTGTGGGTTTTTTGGCCAATATCGCTGCTTTGTCCCTACAATTTCTGCGGCAATAACAGGACAAGTTTAGCTTATTTTTCCATATAGGCGCGCACTTTGTATGATTCAAAGAAAAGCCTTGCAACTGGTGTATAATATCCACTAGAAGTATTTTCCTTTTCAATAAACGCTGTCGGTCAGAAAGGGGAAAGCGAAAGTCTTTGTGTTCCATTTGGTTCATTGTATTAATTTGAATATGCTGTCCTAAAGAAGCCATAATTGCATTGTCTTTCACGAACAGTCACATTTTTCGTTTGTTTTTGTCTGTTTGATTTCTGATTGGACAGTTTTGAGCATGCGCATGTAATATCTACTGGACTCTCTTTCATGCAATCTTCCAGTCTACGGAGCGGCTGAAAGAGAGGCTGGAACTGGACTAGACCAGGTACATGATAAACATGTTGATAAAAAGTACCACAGACAGTAGTTAGGAAGCTCTTCACTGGTAGTTGCTTGCGTAGCTGTACACTTTACACCCAAAGGCTCTTTTCCACTGTACAATTGTGTCTACAGCTTGTTTCGTAATGGTAAATGCATTGCGAGCGAGACAATTTGTAAGACCTGAATGTTACATTGCTACAATCGTTGCAAACACAGTGGAACTGAACTCTACTTTCAGCAATATGGTTGCAGCAGCCTGTCTCGTAACGTTTCTGCTGCTTGCATGGTATGTTACACTGTACAATGTTTCCAGCACCTTTTCTCGTAACGCCATGCGAGACAAGTTGCAGAAAAAACTGCACAGTTTCACAGCGCCTGAGGGGTTCAATGTTAGTTATGTATGAGAGTTTGCGTGGTTTCTTCAAACTTGTTTCAATTAAATCAGATCAAAACCTCGAGAAGAGACCCCAAGTTCCTTCTCCTTTTTTATAATTGATTTTTGTGGATGCGTTGCAGGCATCAGAGTTTTAAAGAAGAGGGATCATCGCATGGACGACCGAAATGTAAGTGAGGCCGCATTCTGCTAGAACATTCTTACCTCCTCATACATTAAGCCACAAAGGCAATTTAACTAGTCTAAATGTAATGAGGCCGCATTCTGCTAGAACATTCTTACCTCCTCATACATTAAGCCACAAAGGCAGTTTAACTAGTCTAAATGTAAGTGAGGTCGCATTCTGCTAGAACATTCTTACCTCCTCATACATTAAGCCACAAAGGCAGTTTAACTAGTCTAAATGTAAGTGAGGTCGCATTTTGCTAGAACATTCTTACCTCATACATTAAAGTGCATATAAGCCCAAATTAATTATATTTGATATCGATTGTATATGAAGTAAATAGTCCAACGTAGAATATTTCTTGATTTGGGTGTTACGTCTACGAGATATAAAGGCTTATATTTCCAAGATGCTAATGATGTGATGTCATCACCGACATCACTTATTATGCAAAAGCATGCTGGTAGAGACAAATTACCTATTTGTAAATTCTAAATTATATTTGAAACTTATCAAAGTGATTTTACAAAAGCAAAGTTTCTAAATTAGAAAATAACTTAATTCACAAACACAAAGAAATTCAGCAAATGTCGGTGATGACATCACATCATTAGCATATTGGAAATATAAATCTTTATATCTCGTAGACGCAACACCAAAATCAAGAAATATTCTACCGTTGGACTATCCACTTCATGTACAATCGATATCAAATAATGGAAAAATGAAACTGTTTTATTTTTTCCATTTTACCTTTAAAGTTTTTTTATTTTTTATATAAATATTTATCATTACAGATGCCGAGAAAGGCGTCCAGCACATCTCTCCATATCTCAATCCCTGGGCGTTCGGATATAGCAACTTCCCCATGAACGGAGTCAGTGACTTGGCCCTGTATGACGAGACGCCGTCTCTGGAACGGACACGGATGGGAAAGTGGACGGTGGATCAGGTCGAAAGTCACGTGCGAGCCCTGGGTTGTGTGGAGCAGGCTAAGATATTCACTGATCAGGTGAGACGCCAAGCTTGTAGGAAACTTCAATCCACTGACCCACCACTCAATACTATTGCAATTAAAATCCCTCATTTCTGAGCGCGACTGACTCATCGCTAGTCCAGTGGTAGAGGGCGAGTGCAATTCTCGGCCGGACCAACATTCAGATCTTGACCATCAGGTAGACCTTTACGTCTTGTCGGATGACGATTAACTGTAGGCCCTCGCTAACCTCCCACATGGATCTCTGTGCCTTCTGAAGTCTGGTTAAACCGATAAACAAACCTCACTGCTCCTCACATTTTCTTGGTTGGTTTTCTTAATGTTTACGTTCTCGACATGATATGTGAAGTAGTATTTACATATAGTTCTTTCTGATCAGGTAATCTTAAAGGGATACCCGAGTGAAAAACACTTTTGCGCTCAAAATAATCTTTAACGTGTCCTTTGTTCAGAAAATGTATTAAATTTTAGTGTTGAGAACGGGGCGCCGCCATCTTGTTTACATTTACTTCCTGAAACGTGTTTTACGTCACTTCGTCGTACCGGAGTCTCAGGCTACTTGTTGTGACTTGTTTTCTTTGTAGGATTTTCACACGCTTGGAATTAAAGTAGATCTTCATCAATATGGCATAGCCAATTTTTACTAGAACAGAAACATGGCGAAGACGAGATTGTGAGAGAAGAGTTAGGAGACTGAGAGGATGATTAAAACAATTTGGAAGGCGAAATGACCAAAGTTGGTGGACGGCTCGTACGCGTAGCGTGTTGACTGAAGAACATTCTGCTATGATGTGAGGTACCGCTGTATTCGTTTATATTGTACGGAAATTGCTAGCCTTGGACAAAAGATGAAAGGTAAATTATGATACATAGACACCACAAGTAGCTGTGAGACTCCGGTACGACGAAGTGACGTAAAAAACGTTACAGGAAGTAAATGTAAACAAGATGGCGGTGCTCAGGTCTTCGCGCGGCCAACTTTGAGGTGCTCGTTCTAACACTAAAAATGTTTTATCAAATTTTAATACATTTTCTGAACAAAGGACACGTTAAAGATTATTTTGAGCCCAAATGTGTTTTTCACTCGGGTATCCCTTTAACTAAAGGAGCGGTCAATAATTATTGGGGGGAGGGCTACTATTTTGGGGGAAGGGTCACATTTTTGTGGCGCCGGTTTAGGGAGGATCACATTTTTTTGTGCGCAGATAAGGGGGAGGGTCACGATTTTGTATGCTCCAAATGGTTGAAAAAAGATATCATTTATGTACTTTATTACATCTCCAACATTGTTGTACTAGTGCAGCAGCAGCCGTTAATGTGACTACTAACCGGGTTAGGTTAGTAGTAGGTTCAATATATAGGGGGAGGGTCACAAAATACTGCGTGGCCCACGTTTAGGGGAGGGAAATATATTTTAAGCCCTGGTTTGGGGGAGGGCCCTCCCCCTCAATAATTACTGACCCCTCCCTGAGGGTGATTAATTAATTTCTTCTTTGAGTTCCTTACAAATCACATAGCAGTTGACTCTTGATTGTTTCATATTAGGGTTGGCTTCTGAGGTTTAACAACCTCATACTCTTACTATTACTGTTACTCTTACTTACTCTTACTTACTCTTACTTACTCTTACTCTTACTCTTACTCTTACTCTTACTCTTACTCTTACTCTTACTCTTACTCTTACTCTTACTCTTACTCTTACTCTTACTCTTACTCTTACTCTTACTCTTACTCTTACCCTTACTCTTACTCTTACTCTTACTCTTACTCTTACTCTTACTCTTACTCTTACTCTTACTCTTACTCTTACTCTTACTCTTACTGTTACTCTTACTGTTACTCTTACTGTTACTCTTACTGTTACTCTTACTGTTACTCTTACTTACTCTTACTTACTCTTACTTACTCTTACTCTTACTCTTACTCTTACTCTTACTCTTACTCTTACTCTTACTCTTACTCTTACTCTTACTCTTACTCTTACTCTTACTCTTACTCTTACTCTTACTCTTACTCTTACTCTTACTCTTACTCTTACTCTTACTCTTACTCTTACTCTTACTCTTACTCTTACTCTTACTCTTACTCTTACTCTTACTCTTACTCTTACTCTTACTCTTACTCTTACTCTTACTCTTACTCTTACTCTTACTCTTACTCTTACTCTTACTCTTACTCTTACTCTTACTCTTACTCTTACTCTTACTCTTACTCTTACTCTTACTCTTACTCTTACTCTTACTCTTACTCTTACTCTTACTCTTACTCTTACTCTTACTCTTACTCTTACTCTTACTCTTACTCTTACTCTTACTCTTACTCTTACTCTTACTCTTACTCTTACTCTTACTCTTACTCTTACTCTTACCCCGGGGGGGGGGGGGTACTTACATGAAAAATGGGTATGTATGTGAGGGCAAGAGGCTCAAACTCTGTGACCCTGTTTGACCCAATCCGAGCTCTAAAACCCTGATTGCCCCCTTTTTAGGGGAAAAAACCTAAATGCCCCTTCTTTAAATTGTTTTCAAAACAAGGTCGGATATATATCCCGGCCGGTATACCGCGTACCGGGATTGCATGCAAAATACGGAACATTTCAAGTCGGGACGTGGCATTGGGTAAACAAATCAGCAGATGAAGTACATAGATAAGTACTGAAGTACGGGAACCTCAGTGCTTGCATGTGGGCAGGCGATCAAAATGCGGCAACAGAATGTCTTTTTTTGACATAGTAGCTAAAAAAAAACCTAACTGCCTAAAAAAATACTGAACCCCGACCCTGACTGCACCCAAATTATACTCAAATCCTGACCCTGATCTGCCCAAATCAGGCCAAAACCCTGACCCTACCTGCCCAAACGGAGCTCAAAACCCTGACCCACCCGGGCGGCACATACATAATACGTCACAAACAGGAGTACCCCCCCCCCCCCCCCCGGGACTCTTACTCTTACTCTTACTCTTACTCTTACTCTTACTCTTACTCTTACTCTTACTCTTACTCTTACTCTTACTCTTACTCTTACTCTTACTCTTACTCTTACTCTTACTCTTACTCTTACTCTTACTCTTACTCTTACTCTTACTCTTACTCTTACTCTTACTCTTACTCTTACTCTTACTCTTACTCTTACTCTTACTCTTACTCTTACTCTTACTCTTACTCTTACTCTTACTCTTACTCTTACTCTTACTCTTACTCTTACTCTTACTCTTACTCTTACTCTTACTCTTACTCTTACTCTTACTCTTACTCTTACTCTTACTCTTACCACTTCTGATCAAATATGAGTGATGAACTTTACAGATCAACATATCTTAATAGGCCTCATAATTTCTACATCATTTTTAGCAAATCGATGGCGAGGCATTTCTGCTGCTCACCCAACCGGACATTGTTTGCATCATGAAGATCAAGTTGGGTCCTGCGCTGAAGATATTTAATAGTATTCCTAAGTACTGAGGCATACCTAGAGATGGCGGCGCCATACAGACACTATAAGTCTTGACGTATAGAAAGAGTTGATGGATGCGTTGAACAGAATTGTCCCAAAATATGAAGATCAGTTAGCCATGGACGCCAGAAGAAAACGAGAAGTCACATCCTTCCTGATGTCATTTTTTTACATTTTTGCCTCATTAGCATAAATTAAACTTCAAGCTACAAACAAACAGACATCAGTTGAAAGAGAATTTTTAAACGCTCATTCCTCAAAATATATTTATCATAGACCCATTCGAAAAATGGCGTCCAATTTAATTAACTATTGTTTAGGACTAACTAGCCTCGCTTACACGTTCAAAAGCTTTTGTGTGGACTGACTAGCCTCGTGTTCACGTTACCAGAACAATAGTTTTTTTAATTGGACGCCATTTTTCGAATGGGTCTATATCACTCTCAAATTTTCGGTGATTATCAAGTGTGGCAATCTCTTTCAATTTATGGACTCTGTTTGTTTGTACTGATGTACGTCGCTTGAAGTTTGATGTATGCTAATGAGCAAAAAATGTAAACAAGGATTCGCCTATTGTAGCTCGCTGGCGCCGCTTCAGTCTTTCTGTAGATATTTAGGAAACCTTGGGTACTAGAAACTCTTTTATGAATAGGCCTTTTGCGGCAAACAGTCACGTGCTCATATATCACTTTAATAACCAATGAATTGAGCTCGTGATCCCATGTCAATTTTGTCAAATTTTACAGATGCGACTTATCTTAACTCGAACACTCGATTAGTAGTATTCCTGTCTTTAGTTGCGTCATAGTATGCCATGAACGGTGAGTAGCAAACTGACATCACAAATATTCAAACTATGCAGTAGGACATTTTCATTATTGCGGGCTCGTGCAATTTTGATTCTCTTTGAAAAACCCACTCGTGCAAATTAATCCCAAATTGCATTCGAAACCGTATGATTACCAATACAAAGCCTTTCATAAAGTACCGAACTTTGGGTATATAATATTGTTCTTATTGATATTTAAGACTATAGAAAAATAGCATCTTAGGGTTATCGCTTATCTCGAAGTCGATCGCCAAATAATTGTAAAGTAATATTTTAAATGTGAAATTTTGGTAATAAAATTTCAAATATTATTTGTGTTGTTATTTGTTGCCTGTATTTGCATGTACGGTTGATCGACAAATCTCGAGTGAACGAAAAATGCTTCGGCGCTGCACTCGTCAAATGTACAACCTGGAATGTGGTGACTCTGTTATCTCTCTGCATTTTATACTGCAGATATTCGAAGCCCAAACGACTTATTTATCCACTTCTTTCCCCTCTTCCGTTAGACTGTTCGAGGTCATCCACTAACTTCCCCCTCCCCTCCCCTCCCCGATATGATTATCATGTCCCTGACGTCATCTTGCCCGTTGTAAAAGAGGAGCCCTCCCGTCCCCTCTCAGAAAAATCCCAATGACAACCGGAAGCGAGAGTTAACCAATCATATTTACACTTTGAAGCGGTGTCAGAACAAATTAACATCGACGGAGGGGCCGGGAGAGTAAGTGGACTTTTGGCTTTATTTTTCGCGTTTACCTGCCACACTGTAGTGTCGGCAGTCAAACAGAAACCCGAAATGTCGTTTTAAATCGCCCCAAAAGAGTAATTTTATTTAGAGTGGTACTTCAAATTTAGAGTTCACCTATTGCCTGATAATGTGTGTCTAGGCAAATGGCGTATTAAAAGATGAAAGACGTCTGGGAAGTGTGATTGTTTTAGGGGTCGGGGTTGCCAATCGAACGATCGACTTTCAGTCCTTGTCATTTTTACTGTACTATGGTGGACTTTGGTGAGGAATCGGTTTTTGAAAGGCCTAAAACAGCCCCGAATCATCGCAAACACAGTCAGAAACAACAACACAAGGTCGGTAAAGTATACATATTTAATAGTAAGAAATTCTTTTAAAACGATATGACATTTTCGAGATAGTTTACACATAAAAAGCAGTTCGCCATTACAAAGCCTTATAATAATTGCACCCCGCGGCATTGAGCTTCCTGCGGTGTGTACGCATTCAAGCATATCGACTGATGAGACTTCAATGTCGATCAATGAATATCGAGATTAATAGTGGCAGAATATTTACCGAGCTTCGAAGCAGCGAGAAATATTCTAAAAGCCGCTATTCACCGCGATTGAAGAGAATAAAAAAACAAATATTGTTTTAGTATATACCAATAAGGTCACCTCAAAGTATAGCCATCAAAAAATACTATTAAAAGATTCCCGCTTTATTCTTAAACGTAACAAGGTTCACGCACGCGCTGAAATGGCAAACTCGACTCAGGCCATACAGTTCAAGAAAGAGGCGAGGCAAAACAGATGAGCTTGAAGTACTTACAGTTCTAAAAGTGCCGTAAAACTTGTCATAGCTGTCTTATCAGCATTCAAGGCCAAAGAGCAATCAATCAAATGTTTAACTGATTACTGTGGAATCAAATGGCCACTGCCCAACCGAAGTTTGTGTACTTGTCAATGTTTAGGGAGGGGGAGGAGTGGGGGAGGAGGAGGGGGGGGGGGGGGGGGGGGGGCACAGGCATACCAAAGGCATATGATGCCATCCCCTCTTCCATGGGTGGGGAATTTGACATAATTTGGGATCCCGAGGGAGGGACAGTTTGACGACTTCGCACAAGAGCCTGGAGACTAGCCACTGAAAAGAGCACAGAGAGACTAGGACCAAATCTCTGACCGTGTGGAAGGGGTGTCAGTGGTAACTCGTTTTCAAAGGCCCGGATGTTAATCTATGTCGCCATTTTAATAGTCACGACATGCTCTCATTGGCTGATTCAGGGTCACGTGACAGTCATCAAAATCCAATGTTTCCCGCGCGGGCAGCAATTCATCAATTGTTGCCCGCCACGTGATCACATCGTGACAGAAGATGGTGTGATGTGTCGCGCGGGCTACTGGCTAGCTAAAGGCGGGAAATAATTGTTTACCAAAATGTCTAAATCTTCATCAAAAGCTGACCATTTTTCGTCGAAAGAAAGCATTCAAAATGGAACCAGCGCAAAGAAACAATTTACATCTTTATCAAGCGCAAGAGCTGAGAGAGAAATTGGTAGCTAAAAAAGGATGCAAGAGACAGACACAAAAACGATGCTAAAAATACCGTAGCGACGCTGGCAGCGTTTTGAGTTGAAAAGCAGCTTACCGAGGAGAAGACGACAAACCTCGCTCGTATCAGGTAGTATAACTTATGTTAATATAACAAATCACTTAATGACTGTCCCTTCGGGAATCAGTGAGTTTTGTTCCCCTCGATCCTCGATGTTCGAGGATCTCGGGGAAACAAAACTCACTGTCACTGATTCCCGAAGCGGCCAGTCATTAAGTGTTTATTGTTTTCGTCCGGTAAACTCATTCTGAAACCAACCAGTGCGAGGCTACCGGGGCCAAAACTATTGTTTTATCCAAGATGGCCGAACTGCGATAACAGCCTATTGAGGTTGTTGTATGGTATCGTCTATTTAAATGTTTAATTAACTTCTAAAAATGCCACTGTACAAAGCTTGGGATGTTCCAAGGGCGAAAAGGAAGGCCATAGTTGCCGAGAATTTTGAAGAATTTACTGTACAAGGCGAGTTGTTTTCTCTGGGAGGAAGGGCATTTGACACCAACACTTGTCCCCTGGGCAGGGAATTTGACATGAAAAGAGGTGAAATGTCAAATGCCCGTCCCCCCCCCCCTCCCCTGGGGCTAAATATTGACAAGTGCATTACTTAACTTGAGGTGAGAACTACTGAGGGAGCAAATTGTAAACAAGCCACCCGAAATCAGGCTATGTGCTGACAGGAAATTGTGTCGAGAAATTCCAGTTTTCTTCAATGGACAGTTGTGGTGGATGATCAGTCCAAGTCATTTTAAGTGGTATCTGGAATGAATAGCACTTGGAATAAGGGACACAAGATCAATTCGGCGAATCAGGATTTCCGAAATTGCTGTGACTGTGCATGAATGCCGAAGGCGAAGAGCTCCACTCCCTGAGTACTCGAAGGCAACGAAGGTGGGTGATCGTTTTCTTTCTGATAAGTACAGCTTTATTCATTGTTGTTTCGTTCATGCTCTGATTCAAGTATCGATTTAGGTTTTTCTGTGCTCAGAGTAAGTTAACACTGGAATAGAAGCCGAAATCTAGTAGTAGTATTAAAGGTGATTTGTAAACACAAATTGTCGGGCAATTCTCTGCTGAACTAAAATGTAAAACAGTGTTCAAAAGCTTTCAAGTAGTCCTTTACTTTCGAAAACCTTTGAGACCAAGTTCCCTGCATCTTATGAAATAGCATTGTCCTGGATTTTTAAAACTTTCGTCTTTGAAGCACTGGCAAAACATGAGTTTACGCTGAAACAAAATGGCCGACATCCAATGTTTCGGAGGTGAATATTAAACACTTAATGCCTGGCCATGGCCCCGAGGGAAACAGTGAGTTTTGTTTCCCTGAGATCCTCGATGTTCCCCGAGACGGAGTCGAGGGGAACATCGAGGATCGAGGGGAAACAAAACTCACTGATTCCCGAGGGGACAGACAGGACCTACCTGATACAAGCGAGGTTTGTCGTCTTAATTCTCTTCGTGAAGCTGCTTTTCGACACAAAAAAACTCCCTGCATCGCTACGGCATTTTTAGCATCGTTTTGTGTCTTTCGTGCATCCTTTTTTAGCTACCAATTTCTCACTCGCGCGCTTGATAAAGATGTAAATTGTTTCTTTGGAGCTGGTTCCATTTTGAACGCTTTCTTTCGACGAAAAATGGTCAGCTTGATGACTGATATCTAGACATTTTGGTAACCAAATATTTCCCGCCTTTAGCTAGCCAGTGGCGCGATGTGATCACGATGTGATCACGTGGCGGGCAACAATTTTTGAATTAGCCGGTAACAAAACGAGCGGGAGACTGGAACCGAGTCAGTAAAACTAATTCAATTAACAACTAGTCAAAGTGACCATTATTTTCCAAAAGAACAGATCAAACTTAGCTTGTCTAGAAAGTTTGGTGAACTTTGGCTCAATATTGACGATGCTAGAGGGCATCAAATATGTCAATTTTCCCATACAAACTCTTTTATTTTTTAACGTTGTACAATTTTGGAGGGACAAAGAAATTTCAATTGCTTATAATTCAGTCAAGATTCACTTGTATCACGTCAAACTTGGCACACATGCTAATTTCAACATGCTCTATCATGTGATGAACTTCATTTTAGAATTAGAGTAATTCTGATAAACTCGGTTCCCGCGCGGGAAACATTGAAATTTGATTACTGCCACGTGACCCTGAATCAGCCAATGAGAGCGTGCGTTGTGTCTGAAAAACTTATGGCTATGTAACAAGGCTCATTAGTATATACCACACCAGTGAATATCACTTTTCGCGGGCTCTGTTTGGCTACTCAAACAGTGAATATGGTTTTCATATTCACCTCCGAGCGACGCAGCGATCACCTCGCGAGTTTTTGTCCATTTGACAGAAAATAAAATAGCTATTTGGTGCTGGCTATTCACCTGCAGCACGGTATATACTAAAACAATTATTCACCTCAGTGTTGGTGAATAGTGGTGGATATTTACATCGCCGAAGCGGCTCGGTAAATATCCACCACTATTCACCTCCACTTCGGTGAATAAACTTATTAGATGTTTTTCCAGGTATTAAGCAGATTACGGGCTGATATTTTACGAGTTGCGAGCAATGAGTAAAATATCAGCCCGTAATACCTGGAAAAACATATAATAAATGGTATTTATTATACGACAGCTTTCTTAATTCATGGGTTTCTATTCTATTTAAAACGTATTTTTATTGGGGAGCCAGTGCTAGCCAGGAAAATAGAATCTGAAGGAATTCAATGATAACGAATCACGCGCGGAAGCCAATTACATGCTTTAATGTGATTGGATAAAATGAAAGAAGTGTGACAATTGAAGGGAACTTGATAAACCAGTTTCTAGTGTCAGATCATTATAAAGGCAGCGCAGCAGCGGCATGGAATGTCTCTGCAAGTTTTGCAAGTTCTGCAAGTGGACTTCAAAACATGTCTAGCTAGAGCTCTTCGTCACTGCTCTCAAAAGGGAGAACTCGCTTGAAGTGCTTCTTCGGGTTTTTAATGCAAAAACATTGCCTTCGACGAAGGCTTCGCTTCCAAAAGTGAATGAGCAGTTATTGAACACTGCACCGGAAAATGTGCCTGCAGATCCATGTTGTGGCGATCTTTGCCTTTGGTTACAGGAATCAGTTGAAAGTGGTTGTTTTCCATCGGAGGCAGTCGATCTTTTCCCCTGCACGTGCTTGCCGAGTGTCAACGACATATCCTTCTGCTGTTCATCCGAAGCTTCGGAGTAACTGTCCAGTGACTTCAGATTTCTCTGGCCTGCTAACCCGATGATGTTTAGGGGCTCAGTGTTCTCGTGTCTCAAAGTAGAAATCATAGTTCTTATGACAAAGTGGTTTGTATGGCGCCCGGTAACTCCAGTAGCTTTGCACATATTCTTCAGGAAAGAAGGCCGAGTGAATTCTTTTCCGAGTGGTTGTTTCTTGAACCATATCTGACTAACAGGTTTCTGGATGCAAGCCAGATAAAAGTCTGGATTTCCCATTTCCACAGGCCTTTGGGACAAGTAGCTCTTGAAATTTTTGAAATGGACAGCATGGCCCTCCGGTCGCGTACATTTTGGGGTTAAAGGCTCTTTCGTTAACAAAGTTCCTGCTCGCCGGTGCGAGTTTTGGATCCCCGCTCAGTAATCCGCATATACTAAAAATACAATAACCTATATTTGTGGCATCGAAATATGCCCTGACCGGCCTGATATTTCTTCCGCGGACATTATCTGTTCCCGAGAGCGAAGCTCGAGGGAAATTGTGAGCATCGATGATCAGATAACGTGTCACGTGACGCATTCAACCAATTTTCGATAGGTTGTAATGAGCCATAAACGACTAATGTATAAAAGGAAAAGGAAAAAGGAAAAATCCTAATTTATTCAATCCGAAGTTTTGCTCTGTTCATTAATATTTGTTTAACCTGACGATTGTATGGTTTGAGGTCAACACATGAACTTATGTTAGCAGGGAGTTCGTTAAATAACTTTGCCGTAGTTCTTGAAATGTTCCCTTTATGAGGAGCACACTTAGTTGTAGGGCTACACTAGAGAGCAGCTGCCTCTTCGGTTCGTGTTTCTTCAAGGAGAGCTATTTAGTCCAAGAAGGATTGTGGTCGCTTGATGGGTACTTCTGAGTAGATGAAATTGGGCCCTTTCTATAGTGGGGAGCCAACACAACTTCCGCACCATGTAGTGCATCTAGGGTGTCGTCAGTCCTTGGTAGAGGGTAGAAGTCAGGTTCCGTGATGTGGTTTAGTCGTCTGTAGTCTATACAGAGCCAGGGTGAGCCGTCCTTCTTTTTCACCACTACGACGGGGCTAGACCAGGCACTAGTTGATGGCTCTATGACGTCGGCCACAAGCTGCTGCTCCAAAAACGTCTCGATCGCTGGTAAACGGGCATGTGGGGTTCTTGGGTTGCGAACAAAAAGTGGTCGCTGGCTAGTTGTGGGTATCTGAAGTTGGGTCAAACTGGCCCCATTAACTGAGAAGACGTCTTTGTATTGTAGGATGAGCTCGCTTACCTTCTTTTGCTGCACCGTGATATCTGCTTCATCTGCAATTAAGCCGCGAAACAATGCTCTCAATCCCATTTCTCTGGCCATTTCTCTGGAAAGCTCGCCCACTATAACACTGGCTTGTACAACTTGTTCTTCCTCTGCAAGTTCACCAGTTGCACTGGTATCACGCCCTCTTCACTAACGTTGGAAAGGGACTTTATTAGCTACCCACACAGTTTTATTTGACTCCAGTTCCCAGTTCGTCTCTATAAGCCCTGCTGGGAGTGTACTCGCATCTATTCTGTCTACTGTCTGACAACCGACAACTATCTTACTACGAGCCGGTAGTGTGGTCGTGGGGATAGGTCTAACCTTAATTTAATTGCCCTATCCGTTAGCTCATTACCGCTGACCTTTGGAGCAACTGGGGCTCCAGTGGTAGTTACTTGTCCTTTTTCGAGGTCTATGGGGAGTTGTTCACCCAGTCTACTCATAACGTCCATTCCTAGGATGCATTCTCCGGCCAACACCTCGACAACCTCCACTGGTTGGTTGATCAGAACTTTGTCTTTGACTGTGTTAGTTGTGACGAATCTGCCAAGTAATCTAAGAGGTGACTCGGGTCGACTGTAACTGGTCTAATGATGGTTGGTTGAAGTTTAGGGAGTAGATGACGAATGACTGATTGGTCCACTAACGTGATCTGAGAGGCTGTGTCTATTAACCACTGCACAGGTTGGTCATCGATAGCACCGGCGGTCATAATTGAATTGGAAGCCATACAACGTGCCACGGATTGAAGACATGTTATTACTGTAGTTTCGGCATTCTTTATGATGACCTGTTCGCCGGGTGAGGAGTGGTCGCCCTCCCCTGGGTACGAGATTGTTATTTAGCGCTGTCGTTGCATCTCACTTGGCCTGTGCTCTTCGTAAACTCATGGCTTGGTATATACTTCATGGTAGTGTTTCGTTCCATATAGTCTTCCTGCATAATCATTTTCTCTACGGTTTGACAGTATTATGCAGGGAGACTATATGGAACGAAACACTACCATGAAGTATATACCCATGGCTTGCTGTAGCTTCAGACGGGAAAGTTAAAAAACCAGAACAATGCTATTTCACAATATGTAGGAAACTTGGTCTCAGCGGTTTTCGAAAGTTATTGAACTACTTGAAAAGATTTTGAACACTGTTTTTCATTAAATAATTTGCAGACAATTGTGAAATTATTTTTACAAATAACATGCATGGTGCAGAAACAAAAGGACACGAAGTCCCATTCAAGGTTTAAGCACCAGTAACCCAGCCCACAATAAAAACCCGATCACACCCACCCCAGTTACACCCTCTGATTAAGATAATAGAGTTTTTCCGCGCTAGACGCTTTCGATACCGCTGAGATGCAAATTTGCAATATGTTAACCTTGCGCACGTAAATTATGGATTCTCAAGTCTTTTGTTCGAAAAAAAAACACAATTAAGCTGTGAAAGGCTTTTCAAACCGGCTTTTGCTCGCTGCTTATCAACTGGCAAAGTTGTGAATCAGGAGAAACACGTCTAGAGTTGTACGAATTGCTTTTTTCAGGTTAAGCGCAGGTTTGATCAAAGAAAACAATGTGATTCTAAGCCTACATGAGCGCGAGTTAAATGCCAACAACAAACTAGCCACATAAAACGTACTGATGTTTATTAAACTTTCTCATTACCTAAGGTTAAAATTCATCTAACTTTTTGTCCAATTTCTTCAGAATATCAGTCATAAGTCAATACTTTCGCTGGCTTTCCTTTCAGGAAACTACAACTCTTCAAATGGGTGTTCGGAAAACTAAGACCCCCAAAACGAAGACCCCCCTAAGACCCCTAAGATGCCCAAAATTCGAAAAAAGCAGAATTTCAGCAGCATTAGGGATTACACTCAATCTGAGTTTCTTTGTGAACTTACCTCCAATCCATGGCCCTTGTTTGGTGTTTTCTTTCAGCCCGATCACTCTTGAATCCCCGCCGACACTGCAACGGCCACGAACTGCACATTTTGCTTGAAAACTTTTGCGTTGCAAAACATTTCCACGTATAAAAAACACTTATAGAAAAACGGCTAGTTAGTTATTCTTTTCTTAGAGAGATCCAAGTTTCACCTCAAAACGACAGCAAATAATACCTTTATATCGCTTATCGTCTACCATTTTGGATTGTTGCACACAGGGAGCCCAACCACAATGGTACAGGAAACCCAATTTTCTGGGAAAAGTCACTAACAAGGCTATTTATTTATTTATTTGTTTGTTTATTTACTTTTTTGTTTGTTCATATTGGATTTAAAGAGGTAGTGTTCTTTTTTGTCATAAACGCATAACAATAACAGTAACGACTAAGGCCCCGTCCACACTAAGCCGGTTAAATTTGAAAACGCAACTTTTTTATCCATTTTGAAAACGTTTTTCATCCATACTTCCATTATCTAATCGTTTTTGCCGTCCACACTAAAATGCAAAAACGATCCGAAAACGCTACTTTGGCCGGATTGACTGAGCATGCGCAGATACCGTAAAATCCCGGTTATAAGCCCTGGGCTTATACTCATTCGTAAGTGTTTTTTGGTGGGCTTATAACCGGGGGGTCTTATATCTTGGGGGGGGGGGGGGGATTATAACCGGCAGGAAAAAAGTGTTTGGGATTCAGAGGAAATGATTTTACGAAAAATGTTTTCGCTTTATTTTACCGACCAATAGTTAACTGGGGTTGAGCCAAAGCTCGCGTGATCATCATGACGTCAGCGTTTTCGAAAAGTTCCGTTTTTGATGCCGAAAATGCCGGCTTACTGTGGACGGCCGGTCGGAAGACCAAAACCGGATAAAAAAAGTTGCGTTTTCAAACTTAACCGGCTTAATATGGACGGGGCCTTAATCGTTACTGTTATTGTTATGCGTTTGTGACGAAAAAGAACACTTCCTTTTCAAATCCAATATGAACAAACAAAATAGTAAATAAAGAAACAAATAAATAAATAAACAAATCGATAAATAGCCTTGTTATTGACTTTTCCAGAAAATTGGGTTTCCTGTACCTTGCGGTCAGAACTATTGTGGTTGGGTTCCCTGTGTGCAACAATCCAAAATGGTAGACGATAAGCGATATAAAGGTATTATTTGCTGTCGTTTTGAGGTGAAACTTGGATCTCTCTAAGAAAAGAATAACTAACTAGCCGTTTTTCTATAAGTGTTTTTTATACGTGGAAATGTTTTGCAACGCAAAAGTTTTCAAGCAAAATGTGCAGTTCGTGGCCGTTGCAGTGTCGGCGGGGATTCAAGAGTGATCGGGCTGAAAGAAAACACCAAACAAGGGCCATGGATTGGAGGTAAGTTCACAAAGAAACTCAGATTGAGTGTAATCCCTAATGTTGCTGAAATTCTGCTTTTTTTCGAATTTTGTCATCTTAGGGGTCTTAGGGGTCTTCGTTTTGGGAGTCTTAGTTTTCCGAACACCCCTCTTCAAATAGAGAAATATGGCGTTCGGTTAACAGAGCAGTGCACAATTATATCACTGTTGTTAACAGCCACCTTTCCTGTCGCCATATCCCAGCTACGCATTTATAATCTTTCAGATGCTTAAATATTAGGCTCGGTTTCCAGCCGTGAGGGTTTCGGTGAGCCCGCGATACTCTCCCCACTCACGCCAGGCGTGCGAGCTGAGACATTGTTGGTTTTAGCCAATCAAAAACTTGCCACTAAATCCTGTCGCTGAATTTGATTTGCATAATTTACATTGTAAACTTTTGAAAGCCGGACCAAAGGCTTTCGATTGGTGTTCCAAAATGCGTTTAAATTTGCTCTGGAAAAGTTTGGTTACGAAGAATTCAAGGATTCACACAAAGAAGGAGTAAGAGAGTTAGTTTTCGGAAGAAGACACTTTGTCAGTAAACGCACTGGCTCTGGAAGTCACTTGGGAAACCGTCAGCTCAAAGGTCGCGAAGCTCGTAATGTTCAGTCATTTCTCATTTAACTTTACCGATACGATGCAAGACCAAGGTACCCTGCGGGCAGAGGTTTCTCATCTCCTTGCCTTTCCTGTCGCCGAAAGAAACCTCTGCCACGAAACGGTTGCTTTTTGCGTTGAGTATGCGCCACGGTATCTGGATTGCCATTGGCCGAAAAAAAAACGAGACGGT
Source organism: Actinernus sp. WN-2022 (assembly GCA_030867875.1). Classification (NCBI taxonomy): domain Eukaryota; kingdom Metazoa; phylum Cnidaria; class Anthozoa; order Actiniaria; family Actinernidae; genus Actinernus; species Actinernus sp. WN-2022. The sequence goes on from JAOWCC010001589.1 coordinate 135,584,787, forward strand.
AAACATTGTAGATTTATTGTATGTAGATTTCAAATTGTCCATTTCCTATTGTTATAAAAGGAAGTGGAGAAAATAAAATTAATGTCCTTCTTCGAAGGTATAAATCAAAGCTTTCTTTAGGATAAATTAAGGTAGATTTATTGAACGGTAATTTCAAGGTCTTCTGTGCAGTTCAGTAAAGTAAGAAGAAGACAAAGCCAGAATTTGAAGCCCGTTCGTATCAATCGCCGGCAAACAACAAACGCGTAACGACATAAATAACGGCTGCGAAGGATACTGTGGGCTCTTGCAAAACCAGCGAAGATCACCAAAAAGTCATGCCCGAGTGATATAAAACAGGTAAAACCGGTTTGGTAACTGGTTTATCACGTAGTTTACCTCCAAGATTTTGGAGGTTGCAAGTGCGCATGTTCAACGGGAAAAGCAATCGTTTTTCGGCGACAGGAAAGGCAAAGAAATGAGAAACCTCTGCTCTTGATTCATGTGACCGAGATTTCACTTTCCGACTGACTTGAAAAGCCGTATTTTGAAAGCCCCGCGGATATCACGAGCTTCGGATAGGAGGGAGCAACAAGAAATAAAATGTGGCCTGAGTTTGACTTCCTGTACTGTGGGTCGAGCTTGGTTTCCGTTGTTTTCAACATTGTAATTAACTTCCACGTACAATTTGATCCGCACCAGTTTTGAATTTTTTAAAGATGTATTACAGACTTCTTTAATTCGATCACTAAGCAAGGCACCGAATGTGTTTCGTGTCGCATCTGTTAAAAGCCACGCCGGCTTACATGTACACAGCCTGTTTGGCATCCTGTTTTACTGGTAGTAACATCCTCTCGTAGTGTTTAACAGTTTAAAGGAAGATCCACATTTTCAACCATTTAGCTGACATGCTCAATAGAATCCCACCAACCTTTTAAAGCTTTTATCTACTTTGGCATATTAGAGCTGTATTTTACCCGTGAAAAAAACAACGACGTTTATAGACGTGTACACATACCTACAAAATAATTGTTCTGTTTAATTCAGTTGGGCTTGCGACGGAGTGTTTGACTCCAGACGTTTCTGTATCCTGTAATTAAGCGAAGTAGGCTTCTAGGTGATTCTCATATTAATTCTGTAGAGAAAAGGGGCGGTGCTGATGCAAATGGCGTGATTCACTATTTTACCCGGAGCCCATCTTGGATTCAAAGAGAGGCAATCCTTTGTTTTTGATAGGCTAAACTAGCAATAACTTTAATTTGGTGTTTCTAGTTTTGGTTTTGGCGAAACTTTGTTTACGTTTTTTTCCTTATTAACATACATCAAACTTCAAGCGACAACAGAGTCCATAAATCGAAAGAGATTGTCACACTTGATAATCACCGAAAATTTGAGAGTGATATGATAAATTTATTTTGAGGAATGAGCGTTTAAAAATCTCAATATTTACAAAGAATGTATGCATGTGGCTGTCAGCAACTCTTGCCACCCAACCCATTTTACAGTTTTGAAAAGTCGATTTCTCCGTAAATATTTAACATATCACTCTCAAATTTTCGGTGATTGCTAAGTTTAAAATTCTCTTTAAAATGATGTAGTCTGTTTGTTTGTAGCTTGAAGTTTAATTTATGCTAATGAGGCAAAAATGTAAACAATGACGTCAGCAACTAGCAAAGCAGTCTCCGCACAGTTATTTTCAGCGATTTTTACATAAACTGACGAACCTCGCGCACACATGTGGGATGGTTCAAGTCAAAATAAAAACAAATATGTAGAAATGAACAAGTTGTGCGTACATAGTCTTCAAGGAAAATATTGCATATCAATTCAATCAAGCATTCAACTCGAGCATGTTAAGGCATGGTTTTTGAGCAGTTCTGATAAAACATTCAAAATTCGCTATCTTTGTCATTTATGTATGAAATACCCTACAACTTTGGAATAATACGGTAATCATGTGTAATACGGTAATCATGTAATCGGTATTTTGGTGTTTTGAAGGTCACGTGACCTTAAGGCCTATAAAACAAAGAAATCAAAATGGGGTGGCGGAAGTTATTGTTTTGTTTTAGATTTTCGCTTCGAAATGTTAAGCTTGTTATGGGAAATGAGTCTGTGTCCGGAATGGTTGACTTTTTATCACTGAAGAGGATATAAATGGCGAAAAATGGTTCCAAGAATAGCTCACGTGACCTGTTTTCTATATTTTCGCCTTAACAGTCTATCAGTGTCAGCCATTCCGAACTGATCTTTAAAGTCAACCACAATTGTAATCAGATAAACACAAAATTGTTACTTAAAATATGCAATGTACCACCCCGTTTTTAGTTTAATTTTCAACTTTTTGTGGTCACGTGGTTGGTCACGTGATAGACATTTTACCAAAAAATTATATTAGGGCGACTAAAAACGGTGAGATTAGGTATAACCACCATTGTTCTAGGATTTGAGCAAATTAAAGTGACTGTATTCAACAAAATAGATGTAGCCTCGTTTTCATGTTCAAACCATGCCTTAACATGCTTGAGAAAGAGGAGACTGTTTGCAGCCACTTATTAACAGCCACTAATCTAACATTGATTTATGAGTTCGATTAATAAATTGATAGATACATACGAGAAAGGAGATAATAATTTGACATTAAAGAAACGTTTATCCAATATAAAGACTGAAATTATTAAAGATTCAACACTTCAACAATTGAAACTTATAAGTATAAATAGGAAACTATCATTTTATTCAATGTTCAAACATGATACTAAAATCACCGATTGTCTTGACCAAATTAAGAATGTCAATCATAGGAAATCTCTTGTTAAATTGAGGTCTGGAAATCATAAATTACTCATCGAAGTTGGCAGACATAGATGTCCAAAAATTCCTCTTGACCAAAGGATATGCCAACACTGTAATTCTGACAAAGTTGAAGATGAAGTACATTTTATGTTACATTGCACTTTATATGATAAGCTAAGGAAGTCTTTATTTGAAGATATAAATAGTAATTATAGTCAATTTTTAAATTTAGATGAAAATCATAAAATTATATTTTTGTTTAATAATGTTGATCCTTATGTGTCCAAAAAATTAGCACATTTTATATATGAAGCATTTGATATAAAACGAAATTTAGTTCTCCAAAATATAACTTAGATAGCTTAACATAGATTTTATCTTATTTTATGAGTATTTCTGGCAATGCCATTTTTGTACATGGGAATGCTAATAAAGATTGTTGTTGTTGTTGATTCCATACATGCGTTACGTCATGACAGTCTGGTTCATTTCGGAAAGTTACTGGTGAAGGTTCTTGCCTCTCGCAGGATCGGAGCGCGAGAATGGGGCTAGATGGAATATTTTCGCTGGGTCAGTTTCAGAGGATTGGAGCATTTTGTCTCGCCTCAGAAAAAAACCCGAAACGTCTGCTACGCAGGCTAGTAACTATTCATCCAGATATCTTAGAGGCGTTGAAATACCGAGTTTGTTATATCTTCAGTTGAAGACGGTCTTGTTCATAGCCTGCTGTAGCAGACTTATTTAGCTCACTCTCAAAACATTTCCTAGAAAAAAAACGTCTGGTATAGCAGGTTATCAAGAGCACTGCTGTAAGAACTTGAAGTTTACGGTCAAAAGTGCTACGAAGCACGTACCAATCAGAATACAAATTTGACAGGAACAGTTCGCGCCTTCTCTAACGCATGATCGAGGCAGCCCAATATAACGAAATGAGGCCATTTTAAGTATTCCTATGGCGAAAGAAAGACAAGGCAAACACGTTTTATTTTGTGAATTTACATTGTCATTCTTTCGCCATACAAATACCGCTTTCATTAGCTTGGCCTACCTGTGGACGGAAAGCGAGTGTCTTCAGTGCCTCCGTTGTTGTCTGGGACCACAGTGGAATCATGGGAAATCATTTTATGCTTGACTCTACAGGGCGACCTTTAATCGCAAAATTCATATTAGGAAAAGAATAGATGGAAGTTAGAAAAAGTCGACAAACCATCTAGTCCACTTTGTACAGTGACCATTATTATTGTTTCTTTAGCGGTTTGCAGATATTTTTAGAAATTTTAACAATCACGTGTGACGTCACTAACTCTGACAGATCACGCTGAGATGTTTTTGGGCTGAGATGTCGAACACAGTTTCAGCCAAATGCAATTACGACGGGCATCGCGAATTAACCATTTTACTTAATTCGGTTTATTATTTTTTATTTGTCGTTTGGTTGAATAAAACAAAATATTAAATAAAAATCGTGCACAGTTTTCTTTTTTGAAAATGAAAGATCACCAAGGGTTACAGCTTTCAATTTCTGACAACTTTTTCCCTAAACCTTGATGGGTAATTTTCAGTTCCTAAGTTCTTCTCGCGTGTTACCGAGTTATTATAGTAATTACCCTTTTCTGTAGGTGTCCAAGTGTCGAGATAAATACCAGACAGCTCATCGATTCAAGCCGATTTTCAAAAGATTCTGTTTTCAACACGCATCAGTTTTTCTAGTTCAATCATTCAGTAACGCCAAAAAAACTATACATATTGATGAAGCCGACCAACATAACCCATGGGAATCGATAATCATATGCTTCAAGGCGATGACACACGAAGTACATCTATTTATTATTTCTATCTAGAACTACAAAAACAACACTGACGAGATATTAAAAGACTTATTATTAGCCGTAGACGATTGTAGAGTCTTGTTTTCGAACAGCTTCCTGTTTACAATTCCTTGATATTCAAGGTAGAGATTTTTTTTTAGATATTGAATGGTTCGAAAATATTTTCTGAAGATGTTTTTATTGATGCGAGACAACCACCCAAGAGTAAATATTTGCTTGATTTTAATTTTTTAGTGCCAATTGCTCTATGTTATTCATCCCGTACGTTATTCTCTGAAATGCGGAAATCAGTCGTCAAATCGTCCTTTTCTTCAGTTTTGAACAATGATTGTAACAAGTTTCTATGTGTGATAGCTTCAGACGGATGCGCGAAAATATCGATCATGGCTGAATAAATACTTACAAAAGAACTTGCATTGCTTATTGATGAGTCACTCGTCGGAATGAAACTTTCTTTTTCGTCTATAATTCATAGCTCAATCTAGCGCGCTTTGCTCTACGAATTAGGACGCCCTTTCCTTGCTATACTTTTACACCACGCAGTTTTGTAAATCTGTGACAATTTATCAAAACCAATTTTAACTTAGGTTAATGCAAAAAGCGATCTCCGGGGGGCTTAATGAGTTCCAAACATGCATTGCTGATTCATATGCAAGCATCGAAATCAAGACTCCAAGACATAAATAATTCTGTGTTTTTGCTTTCTTGCGCTTAAATGAAACTGAAAATCCTTACATTTTAACACGAAAGTCGACTACTGCGAGCTCAGTGAATAGCGTTAAAGAGGGAAAGACGTTTTGTCGTTGTTATATCATCAGCGCGGAAAAGTGTTTTCGAATGTGTAACACAATATGCTAAACGGTAAAGGACTTTGTCCGTTTTGCTGGGAACACAGCCTCGTTGAGTTGTCGGGTCAAATGAACGCAGTTTGAAAACACGAATACAGTAATCTAGAAATATTCAGTTGAGAAATATCTTAAAATAAGAGTGCAGTCGCCCGCTTGAGAGTTCAAAAATTGTTTTCAATGAAGTTTATGCGGTGGTTTTCTAATCAAAACCATTAGTTAATGCTTTGTGACGTCGTAATTGAGAGATACTGCAATTCGCATACTTCTTGTGTAGATGCCCTTGGAGAGTTCACCCGCGAATTAAAAGCAAAACAAAATGTTTCTGAGCGAAGTCTTCAAGTTAGGAGGCGCTTTTTATTTCTTTTCATGAACGGAGAAGAGGCCTTTTTTGGTGTTAAAGAAGAAAATTGAATCGGAAACCGGAGCCGAAAACTTTCACCCAAAAGGTTCCGGTGTCTTTACATGATAATGTAACCACGTGATACTATTGTTCTCGGCGATTTGATTGACAGGTTGACATGACACGCCAGCCATGTCAGCAGTGTGAATTCATTACTACAGGCAAATTCAGCCCAACACTGCCAAGACTCACTAGGTAAGCCTTTGAAACTAGTTTTTGCACGTAAAACCCTTTAGAACCTTTCAGTTTACAGGAAAAGGCTATTGGCTTGTCAAATGTGGTCCCTTATCTACCATTTTCACTCCCTTTTCTCCGTTCCTGGCTTTCCTTACGGATCTGGCTCTTATAAAAGATGTTTCTGCACAACCTCTTAGTTTAATATGCAGAATCATCTTCGGATTCGCGGGCACATCACTAAATCCTGTTTTCTTGGCGTTAGAAATAGAAAAACTGCCCGACAGACGTGGCCAATGCCTTAACGGATATTTAAGAAACATTTCTCGGGTGAATCTAGAGCCACATTCTAATTAAACAGAAACCAAAGAGTGATCAGTTAAAAGGAAATGGGCAAAACTGAACCGTTCCCGAAAGAGAGGTCAAGTATTGTATTAAGTCCGCGAAGATATGTGACACAGTTTTTTTGCAAACCATCAAAACTTCATTCCGTCACAAAAAAGCAGCAGTAAAATTCATCCTCAGCGGCGAGTCATTCTCTTTTTGTCAATTTTCGGATGCTTCATGTGAAAGTGAAAAGTAGAGAGGCAATTATTTGGATTCAAGCATTCCTGGTTAAAGCAAATTTATTGAATATGCAACTAGACGGAATTTCTCATGCGTGCAGTGACACTTTGTGACAAAAGCCTGGAGGCCCACCGCAAGCTGATCTACATCATTTATTGCTAACGTTTGGAACTCAAGATAAACGAACTCATCTAATTTTAGAGTCAAACTTCCTTTATTTGTTTCGAAAAACGAAAGTCTGAGTCTTGCTTTCTCCGAAATCGTAAATTTCGGTTTATTTTTATTTTAGTGCCTTCCACTAGTTGTTACGGAAATAAGAATTAATGGTTTCACGGGGTTGAATGGCATGTGGTGGGCCGTATCATGTTATTTTATCTTCGAAACCATAAAGCTTCAATCGTTTCAAGAATAACACATGGAAAGCTTGAAAAAGGATGTGTCGTTTACTCTTGAAAGTTCGTTCATAGGTAGACTAGACTCGTTCTAAAGCAGTCGGCTGTCTTTTCCGCTTGGCGGTTTTTGTCTGATGTTTGTGTTTTCACGCCGGGGTTGACATTCTTCTATTGAAGGATATTTCACACTTTTATGACATAGAGCGTCTATCAGTTCTCGCTCCTACAAAACAAAGACCTAAACATTTCTGGACTTTCTGTGTGTAGAAACACATAACAAATGGAACTCCTAAGCAGTATTTCTGCTTCCCTTTTTTCGAATTTCTATTTTCTGTCATTGAATATGCCGTTGTTTTCCTTTTCACGGGTTGTGTTTTTCATGAGTACCTCTCTTGCGCAATGGCGGTGTATTTTCCAAACTCCTAGTTCATAGGCCAAACTTAAAAATACAAAGCTAAGAACCCAATTGGAAGATTGTTTACTATTTTCGCACCGTTTTAAGGATATATAATTTTTGTTCGCACAGAAATAAGGTAATCAGACTTATATATATTTTTAAGATACTTAATAATTCAAGGATTGTCTCGGAAGGTTTATCTTTTTTCAAATGTCAAAAAGAAAAGTGTTCAAGTCGGCCACGCGTTGAGCTCAGTTCGAAAACAGTGTTCAGTTCGAGAGCTAGTTAAACCAGACTGAATCTAGTTAACTTGTTAGCATATGATTCAAAAGATAGATCATTCTAGATTCGCATGGAGGATTTTATGACGGACTCATGGTTGAAACGAGGTATATTTCTTTCCGGCTGTACATTAATTATATATTTGGAGTATTTACTTCCCAAAACGCATACCAAGACTCGATGACTAGTCAAAAGGATTAGAGTAGACCATGATATATTGATCAAGAAAAGATCTCGAGTTTACGAACTGACAAAGTTGACCCGCTCAACAGTTGACCCGCTTTTAACATGCTCATGCGGATATAAAAACTCACCCCAAAATTAAAACATTTCGCATTCTGGCAAGTTACAAACATTCTAGTGTCGTTTCGATTGAAATCAGATGGATTCTAGGTTGATAGTCAAGCGGTTTTAATTTAGAGAGAGTTCTCTTCTAGGTACGAGATAAATATCATCACAATCACAGCGTTCAAATTTCGTATTTATTTGCGTGACCCAGTGGTAAAAGTGTCACGAGCGAGTTTAAAATAGAAAGAATTGAGCGACTTTTCCGGTTTTCCGGTAAAAAGTTAAAATATGATTGTATTAATATTCAAACAAAACAAAAAATGAAAATGTATGGACTTTTCAGTTTCGTGTGGATACCTAAAATCTAGGGTCGATTCAAATAGTTCTTTTTCCTGTTTCCTCGCTGCACTCCATGCTGTCATGTGACATACTGAAGGATTCACCGCTTCTTCGCGCATTCCACGATATCTCCCGAGAAATGCGAATTCACGATAACCACGGCTGGTGTCAGTACTGGCATGAAGCTGAAATGTTCAGCTAGTACTGGGTGGAAAGAAATTCTAATATTTCATCTCGGGTCTCAACATCGTGAGTACAAAAGGGAAATCGAGAAGATTAATTGTTGACACTTTAAGGTGCGCTGAAATTGAGGCGCGAATTGTGTTTGTTAAAGGGGCACTGATAAACTTTCTCAGAACGAAAGACAAAATAACTACTCAGATTAGCAGAGTATAATTTCCAGGTATACTGGAGAAAATTTAAGGTGAATCTTTATGAAGGATGGCAAAGATTCGAGTGGATGAAAAACACTATCCTTCTATTTTAAGACAAAGTTCAACGACAAAACCATTTTTCTTATTTTCTCATTTTGGGCTTTCAATAGGGTTTCAAACTCGCACCTACCGCACTGTTTTTTTGAGAAAGTTTTCTAGTCAGTCAGTCATACATACATCTTTTTCATACTCATACGTATTTTTTTCATAATATCATGAATCAGGAGCTCCTACATGAATTTAACATTTTTTTCGGGCGGCTATAAAGCCCGAAGGCGTTTGATCAATGTGCAGTAATTTAAAGAATTTTATCGCACTCTCATAATCAGCCCCACCGTCAAAGATGAGTGCTAAACAAGATAACTCTTAGAAAACATCTTCAAATGTATTTTTAGGTTTCATTGACCATAGTCACTTAATTACTTGCGAAGGAATTGTCGCCTAGTCTCCTGTATATTCCGAACCTCTCGACTATGTATACGTATTAAAACACGTGGTAGTGTGAACTTTGTTTAAGTTGAATCAAATACGTATACACTTACCATTTTGATAATGATCTGTAAAACATATTCAGTTACAACACAACCTGATTGATTAGGCCTTATCATTAGCCACCCAACTATTAAAGGGTCAATCCCGGTTTCTGGGAAAGTCCTCTCCCACCCCTCCCTTGGATATGCATCGTTCTATTAATGATTAACCAGTAAAGGTTAGGATGAAGTGGGGGGGGAGGGGTGGGGGTTTCACAAAAACCGAGATTGATCCCTATTAAATTACGGTCAAATAAGTCAAATTCACTGACAGTATAATTCTACAAAAGAAAACAGTATTATGTACATTGACACGTCGTTGTACAAAGACAGGAGCCCATTACCAGGAGCGTTCCTCTGTTATGGGTTGGGTCCCCAGCACAGAGGTAGATGATGCTATTTTTAGATTCGAAATTCCCTTAAACAATAGATTCCTCGTTAGCTTCTTTTGTTGGGGCACCAACATTTGAATCTCTGGGGATTGAGTGAAAAGTAGCAATTCGAATTCCCGCGTTTAAAGTGAGAAGAATGATAATGAGAAGTGACGTTCGCTATCTGATTGGCTAAGAATAGCCTACCTTTGTTCTTTTTCGCGCGATACGCAATGCTAAAAATAGCCTCATCTACCTCTGTGCTGGGGTACAAACACAGTGGGGAAGATGGACGCTCCTGGTAATGGGCTCCTGACATAGATAATTAGAAGACCATTTTAATATTTCTGTCTTTAATTATATTTATTAATATATCCATCCTTCGTATTTGTATAAATTCTAAATCCCCCCTCGTATTTTATTACTAGAAAAAATACCCCTCTATATAGCTGAAATTGGGCGTTTCGAATTTTTCCCCTTTAAACAAAGAAACAAACAAAAACGCCCTCATTCGACGTTCCGGTTTAATGTTTTACCCTAACTATACGTTCTTTCCCTTTCAGCCGTTTTCATTTTGTACAATGGAGCGAATTCCGAGCAGGGAGGAATCATCGTATTCATTCCCACGGACCGACGTACTGCCTCCTGAGAAGAAGAGGAGGGTTGAAAACCTCGATATTGATGGAAACCTCGATATTGATGGAAACTTCAATACTCAATCTGGTAAGAAACCAGTTCTACTGTTAAAACAGTTATCGTATGGAATTAACGATTCCACTAGCTTGCAAGCTGTCCGACGATGTAAAGTTAGCAACAATTGAGCGAAAGATAAAAAATGATAAACTTGAGTTGGTGCCATAAATCAAACTTCCGCCGCAGAGATATCGTGGTTTCCTTGTGGTGACTCGGTTTCTCATCGCTAAAAAAAGTAGGCGGAAAGACATCTACAGAACCCGACCTAAGCCCTTGGGGTGAAGAATAATCTGTATGATCTTCATGAAATGACACTAACTCACCCTGCGAGCAGAGCTCAGTAAAACCACTCTCTTTCCATATACAATCCAGTTTGGGTTCGCCTTAGGAGTGGTAGCCCGTTCCTTGTTCCACGAAGTGGAACATTTTTGAAAAATGGGCAAGTCAACAAGTTTATAGCGCCGATTTTTCTTGCAAAAGACTTCCTTCGTAATCTTAGTACTGAACTTCTTTATTTAACATATGTGATTCGAAGTCCTAATTTTTTTTAATATTATTATTATACTATAATATAACCAGTCGTCCCAACAGTGCGAACCAAACATTAACAGGTCAGGCTGAACTCTCCGCACATCGAGAAGTGAATAGCCTGAGAAGACAGCCGCCTCTTATCGCTCCCCATCACATTAATACTGAGGTATTGAGTTGTAACTGATCTTAATCTCAGTTGAATGGTTAGCAATCAACGACAGTGTCCTCCCCTGAGCGTGGCGACTGTGGCGCTCCGCCATGCTGCTTGGAATAATTAAAATATTTCATCACGATTTTAGCGATTTTGTATAACTTTTCCTCAATTTTCTGAAATGTTTCTGGGTCTCACATCCCTCAGCATATCTCATATGGCTTGAGGCTGTCTTATATTCAAATTCTACGACATTTACAACTCACCAACCAGACAAAAATTTAAATAATTGAAGTTAAACGCATGGACGTCTTTTTGCCGTCATCTTGAATGTAGACAGCTGACCACAAGATTTGAAGGCTCAATATGGCGGACAAGAGGCAGGTCCGTGTTTTCGCGAGTTTTGGAGCACACTTTGAAACGTTTTTGAAAAGTACTCGGCTATAAGCCATACCCCAAACTTTGGGTAATTTTTAAAAACAATTTTAAAAAAATTGTGGCAAATTGCTGCAGCTTTTAAGTGATAAGCTACGGGTATTTCATTGTTATTAACAATATAAATATAAATGAAAATGTTTGAATATTAATGAGAACACCGCTCTGGGAAAAAAAGTTACGATTGCGTTTAGTTTGTTATTTGTTGGGCAGGCCTCGGAGACGGTCTAACGTATCACTAGACGCCATGTCAGCGAGCTGTTGTGTCTCTTTAATCGCGATTTTCGAGTTCACCTTCGTGAACATCTTTTCGTGCAGTACTGACGACATTTATTTCTATAATGCCACTTGAAAAAAGCTTAAAATTCTAGGTATTGGCAAAGTAATAAAAGGCTAATGAATAAGTAAGTATTACATATACTCTATGGTTAAGGAAATTACTCTTGGGCTGTGGATAGCGAGGAATGAATTACAAGTAAGTTGCAAATAACTTGACTAAAAGTTGAACGAACGACAAGCGAGCGATTAGCATCACTCCATAAGGTAGTTTTAGTTTTTCAGCTAATTTTTTAATAAAGGGATTGAAGCTCTTAAGGTTGGACAGCATGACGGAAGTTTAATTTCCTGGGGTTGGAAAATCTATTTTGGGGGTCATTTTTAGAAAAGCATCGTGCATATTATGGTCTGTCTCGGTAGTTTTGCGCGGGAAAGCTCGCGTCATCCACCGAAGAGTACACTTGATTGTTTCGTGGCATTTTGAAGTCTTCCACACAGTGATTTTTGTGTGTGTTATGAACTATGGAAACACCCTCCCGGGGGGGGGGGGGGGGGGGAGGGGGGAGGGGGGGAGGTATTCCCATGCATAGGCTATACGGGTACGTGCCACTCGACAGGGTATGGTTTTTGACAATTCTTAGCCTGGGTATATAAATCATTGTTTTAGTCTGGAACAGGGTCGCAAAAATACAATTTCTTGGTCTGGAACAGTGTAAGGGTTTCAAGGGATCAGCGGCACACCCCCATCCTAATTTTTAGGGAGTACCCCCGGGGAAACACTTGCTTGTGAACGGGTGAAAGAAAATGACGCGCAGAAATCGCTACAATAGAAGTGGTCAAAAGTGTTGGCTTCATTCCAGTCTTATTGGTTTCATTCCCGCAGCCTTATACCCCCTCCCGGTAGCTCAGTGGTTAAGCGGCGGTCTGTCGTGCGGAGGCCTCCATAGAAGGGCTTGACCTGTTGAGGTTCTCCGTCCACCTTCAAGTGGTAAAACAGAATTAATCCTAAATGAGCAACAGACATCGTGCCGTCTACAGGAGATTAATGCCGCTGGCGCGTGAGGAAAAGTACTATGCTACTTTTACTAGTACGCTACTACTGTTACTTCTACTTTTTCCTCGCACCCGCTCGTTCGGCGCTCGTTCGGCGCTCGTTCGGTGCTCGTTCGGTGCTCGTTCGGCGCTCGTTCGGTCGGTTAAAATCGCGCTCATTTTCCGAATAGTAGGAAAAAGTAGGGTCGACTCGCAGTCTATATGAGCAAAGTCTCATCTAACCAATCGGAACAGGCTGAAACAGTAGCTACGAAACAGGCATACACGACAAGGCTCATCGAATGATAAGCTTTATGAATAACAGAAGGACCTGCGATATGGACGATTTTCTTGTTTAAATCAATGGGATAAAAAGTTGATGTGTACTACATTTCATACATTTAGATAAACGATTAACTTAAATAAAAGAGTGAAAATAAGTGGGTTCCTCGCAAAAACGTGGGACGAATTCGATGTTAATAGGCAAAGTTACATTGAATGGCGACTGTACCGGCATGGCGGTTATGACGTCACATGAAAAAGAAAGATTTGTTAGTCTAAGCTAACGATAAACTTAATCTCTCTTCTCAGGTTTCTATCTAAATTCTAAAAACATTTTTTTGGATATCATGGAACTCAAAGAAGAGTTTTCTAGAAACTTCTAGAATTTTTTTTTCATTCATAGTTTTTTCGGATTGGACTACCTGTGGCGCGTGGTCAGGCTACACACGATTTCTAAATATCCACATACAGGAATACGTGCTGAGGTTTATTTTTATTCTCTCTATGCTGGAGCGAGGGTAGAAACCTCTGCCGGCATCTGCGATGTTTTCCTGTTGAGTACGGGCAATGATGACGCAATCATGACATTTGCAAACACCGAATTGTTCTTTGAAAACCATTTTCCTGTTTGATGTCAAGCGAATAACCTAACTTCCTAGATCCTGCGAGCAGACTGCACTGCTTGATCTCAGTGTTGCCATGGATATTTAAAATACCTTTAGGCTTAGGATAACGAATACCAGCCGAGACTGTTACGGTCCCAGTATTTGGTGGTTAATTGGAGCGTCTTGAAGCGTCTGACCGTATTAAATGTAATTCCTAGTAAAGCCTAAATAACTACAGTTGTTCCCTGTGTAATGTCTAGCAATGTAACCGTTAATATAACGGTACTTCCACGTGCCACGAGGATGAATAAGTTAGCTGTATTCGATAGTTCTACATTTCTCACTAATGTGCAGACAAAAACGGACATAAACGTCTCCTTTGTATAATGAAATGAGTGGCGTCAAGATCAAAATACACATAAGATATTTCGAAATCTTGCGGTTCATATTTAGCGTCGTATCATTATACCATCCGCTGTGTTTCTGCGTAGTTTGAATTCTGGTGTATTTGTCATTTGGTTTGACCTTGCCTTGGGAAGTCCTTTTGACAGGGAGGTCCTTTTGACAGGGAGGTCCTTTTCACAGGGAGGTCCTTTATTCAGAAAAAACGAGAATAAGTGTATAGACCCATTCGAACAATTTGCATAATTTTGATATTCAATATTTTCTGAAGAATAAACTAGCCTAATGTGAAAGAGCGAGTTCGTGTTAGCAACATGTAGTAGCTGTTTGACAATGGAAGAAGCAATCAACGTTTGAAACTCTCAAGAAACAAGAAAACGAGGCTAGCCATTCCTGACGTCCTGAATCTCACACAAAACTCTTATTTTGAAGCTCGGTAACTTCGCAGCACCTTAAATTTTACAAACATACTCGTTTTTGCCTGCTCTCTAAAGTGCTTATTTTAGTGCCAACATTTTCTAACAACCCAGGTTGATGACACCATTTTCGAAAATATTGAAGTTTGTTAAAGCAGAAGTCCACGGTTTAATAGACCCATGTATTGAAGTTTGTTAAAGCAGAAGTCCACGGTTTAATATACCCATGTATTGAAGTTTGTTAACACCATGAGACCCATAGGTCTATTAAACCGTGGACTTCTGCTTCAACAAACTTCAATATTTTCTTAATCAAGCTGGTACCTCTGCCCTCTGATTTCAATAATGTCACCAGTATTTTCTGATAAACTGCAGGGTTTTAATCTATGAAGAAGTAGATGGTTACCACAGTAATGTACACGGGAACATGGCCCCCATCCCTGTAGGTCAAATTTCGATATTAGGGACCTTAAGCAACCAGGACGGCGGGACGTAGAAAAAAATGTCTTCCGAAATTTGGTGTTTATTATTTCCCTTGTTCGCCTTCAATTGTTTTTCACAACCAGATTTTCGAAAAATATAATGACTTATAGAGTTCCGATCATGCTGAACGAAAAATGATTTTATTTACTTTCTACGTTCGCGTTGTCTTTAAAACGTACAATTTGGGGTTTTCACGTTGTGTGTTTGCGAAGAACGGTGAAAATGTAGGCGACTACGTACATTTTCGCGTGCAGTTATTGTATTTTGTAATTAAGGGTATTGTTTTATGTCGTCGTTCTAGACGTTGCCGTCGTGGTTGCTTGCATGTCTGGAATCAATGTCCGATTGGTGGCTGTTAATTGGCTTCAAACAGTTAACGTCCCCTCCCTTAATGCTTGATTGAAAGGATATACAATATTTTCCTTGAAGACTACGCATAGTTCGTTAATCATTTCTGCACATTTACTTTGCTTAAATTTAAAACTTTAATTCACTCACCGTGATACAACTACTTTAAATCTGGTGAATTGACCTTTGACACTGCTTCCTTTTGCATTTTGTTTTCAGCATTAGATTATATTACTTAGATTACTCCAGCCACACAGCATAAATTTAACATCATCTACATATAACTGCAAACCAATTTTTTACATTTTTTACATTCCACTACCGGTCCAAATTCAATGCTGTATAATTACCCTATATCATTATGACGTCACGGCTTGTTTATGAGGGGGACAGAATCGACTTGAACAATAGAATTTTGAACTAAATCTGCTCTGCTGAGGAAAATTTAACTTCGAATTGTCTGGTTTCCAGATATCAGCTGTATCAATGTTTATCCCACAATATTTACCGTATTTGGTGGCTGTTACCGCTATTCTACGTTCTTCAAAATGCATTTGATAGCGATTTCCTTTGTGTTGTTGCTGTTTTGTCCCTGTTTTGTCCCCCTCCCACGACCGTGATCCTTAGCGTTTAAACAATAGATTGTTTTGATATGACGTCATAGTGATATAGGTCAATTACTCGCACGTTGCACGCACTTCCTGAGGATTTGTTATTTCTAGTATGTAAACAAATTTAAAGAACTGAGAATGGTACTGCGTCGACTGACTTTTACCTTACCCAGCCTCAACAGCAGAATATAGAATTAAACATTGGCAACTTATCTGGAGTTCATAGTTTCATTTGTGTGCATTAAAAACGCGATGTTCTGGAACAAAATGGGGCGCCCGGGGGTCAGTTGTCATCAGAATATACATCTGGGCCGGGTTGTTCAAAGCCCGATTAGTGTTAATCCTGGATTAACTCTGCACAGAACCTATTGGTTGTCATGGAAATTAACCCTGGATTAGCACTAATCGGGCTTTGAACAACCCGGCCCTGTTCTGCACGCAGCAAGCAGTTTATACCGATCGTCTTCTGATATTTTGATTATCTCAGTTGGGCAAGGGTTATTCAACTTGTATGGTTCCATTGTCCCATAAAATCCTGGAAAGTCAATCTGTGAGTGTATTCTTCGTTTGTATTCGTTCGCCGTATGCTTTTATTGCTTTTTTAATGTGTGGAGTGAACCCGGGGGGGGGGGGGGGGGGGGATTCTTACTATATTCGGCTGGTAGGGGTGATCGTCGTATTTTTTAGGGTTTGAAATCGGCGATTTAGTATTTTTTAGGGGTTGTCGAAGTGAAATCCATTTTTCAGGGTGATCTTTAGACCATGAGATACAAATTAGGGTGGGAAATTTTTCACGGTTTGGTATTTTTCGAGGTTTTCCGACGGTCACCCCTACCCTTTTTACCTTGAAGATGGGTTGAGACTACCTCCTGAGAAGGATCGAGGCTGAGAAGGGTCGAGACTACCTCCTGGGCCTGCCTAGATTTTGAGGGCCACGTGCCGAAACCGTGTCTACTTACACGGCAAAAATTAGGAGTGCCGTGCCCGCGTGCCAAAATTTAGGCGTGCCGGACTAAAATGCTTATCGTCTCAACCGGCTTAATATATATTTCCCGCATTCGATCGAAAAATGGCACCAAGTCGAGATTGGGGTAGACAAAAATACAGTACATGTATGAAAATATCTACTCCAATCTCGACTTGGTGGCATTGTTTATGGGAATTGGAGCGGAATGCGGGAAACGTCTATTTGATTGTGATTTTTAGCTTTTCAAATTAATACCATAAGCAGCTGCCTAAGTCTCTTTAATCAATCGATAGTTAGTAATCATTATAATTAGTTGGTAATCATTATAATTAGTTGGTAATCATTATATTTAGTTGTTAATTATTATAATTAGTTGGTAATCATTATAATTAGTTGGTAATCATTATAATTAGTTGGTAATCAGTATAATTAGTTGGTAATTCCAGCCAGTTAGAGTGCTTTTACTTACCGTGAAATAGATATTAGACTAACGCACAATTAGACCTTAATTCCAATGTTTTCTTTTGTTTCTACTTGACTATTAGATACTGACTATATTTTTTTGTTTCACTAGTTAAGTGAAACCACTCTAGGTTGTCGGGCAAAAAATATAAACGATACAACCCATTGGTTTTCTGGAAAGACTGCACTGGCAAGGTTGTTAATATTCAAATTTGGTATTCTTTTGAAGCAAAAATGCATGTACTTTCAAATATTTATAATTTGCGCTTTAACAATTTGCATATCCGAGTCTTTGCATTGAGCTGGTCTATTCTTCGTGTTCGCTTAGCGTTTACTTCACCTGTGCGTACATACTTTCCCAAATATCTCTCAACAGAGCGTGTCGACATTGCCAGCAAACATACAGCCATACAGCTCTCAAACGCAACAGAGTATGATTCTGGCATGCTGTATTATTATAATCCGCATGGTCTATGAGAATGCAAATAAGTTTTCCCCCTTCCCACAAAACCATTGGGTCGTATCGTTTATGGTTTATACGTTTTACCCGACAACCTTTTTTCTAGTAGGTGTATATGGCTCATATTTCTCAATTAACTGTATTGATACTATTCATAAGCAGTTGAATTTCATGAGAGTTTTATTTCTCCTCCAGCTACTCTTCCAGACCTTGTATCTCCCGCCAAGCCGGCTCCTCCAGCGCTGATATCTGACTCCTCGCTACTTCCACCGTACGACCCCTTTAGTCCGTCGTCTCTAGTAGGGCCATGGGACAAGGACTCATTTAGGGCCCTTCTCGAGGACGATTTAGGAAGCCCCCACATGGACAGGAACTTCAACATACTGGAAAGTGTCCCAGTGAGAGGGTCTATATTTGAACCAAGCTCTGACAGTGAACAGAAATTGTTACCTGAAATTCCGTTAGAAATATTTGGAAGTGATCTAGGAACACCAGAAGAAAAAAGCGCCTCACCAGGACTGGAGCCCGTCGGTGATGAACAAGTTGAAGATAGAAAAACTGAGGTAGAAAGGAAGGAAATAAATATAAATACGTCACCAGTGAAACAAGAAATAGAATCGGCGGCGTTAAAAGTGGAAGAGTTTATAAATATTCCACTGGAAAACAAACCGATTCCTGGCGAGCAAGTCAAGGTAAAAGAGGAGAATGCAACGGGGCCATCGAAGACGAAGCCGTCCGGTGATTTTAGCAGCAGTGATAAAGGAGAGAGTTCGGAGAAAAAGGATGGCCAGGCCGATTCTGAGGAAGGTGGAGATCCGTTTTCATTCCTAGATTGGAAAAATGGAATCGCTACACTCCCTGGTAAGTTGTAGATGCTGAAAGAAGACTGAAATACTAGCAATGCTAACAAAAGTTAACCTTCCTTGCTACTTGAGGCGTAACTAAAGCTAACCTTCCTTGCCACTTGAGGCGTAACTAAAGCTAACCTTCCTTACTACTTGAGGCGTAACTAAAGCTAACCTTCCTTACTACTTGAGGCGTAACTACAGCTAACCTTCCTTACTACTTGAGGCGTAACTAAAGCTAACCTTCCTTGCTACTTTGAGGCGTAACTGTAGTTATTATCAAGCCATTCTCAAGTGTATGTCCAATAATCAGGATATTTTTCGTCATTGTTTGTATACAGAATATCTCCAAAGAATACGAATTAAGAAATTGATTAAAACTCAGTAGTGCGCGAAGTTACGTGGGATTTTTATTATTACACCGGAATTTCAACTCCTTTCGGCTAGCTCATTGATAGATCGCCGGTATGTTCTAGGGAATGTCCTAGCCTGGTTTCATTTCTTCGTATGAGCCGTAGCCGAGTAGAAGAGTGTTGCCTTTGCACACCGTGAAATAAGTTCGATATCAACCCACAAGAGGTCAGGACATCAAATCTTCTTTTGACCTACAGTGTTCTCGTATCTTGGTTTTGGCGAAGAGGACATTTTCTAGGGTTTTCTACCAACCCCTTCCTTCTCTCTCCTCTCGCGGCTCTTCTCTCGCACTTAAGCCGCGACTACACGAACTTTTTTTGCTTGCACAGGCGACGCGAGTCGCAACGCCGGCGCGCGTTGGTGGCTACACAGGCGTCAAAGTTTGGCGACAAATATTGAAGACTGGGTACGACCATTGCCTCGATTTCGTACTTGCTCTTCATTGGCTAGATACACTGTCGTCGCGTCCAGGCGCGAGAACGGCAGGTTTTAGGGTGGCTACACCTGTGACAACTCATTGAATTTCTCGCAATTTTCCCCTGGATTTTTTCAGCTGTCGCGTCGCCTGTCAAGTGTATCTGCACGCGCTGGGGACGTGACAGTTTTACAGAAAGTCATGTCGCTTGGGCAAGCAAGAAATCACTCGTGTAACCGCGGCTTTATCCTCATTGCATCTTTACAACCATGATCATGTCTGGTTGAAAATATCATCTTCACCAAACCTTACGAGGTGTATACTCTTCGGCTTTCAAGCTAATCGCAGGGCGCATTCTCTGTGGATCGTTTATGATTAACCTTGTCAAAATATCGCCAATTCGGCCGTTCATTGGAGGATGGTTCGGATGAGAAAGCACTCCTCATTTTGTGACTCGGTTTAGCGAAAAAAAGGAGGATACGAAATGATTTCAGACAAAACGTGACGTCATCTGTGCATCTGGGTCCTTTTGTTCGAAGCCCGATTAGCGCTAATCCTGGATTAAGTCTTAACCCATGGTTTTAGTTCTCTCGGTAGAAGATATTTGTTTCCAAATCTAGCAAGACATGTAGAAACGTACTTGTTTTTACTCTAGGAATAAGGTTTTAACCTCACAGGTGTTTTTTACAAGTTAGCAAATCGAACTAAAGTTTTCCCTTCATCCTGGAAATGGCTTAATTGGGCTTCGAACAACTGGACCCTGTACTCTAATAACACATGACTCTCGACCAATCAGAGCGCACGTTTCGCTCTGCTGATTGTGTGAAAAATGTTTTTGTCTGACTCTGTAGCCGAGTAGACTGCTATAGCTGATTTTTACGGTAAAAGAAACTATTTTCCTATCTTTGAATTCACAGGCAGCAATCTTAAATTCAAGATGACTGAGTTTGGTACACTGGAAATAGTGAGTACAGTAGAGACAGACAAGGGGCAGTATGAATGGAGTACTGCAACAGATCACGGCAAGAAACCCGATGAAACGAAAGATAAAGGTACATTGGTGTTCCGTAACATTAGACTAAAGGTGTCCCGCGGGTATTGTGACAGCTATCCGGTTTCTGGGAAACTACCCACCCACCCCTCCCTTGGATATGCATCGTTCTATTAATGATTAGCCATTAAAGGTTAGGGTGAAGTGTGGGGGAGGGGTGGGGTTTCCCAGAAACCATGATTCAGATCCCTAACTACCCACCCACCCCTCCCTTGATATGCATCGTTCTATTAATGATTAACCATTAAAGGTTAGGGTGAAGTGTGGGGGAGGGGAGGGGTTTCCCAGAAACCGTGGTTCAGATCCCTAACTACCCACCCACCCCTCCCTTGATATGCATCGTTCTATTAATGATTAGCCATTAAAGGTTAGGGTGAAGTGTGGGGGAGGGGTGGGGGTTTCCCAGAAACCGCAATTGATCCGGAATCCCCTTTCTCTCAAGATGAAAGGAAGAGAGAGGAAGCGGGAGAGAGAAAGGAACCTCAGTCTGCACGTAAACGACAGCCGTGGACGAATAAATTAAACAGAAAACGGTTTATGATTGGTTTAAATTTTACGCATGTCGCATGAAGAGTTCAAACGCTGGCCGTTTACGAGTCGGCTGATCATATCCGGTTGTGTGCGTTTGGTCATCGAGTAGGTGAAAGAGTCGGAATGCGTATGTTATCCGTCCACCAAACTTAAGCTCTGCACCACTTTGTCTTAGGAGAAGTACGTTTACCGTACTGCCAACAGAACACAGGTTTGAACATAAACATTAGAACTCGTTGCGTATTTTGGTTGCTTTTCGTCTCTATTTTCCAACGGTGAACGCACTTGTGAGCTACTATAGTTAAATAAAGTTTTGATCTCCCGCTTCTCATCGTCATCTTTACTTGAAGCGAAAGAAAGTCGGAAAGATTGACTACGTACCGAGAGGAAGTGACGTCACGTATGACGTACCTTGCGCATGCTCGATAGAAAAGCTGTCGGGTGCGTGCAAAGGTACTTTTCTCTCTCGGTAAAAGAAAGGGAAGGAATCTCTGACTAGCAGGGTATATGACAGCCGATTGGGCTTCATAAAGATTTGACTTTTCAGCGGGAGGTTTTTGGTCGCTCTTTCAGATTTTTTTTACCATGTATTTCCTGTTATTGAAGAATAGTAAACACAAAACAGAATTCCAAGATACATAATATTTTCCGAGATATAAGTTCTTCTTTCGGCCCCTTGTTGATACCTAAAATCTTCAAAGCGGGAATATATATATATATTGTTTAAATTGCTGTTATTTGTTGGTAACGAGTTTCAATAAAATCGATGGAATGGAAACTTCTACAGCAAAAGATATATCAATATTACTGCAAAATAATATGTTCGCCAATTTCCATTCCATCGATCTTTAGTTATTGAAACTCTACTCTTCTTATTAATCTACAACATATTTTTCTTTTTTTTATCTTCTCGTTTTGAAGGTTTTCGCATTTTACGTAAAAACAAGTCGAAAGTAGCACATTTATCTCTGAACATATTACGTCCAATATAAAAAGGTACATGGTCCAAAAAATCTCAAAGATCGGCCAAGAACTTCGCGCTGAAAAGTGTGAATCCTTGTGTCACAATACCCGAGAGCTGTTACAATACCCGCGAGCTATAACAGCCAAATCCTCTTTTGATCCGCGCTTTTATGCAGAAAACACTACTAGCAACAGTTTTTAGTTGTCTCTATTTTTTACCAGCAACAAACAACAAATAGTTAGCAAGAATCTACTAGCAACAGTTGCGAGTTCTCATGAGATTGTACTCGCATTTCTGCGCATGCGCGACCCTAATTTCAAGACCTTGCAGTACACCAGTACTGTAATCGTAATTTCTCTCGTCCTTACAGGACTGTAATCGTAATTTCTCTCATCCTTACAGGACTGTAATCGTAATTTCTCTCGTCCTTACAGGACTGTAATCGTAATTTCTCTCGTCCGGCCTTACAGGACTGTAATCGTAATTTCTCTCGTCCTTACAGGACTGTAATCGTAATTTCTCTCGTCCTTACAGGACTGTAATCGTAATTTCTCTCGTCCTTACAGGACTGTAATCGTAATTTCTCTCGTCCTTACAGGACTGTAATCGTAATTTCTCTCGTCCTTACAGGACTGTAATCGTAATTTCTCTCGTCCTTACAGTACTGTGATCGTAATTTCTCTCGTCCTTACAGTAGTCCTTACAGTACTGTAATCGTAATTTCTCTTATCCTTACAGTACTGTTATCGTAATTTCTCTTCTACTGTAATCGTAATTTCTCTTCTAATATTTTGCAACCTCTTGCAGCTATGGCCCCTGAGAAGTCAGACCTGATGAAGGGCCCCCCTGGTGCTGGTCAGGTACTCTGTTGTGAAGTGTGTGGCGTATACGGCCTGCCACAGGACTTCTGCGCGTCTGGGAGGTTCTGTAGTCTCTCGTGTGTCGGTTCGTACACCGGACGAAGAAACAAGGGCAGGGAATTCGTACGGAATGTCACAACTATCGAGGGAAAGATTATTAAAAAGAAAAAGAAGGGTAAAGGAAAAAGAGGTTTTAATGGCAAACCCTTGTCACCATCGAGAATGGTAAGATCCGGGACCTTTATAATGTTCTGTATCTTCCCATATATGTTCCATACCTTAAATAATATTAACCATGCCACCGACTATCTTATTTGCAAACTCGAAATCTGATTGCGCTTGAAAATATAGGCATGTGTGTACTATAGACCCATTCGAAAAATGGCGTCCAATTTAAAAAGCTATTGTTCTGGTAACGTGAACACGAGGCTAGTCAGTACAAACAAAAGCTTTTGAACGTGTAAGCGAGGCTAGTCAGTACTAAACAATAGTTAATTAAATTGGACGCCATTTTTCGAATGGGTCTATACTATAAGTAATAAACAATATAGGCGTGTGTATACTACTAAGTAATAATGATATCTAACTTCTGTTTATTACTATATAGGCGTGTGTGTACTACTAAGTAATAATGATATCTCATTTATATTTATTACTTTCAACGCAGGTTGATAACGGGGAAGCACTAACCTTTGATGACGGTGCACAAGAACCTATTTCCCCTAAAATAAAAGGCGCCAGGGGAGAGAAAGGAAAAGGAAAGATTAAACCACCTCTAATTGAGGCGAAGGGGACTAGCCTAACTGCTGCAATGGGTAAGCCATTCGTATATAGTACAGGCAGAAATTTTCTGTTGACCATCCTTCTAAACTGAGGAAGGTAGAAAGTGTATTTCTACAACCAACGACCTTTCTGATTGCAGGCAATTCGTGTGCGCATTCTGTCAGCAATTCATGAGTTAGTACGTTGGTTACATGGAGTATGACGCTGATTAACGTTTTATTGGCTGTCTTTCAGTCCCGTACAACTTCAGCAAGCCGTTTACATGGGTAGACTATCTGTATTCCTCTGGCACGAAAGCAGTCCCCGTTAACTCATTTAAGCAGGTCAGTACTTCACTACGACTCGTATATAAACAATAACCTCTTGTGGCGTTGAATATGCACTCCGTTATTTGTCCGAGGACGTTATCTGTTCCGAGAAGCAAACAGTTCCCGAGAGTGAAGCGAATAGTTCCCGAGAGTGAAGCGAACAGTTTCCGAGAACAAAGCTCGAGGGAAACTGAGAGTTTCAAGGGGACGGATAATACCCAAAGAAAAATATTAGTTCATATTTCAAAGCCACTTAGTAGATTATTGGCTTTATAATCCTTCAAATATTTTCTTTTACAAGACAGCCCTTGCACGAACGGTGTATTTTAACAATTATCCTGTAAGATCGCGCGGAATATCATCAGGCGCCAGATACTTGGACCTAATTTGCACATTATGCACGGTACAGCACTGTATGTAAGCAAAATGGCGACTCATAGCCAGCGACAATGCAGAAACTGCTGACCACCCTTTCCCAGTCCCTCTCTAAATTTTCCGCTTCAGTCAAATAACATTTTGTAAAAAAAAATTAAAATTCCTACAATGCTACTAGCATTATTTTCAATGCTTTTGCCTTGCAAAAATGCTCCAAATAATGCTGGCATAATGTGCCAAGGCCAACAGATTTATTAACACAAAAATGGCACTAGACCTTTTTCACACACAAGAAAGTACTAGCTTGCAGGTCAATAAATGTTTTATTGTAATGGCGTTTGATACAACTGGTTGTTTTTTAGAGTGCATATCTGAGCGGTACAGACTGCACGACCGTGACTTCTCAGGGAACCAATCAGAGTGCTCCATTTCATAATGGACCGACGTCCCATATTGATATTCCACTTATCGGCTCTCGTCGACTAAGTGGCTAAAATCAGGCGATATTCTGCAAGATCGCGCAGGATAATTGTTTTATTATTCAACACGTGTACATCGATAACAAAACATATAGTTTTTACAAAAATACATCTTTATTTCATAAAACGATTTTGGCGGGAATCTAGTGGCGCGCGCGCCATGTTTGTACACAATTTTGGCGCCTTTTGCCGACTTTGAACGAAGTAAACACATGGAGAAAGTAGAATTTCAAAGATCCTAGGTACTCTTGATCTTACGAGTAAGTTAACTGCAAACGAGGAAATTGACTAGTTGTTTTCTTCATGTAATAAATGTATTCGAGCAGTAGCAATCAGTATGGAATCTGATTTGAGCATTTGCGAGTGGATTTACCATTAAAAATGTATTGAAAATCTTCAATATTCAATTTTGTTTCCTTTGTGTTTTCTGTGAACAGAATTGTTGATAATTCAGTCTTTTTTATTATTTTCTTCGTGTTTGAAACACTTCAGGATCTCGTAGAAAGAAAAACAACTGGTTATAGTATACTCAACAAAATGTTTGGATTCTGATTGGTCAATAACGAGCGCATAAAAAGGTTACAGAGTGCACAGTCGCACGAGTAGTTCATAGCATTTGCTGAGAGCATGCTATACTTGATTTACGGGCACTGAGTCATATTTTGAAAGTTCTTAAATTGCACTCAGCTGAAGGCTCGTTCAATTATCAGAACATTCAAAATATCATTCAAAATATCATCCAGTGCTTATAAATTACGTATAGCAACAACAACAACACTTTATTAATACTCTTGCAAAAAAATTACATAAGTGGGTAAAAGAGAAACGAGTAAAGAAAGTTAGAGTAAGCAGTAAGCGCTACTTAGAATAACCTAAGGGCTAATCGAGCTAAGTAGCGAGCTAAGTAGCGAGCTAAGTAGCGAGCTAAGTAGCGAGCTAAGCACTCGTGTTCTTATAATTTTCTCCACGTATCCGTCATGTGTAAGTGACAGATATTGAGGTAAAATGGCTATGCATAAAAGGGCAATGTTACGATGTGTTGATTATTTAAAAAACAATAACATGTGGCGTCGATATTTCGTCCGCCGATATTATCTGTTCCGAGAAGAGACTGACAGTTCCCGGGAGCGAAGCTCGAGGGAAACTGTGAGTTTCGAGGTTCAGATAATGTCCAAGGACAAATATCAGGGCATATTTCGACGCCACAATGTAGGTTATTGTTGTTATCATTCTTCAAATATTTTCTTTGACGCGCGCTTATACGCTCACAGCGAGTGTATTCGCTGATATTTCCCGCTCGCGGAGAGAAAATTGGGTCACGTGACGCATTCCACCAATCACGCGCGCCAGTAAAGATTTGATGGTTTTTCTAATCGTTGATATTTATCGTTTGGCGGAGAGCAAATATCGGGTCACGTGACGCATTCCATCAATCACGCGCGCCAGTAAAGATTTGATGGTTTTTCTTATCGTTGATATTTATCGTTTGGCGGCGAGCAAATATCGGGTCACGTGACGCATTCCACCAATCACGCGCGCCAGTAAAGATTTGATGGTTTTTCTAATCGTTGATATTTATCGTTTGGCGGAGAGCAAATATCGGGTCACGTGACGCATTCCACCAATCACGCGCGCCAGTAAAGATTTGATGGTTTTTCTAATCGTTGATATTTATCGTTTGGCGGAGAGCAAATATCGGGTCACGTGACGCATTCCACCAATCACGCGCGCCAGTAAAGATTTGATGGTTTTTCTAATCGTTGATATTTATCGTTTGGCGGAGAGCAAATATCGGGTCACGTGACGCATTCCACCAATCACGCGCGCCAGTAACGATTTGATGGTTTTTCTTATCGTTGATATTTATCGTTTGGCGGAGAGCAAATATCGGGTCACGTGACGCATTCCACCAATCACGCGCGCCAGTAAAGATTTGATGGTTTTTCTAATCGTTGATATTTATCGTTTGGCGGAGAGCAAATATCGGGTCACGTGACGCATTCCACCAATCACGCGCGCCAGTAAAGATTTGATGGTTTTTCTTATCGTTGATATTTATCGTTTGGCGGAGAGCAAATATCGGGTGACGTGACGCATTCCACCAATCACGCGCGCCAGTAAAGATTTGATGGTTTTTCTAATCGTTGATATTTATCGTTTGGCGGAGAGCAAATATCGGGTCACGTGACGCATTCCACCAATCACGCGCGCCAGTAAAGATTTGATGGTTTTTCTAATCGTTGATATTTATCGTTTGGCGGAGAGCAAATATCGGGTGACGTGACGCATTCCACCAATCACGCGCGCCCGTAAAGATTTGATGGTTTTTCTAATCGTTGATATTTATCGTTTGGCGGAGAGCAAATATCGGGTCACGTGACGCATTCCACCAATCATGCGCGCCAGTAAAGATTTGATGGTTTTTCTAATCGTTGATATTTATCGTTTGGCGGAGAGCAAATATCGGGTGACGTGACGCATTCCACCAATCACGCGCGCTAGTAAAGATTTGATGGTTTTTCTTATCGATGATATTTATCGTTTGGCGGAGAGCAAATATCGGGTGACGTGACGCATTCCACCAATCACGCGCGAGAACATATTTTTGGATGGATTATAATTCTGAAAAATACATAGTAGACCCTGAGGTAAGACTAGGAACTCCCTTTACTCTCGATCGCTTACAAAAGACAACCGATCGAACCCCACTTCCAAACATCCTCTCAGGGAAGCCTGGATCCGCCCGAGACACCCCCACCTCGATCTGTCGTCTTTGTCGTGACGACAACACTAAACAACAATTGAACTCGAGCTCACTTTACAGGAGAATCCTGAGATTGAAGTATTTACTCTTTACAGGAGAATCCTGAGATTGACGTTTTTACGATGCCATGTGAAGAATTCAAAAAGAACATGAAGTTGGAGGCAATGGACCCCAAGCATCCGTCGTACACCTGTGTGTGCACCATTGTACGAGTGAAGGGCGCGCGGATGAGACTACACTTTGACGGTTGGTCTGAATGTTATGACTTTTGGACGAACGCCGATTCCCCGTTCATTTACCCTGTAGGTTGCTCTGAGAAGATCGGCCAGATGCTTCAAGCACCGAGAAGTGAGTCGGCCACTAACGTTTGTTATATAGCTATTTCAATTAACATTGTCTCTTGCATTGTTCACGTTGCATTGAGTGGTTGATCTGATCGAAAACTCGAGCCCACAGAGATTTTCGTATCAACCCTGCAGTTTTCTTAATAGTATATACGTGAAGCGGATTGAACTTTCGTCAATACCATCGACTTCAAATCTCAAGTCAATCCTAAAGTCGAGCCGCTTGACTTGAGTTTTGCAGTCAGATCGACTTGAAAATGTTCGAGAAGTTTCATGTAAACACGTCAAGCGGATTGAGTTTTCGATGGGGTCGACCAGTCAATCCGCTCCATGTAAACAAGACAAGGTTGTCCTGTCATTCAACTGGACGTGGACATGACTGAACAGACACGTCAATCATAATGCGTCTCGGTAGTGGAATGCACAATGCAATATGTACAATGCAGTACGCACGAAACAACCTTTGTTTAATAGCTGTATCGCACTCTTAGCTTTATTCCCTTGGTTTTTAAATCTCACTTCACCCGCAGAATATCGGAGAACAAAAGTGTATTTATTCTTAGTCCTTACAAAATAATGCTTACAGGGTCCCTCTCAACCAGTGTGCATTGCGCGCCGAAATCCCAGAATTAATCTCGTAAAAATCTTGTGAAAGAAACGGAAGGTACGAGGCTTTATTTATTATTGTCGATGACTTTTGAAGACTCCAACAAATGACACGCTGCTAATATTTGAAAGTTTCCGGAAAATAACAATAATAGATGCGTGCAATGCATGCTGGTTGAGAGACCTTTAAGGATTTTCACTATTTGCCCGCTTATTTTTCGTTTAAGGTTCATTTTGGTGTGAGCTGCGCATGCGCTTACTACTTGTTCGCGCTGTCCGAAAAGAACGAACGTTGCAGTCTAGCTTAGCTTTAAAGTAGTTTTGTTGCTTTTGGCGAAACATTTCACATACGTACCTAAAATACGTTTGGGCGGGAAACTAGCGGGATGCGGGACGCGGGACGCGGGCGCTGGACTCATCAAAAGCGTTTTACCGCGGTGAGTCAGCGGTCGGGTTTTACATGAATCCGTAATTAGTTCTAAACAGTTACCCAACCCATTGGCTCCTAATAGTGACAATTATGATATTGATTATTATTCTTTTTACTGACACAATTTGCTTGTTATTTAACTTATTTTCAGGTATGTTGAAAGTAGAGTTTAGCTGGGAGAAATATCTGAAAAAGCAAACCGCTTTTGCGGCACCCGAGCATCTGTTCAAACCGGTATGAATGTCAACTTCTAATAAATAACTCGCTCTCCTCGCCCCTCATACAGTTAATGATTAAACACTCTGTTGTCTTCACTTTCTTTTCTAGATCTCTCAGACCAGACATAACTTTAAAGTTGGCATGAAGCTCGAGGCGATCGATCGTAAGAACCCGGATCTAATCTGCGTTGCCACGGTAACCAACGTGATTGGCAACCGCTTCCTCGTTCATTTTGACGAGTGGGATGACCAGTATGACTACTGGTGTGAACAAGACTGTCCATACATCCATCCAGTGGGATGGTGTACAGAAAATGGAGGAAAGCTGAACCCGCCAAACGGTTAGTACAAAAATTAGAATATGAATTGATTTGATTTGAGACATTTGGATCAGAGCTTGATCAGAGCCTGATCACAGGAGTACAAACAATAGGACTCAAGGTCCCTTCTAGGCCTAGAGCTATAGGAGAATAGATCTATAGGAGAGCGCATTTGGATAATGATTGCGCTTTTTCATGCAGAGTTTGTTGACCAATGTTTTAAACATTGTCAGAAATCCATCCCACGCGTGCGCACTCGACACCAAATTTAAGCAATAGACCGCACATTTCAATGTGTTTACTGGCGAAATAAAGCACTTGGGATGTTGGGAGAACACTTCAAATGCTTGAAAATCACCCGCCTTTGGCTTGTGATTTTCAAGCATTTCTTGTGTTCTCCCAACATCCCAAGTGCTTTATTTCGCCAATAAACACATTGAAATGTGTGGTCTATTGCTTTTATGATATAACTACGACACAACGCAAGCAGGCGTGCCGATTTCTATGTGTTTACCTGCACAATAGACCATATATTTTTTAGTCTATAAGCCAATCAGAGCGCTCGTACTATCTGGGTTATATTATAATAGAACAATAAACAGATGTTGAGATGCCCAACATTTTACTGTAGTTTGTATGGAAGTTTGTGTTTGAAGTTAAATTATGAGACGGTATTTTAGCAAATCTCAATTGCCTCGTTCGATTCATTTTCTAACCTATGGTGGTTACTATAAACTCGTATTCTGTCAAGTTTAAACGAATAATTCTGGCTTCCCAAGCTGTAATAAAAAGAGTTACTAATGTCAGTTATAGTCTCCATGTTTACTGTAATCTCCTTCCTTTCAGTCACTACCATGGTTCTTCTGATCAACTTTACAGTACAAAACTCGAGCGGTTGTTGTTTTGCCCCGATCAATTCTAGTAGTTCAAAAGACGTTTTATCACGTAAATGTATCCAAATGTGGTTTCAAATTTTTCTCACGCTTCCCAGCAAGGATAAATATGAGTGATTTTGAAGTTTCTGTACAGCCGCAACTTATATGAACAGCATAAGAGTCCCGTAAACACATATGCCTCCTTTCCCCTCTTTGCCAGAGCCGTCCGTCCGTCATTACTCACTTGATTTGCCTGTAAAAACCTGATAACTTGTAGATTCTTAGCAGCTGTATGATTGGTTGTGTTGATTTTCAATATAAGAACACTTTTTCTTGGAGTGAAACAATACGTGCGAATAGTCCAGTTTCGTATTCTAAAATTACCGCTGAGTGCGATGACTACAGACGCATGTATACAGGGTTAGCCTAGTTCTTAAGTTAAACATTCATAAATGCCAGCAAGAAATGGGCGTTCACAACTCTGCGTATTGTTGTAGTTTCGCGTTTTGTACCTCGCTGGTATTTATGAATGTTTAACTTAAGAACGAGGCTAACCCTGCGTACATGCGTCTGCAGTCATCGCATTCAGCGGTAATTTTCGTATACGAAACTGGACTATTCATTGAATAAATTATGTTTAAAATTAACATGATTGTTTACCTCTAAGAAGTCACGGTTCTCGCTAAAATAATGATTTACGAAGGGATTTCTAGCTGGTTTATTCCATAATGACAACACTTTTGGATTGCCTAAATTCGTAGTTTTTTTTTTTTTTTTGCCTAAATATGTAATCAAATGAGCCGCAACAACTGAGAAATCAGTATACTTCGAGTCTACTATGGCTCAACTCCGAACACACAGCTAAGGCATGTTTTACGACAGAATACCTTAGCTGGAGAATATTTCTGCTGGACTAAGAGCCCTTATACAGGTCTGTTAGTATGGGGAAAGCTGAAGAAGATCAATTTGATGGCAGAAACCCTCATTGAGCTTTTAAATGAAGGAATACAAAGCGGAAGAAACAATGTAACAAGAGAAGAAGAGCGCCTGAGGTCAACAAGACCAAGCTGTCGACAGGTTTACTAGCTTGACAGGCGGTGTTGCATAATTTAACGCCCCGCCCACTATGGAATATATGTTTCTGACTGGCAGGTTAGAATATTAATAATATTTGATCTATGCGTTCTTCTGGAGTCTTTAATTGCTTGTTTGTCGATGTTTCAGATGACGAAGTTGACACGTTCTCGTGGGATGAATATTTGAGATCTACAGGAGCAGTAGCAGCGCCACCGGAGCATTTTAAGAAGGTGCAAAGAGCGTTGTTATTTCTCCTTCTTACGTTTGTCTTGCTACCCTGGTTCCAGACGAGCTCCTAAGGAGAAGAATCGCTCACTTAATTAGTTCACGAAATGACAATATAAACTAACTAAAACCCTACCCTGAACCATAAAAAAAACCTAACTGGTAAGTAAACAAGATCTTACCCATATAGAGCTAGGGTTCTCAAGAAAAACCTCTCAAGAAAATGGTGAGGTAAAAAAAAAAGGGATTTTCTGGAACTCGAACCCCGCTCCTCCTACTCGTAAGGCCAACGTCGCAACCACTACACTAAACAACCATCGTCACTCAATTGCTGTCAATTTTTAAAATTTTAAAACCACTGCTAATCTATGTATTTTTAGCCAATCAGAATGAGTGAGCGATTCCTCTCCTTATTGAGAACCTCACTTCCATATTATCAACCTCGCTTCAGAGCCAATAAAAATCGTCGTTATATCAAATGTCGACGGTCGTGTTGGGTATGAGTGTAAGAAGCCAGTCAGAGACGAGGTTCAAAATCTGAACCAAAACGGACGTGTGAGTGAGATTTTCAACGGTCGAGGTCAGAGGGCTTTCTTCTCTTCGGATTTTTTCTTTCTCCCTCGCTTTCTTCACTTTTTCCCTCTACAAGGCTTCAGGGGTCGGTTGCATAAACATTAGCCCTGTTATTGTCAGACGTTAAGACCGGTCAATCTTCTCTACCATCAGACGTTAGCGGTTAGTATATTTTCCAATGTCCCAAAGTTATTTCTAATCCAGACTTGTTTCCAGTGTAAAGTTGCCAATTTTGCCAACCCTTAAAGGAGAACTGTACTCCAAAATTAACAATTAATGATTTTAAGTAATTCGTTTTATTTGGGAAACCGCGATAACGAGGAAAGAATGGGGCGAGGACAAAACAGGAAGTAGGGGGAGGGGAGGAGGAGAACGGAAAAGTAGGAGGGGGGAGGGGGAGGGAAGTGACATTCTTCCCTCGTTGTGCAGGATACGATCACGTGGTTGTACTGGGTGGCAAAAAATCTGACTTTATATGTTTAAAGGTACTTGTACGAGATCGGTGGTGTTATTAGCAAAACCTGTTTGTAAATGCTATTTTCCACCTCCAATCTATTGTTGATCTTTCTAAAACAGCGTTTTAAAGTTTGTTTGCCATCCAGTAACATGGGGTCGCGAGCGCAATAGACCATTCCCGCATTCGATCGAACAATGACCCCAAGTCGAGATTGGGGTAGACAAAAATACAGTAAATGTATGAAAATGTCTACTCCAATCTCGACTTGGTGCCATTGTTTATGGGCATTGGAGCGGAATGCAGGAAAGGTATATTCATTGGTTATTAAAGTGATAAATCAACACTTGACTGTTTCCTGCAAAAGGCCTATCTGGGCCTCAGCGCCACGACGCAGAATTAGGGAGCTAGCCTCCTGTCTTCCACGTAATTTCTCTTACGTGGTTTATTTCTTTCCTCGTTCTTGTAGCGTCCTTCGCCAGCCTTCAAAACTTACCAGAAGCTCGAAGCTGTGGATAAACGGAACCCGTCTTTGATACGTTGCGCTACGGTGGCCGAGGTGCAGGAGTACCGCGTGTGCGTTCACTTCGACGGCTGGGACGATATCTACGACGACTGGTTTGATGCAGATTCAACCGAACTGCATCCCGTGGGGTACTGTGAGAGGACAGGACATCCCCTGGAACCCCCTCTGAGTAAGGAAATGATATCATTGTTACAACGTAGTCGTATGTTTGTTTCCTTTACTCGTTACCTATACTCATGTCGCCCTATTTGTCTCGGTGACCATTTTAATCACACATTTTTTTATTATATGGACGAGGGTTTTCTCCATGATCTAAGCCATTCCTAGAATCCATATTTTACTCGCTGGAGTGAAATATGGAAAATACGCCACTCGTCTCCCGGATGTGTGACGTCACACTTGAATGTGTGTTTCCTTTACTCTTTTCCTACTCAAACACGTTAAGGCCTGCTTCAGGGATAACATTTCGGGTAGAATCGCATAGTCACAGCTGAATCGCACGAGTGCGTTTGCGAAATCAGACGCTGATTGGCTGAGATGAGTGGTGATTGACAGTAGAATCACCACTGTAGACTACGCGCGCTATTTATAACTTAGCAAATATCAACAAAACTACTAAATCTTCAAGCAATTCATCGGACTATGCGACTCAAGGAAAATCACATGTAATTCCACGTTAAATTGCACGAGAAAACCGATATCGCCCGAGTCGCGAAACCTTCGCCAAATTTCGTACCATAATATATAGTCATTCTTGGCCGCCTTAAGTGGTTTGTGCGCAATATAACGTGTCACGTTTTCTGACATGTGACTTAGACCTCGAAATCAGTAAATAAACAATGAAGTTGCGATTTTAACAGAAGCATGTTAAAGCTCTTTACCCATTTCCACTTAACAAAGGTAATGGAAAGTCACGTGACCTCTTTTGCTCAATTGCACTTAAATGAAATATTGTAGTCAATTTTTCTGTGAAGTGGAAATGGATAAAGGGCTTTAACATAACCCTTACCACTTAAGGGGTCAAGAATGACGATATCTATTACCGTACGAAAAACAATAGGGAGAAGGTGAGGTGCAACTCATCGATCTCTTTCAGCCCTCATTCCCGATGCGTATCCTACCGAGACTATTCTGGCCAAGGAAGCCAGCGAGGGAGACATCATGTCAGCTCCTATTTAACTTACAAGATAAGAACCTCATCACTTTTGTCTTGTTTTTAGCAACCGCAGATAAGATCTCGTCGGTAGCTTGTCCCATTCCAGGTTGTAAGGGAATCGGTCACGTGAAGGGAGCCAAGTACTCCAGTCATCACAGCACGTTCGGCTGCCCGTACTCACTACAGAACCTGAACAAGGAGTCGTGTCTGGTGGACAGGCTGTCAGCTAACTCCATGACGGAGGAGTCCGACTGGTCGTATGCGAGCAAAAACAAGTCTGGAATAGGCGGACCGAGAAGAGGTGAAACCGTGTTTCAATTTTAGTTGTTGCTATGAAAAACCTTGTCCTCTTTCATTTTCCATATTGTTTGGCACCAGGCTGTACGCACAGTTCTTCCTACACAATCGACGCAATGGGCCTTTTGTAGGATACAATCACGTGATTGTACTGGGTGGCAAAACTTATCTGACTTCATGTTGCACGATATCGGTAGTACAGGAGCCCATAACCAGGAGCGTCCATCCCGCATACTAGTGTTGTCAGCAAAACCTGTTTGTAAATGTTATTTTTCACCTCCAATCGATTGTCGATCTTTCTAAAACAGCATTGGGAAATTTATTTGCCACCCAGTAAAGCCTTTGCCATGGGATCACGGCTTAAATCATTCGTTATTGAGGTGATATATCAGCATGTGTGAGTGTTTCCTGTAAAGCCTTTCCCATGGGATCACGAGCTCAACTCATTCGTTATTGAAGTGATATATCAGCACGTGACTGTTTCCAGTAAAGCCTTTGCCATGAGATCATGAGCATTGAAGTGATATATCAGCACGTGACTGTTTCCAGTAAAGCCTTTGCCATGAGATCATGAGCATTGAAGTGATATATTAGCACGTGACTGTTTCCAGTAAAGCCTTTGCCATGAGATCATGAGCATTGAAGTGATATATTAGCACGTGACTGTTTCCAGTAAAGCCTTTGCCATGAGATCATGAGCATTGAAGTGATATATTAGCACGTGACTGTTTCCTACAAAAGGGCTATTACTTTTTTCTCTTTCATGCTTTTTCGTTAATGATATGCATACAATACTTTCTGATTGGCTGAGAGCAGCTTAGTTACCATAGTTACCATAACCAGCAGTGGCGGATCCAGGATTTGAAAAAGGGGGTGACTATTTTGACCGGTACAGTTTCTGGTGCGAAATTTCTTACAAAATTTGAACGAATGTATTTTATTTTTACGAATTCTTATACAGAATTTGTTTTTGGCCCAAAAGGGGGGGGGGGGGGTGACATGTCACCCCCGTAACCACCCCTGGATCCGCCACTGAACCAGTACGAAAAAATGATTTTACCGAACCAAAAAATTAATTTCCAGTACCCAAAATATGAATAGCACTACTAATAAGTGATATTATATTTGTTATTTTTCTCTGCCACTACCCAAAGACAGCCTAAACAATATATGTGTTATTTACCAGCTGAGATCTGCATGGAGAAACTTTGCCAGTTTGTCTCAATACTGACTAAGGCCGGTAAATAACGTTATTGCGCACTAGAGCGTGCGCCAGTTGTTTCACTCAAAAATCATACAGTCTGGCAATTTTCTGCAGCTTTCCCCCATTTCCCAAGGCTTTCGATTACGTAAGAACGATTACGTAAGAATCTCGTCGAAAACTTTGGGATTAGCCGGTTGAGAAAAAATCGAGACCGGGTCACCAGCCAATCAGAGTGCGCGATTTCAAGTGATTCAGGACCAGAGACAAATAAAATTCCGTTTAATAAAATCCTTCCACCCTTTGTGCGCTAGCTTACTCATTCATTCCACTGACACCGTTTTATTTTATTTTTCAGGTGAAATTATGGATGGAGTTTGTCCTACACCTGGCTGTGATGGCAGTGGTCACGTGAGTGGACAATGGAGAACCCACCAGAGGTAAGGGAATCTCATACAACAAGCAAACGGAACTCCTAATGAGTAGATAGGTACCTACTGATAGACGACAACAGTCGACACTGGAGGACCCACCAGAGGTAAGGGAATATCATACAACAAGCAAACAGAACTCCTAATGAGTAGATAGGTAGCTACTGATAGACGACAGCAGTCGATACTGGAGGACCCACCAGAGGTAAGGGAATCTCATACAACAAGCAAACGGAACTCCTAATGAATAGATAGGTAGCTACTGATAGACGACAACAGTCGACACTGGAGGACCCACCAGAGGTAAGGGAATCTCATACAACAAACAAACGGAACTCCTAATGAGTAGATAGGTAGCTACTGATAGACGACAACAGTCGACACTGAAGGATCCACCAGAGGTAAGGGAATCTCATACAATTATGCAACAAGCAAACAGAACTCCTAATGAGTAGATAGGTAGCTACTGATAGACGACAACAGTCGACACTGGAGAACCCACCAGAGGTATTAAGGGAATCTCATACAACAAGCAAACAGAACTCCGAATGAGTAGATAGGTAGCTACTGATAGACGACAACAGTCGATACTGGAGGACCCACCAGAGGTAAGGGAATCTCATACAACAAGCAAACAGAACTCCTAATTAGTAGATAGGTAGCTACTGATAGACGACAACAGTCGATACTGAAGGATCCACCAGAGGTAAGGGAATCTCATACCACAAGCAAACAGAACTCCTAATGAGTAGATAGGTAGCTACTGATAGACGACAACAGTCGATACTGGAGGACCCACCAGAGGTAAGGCAATCTCATACAACAAGCAAACAGAACTCCTAGACGGCAATCTCGTCCCCAGAGCCCGCGCGTTTTTCGCGCAGCTCGGGGAATGGCACCACGTTTGTGATGTAATAGAGATGTGCAGCCGTAGCGGGTCCGGTTTTGAGCCCAATTACACAAACCAGGTGCGGTTTTCTGGGTATCTGAGAGGGATTCGATAGGTTCAAAAGACGGGTTCGATGAGGGTTCGAGTGCTATCCCGGGGTTAAATTCACTTACCCGAGATTAACATTACAATAGCTGTTATTATGGCTGAGCCAAATACCATGAAACGGTTAGCGGTTTCACCCATCTTATCGGGTCATCGACTCGTTTGAGGCTGTTTGTTTGAGTGAAATTGTCTTTGAATTATCCTCGTTTTACTCTGCTTTATCATTCCTGTCTCTTCGTTCAATGGACTAGTAGCGATTGTAAGACGCTGAGTGGCCTAAGGATTGACTAACCGAGTTCATAAGGCTGAATGCGAAGAGGAGTTATCGTGTGAGTTGTTCACTTTACGGACCCAAGAATCTTCTGAAGACAAGGGTGGCCAAGGTCAGACACCGCTTAACATTTATTCTTGCTTTTCTTTAGAAAATAATCGTTTGGGGCATCATCTCCTTGGTGATCTCCGTTCAACGTGACTCCATCTCTGTACCATTTTGAAATGGTTGACCTGAAGCCTCGTTTTCATGAGGGCTAATGGGTGAAACCGCTGACCATTTGGCTCAGCCGTAATAACAGCTAAAAGACCTGATCCACGATTACGGATAATCACTGGTTTGAGTTTTTAACTTGTTGACTACTGAGTTAGGGTTGTTGGAAACTGTAGGCGTGTGAATAATGATAAGCGACTCAGGTTAAAGAATATGAGGCCAATGACCTGAGTCTGAACCAATAATACTATGAACTAATTGCGATTTTGAGACGCCGATACCGAATTATATTGCCGGCCAGTTGGGAGAAAATATATTTCGTCCAATACGAAGAATATATTTTCTTCCAACGCCGGCAATATAATTCGGTATCGGCGTCTCAAAATCGCAATTAGTTTTGTATCGCGATTCAACAATTAAGTCGGGAATTGTTAGAAGAAAGAAGAGAATGAAGCACCAAACTCATGCTGATCGTAATTTCAATTCTCTAAAGGCGCCTTAGTATATCCATGGCAAAGGTTTCACGGCTTGAGACTCGAGTGGAGGAAACTTTCGCGACGTGTTTTTAAATCTCTTCAACGCCTCTAGTTCTACATCGATTATTGTCAAATAAATATCAGTTTTTAAAATGATAAGTGATTTCTAATTTAAGGGTTATCTAATTTTAAAAGAAGTGGGTTTTTTCTTTGAAAGAAAGGCTTTTTGCTTTGACTTTGAGGCTTGATTTGAACGACTTTTGCAATTTTACTGCTTTGAGACGGTGAAATTTGTACCTTTAGCGGATACGAGTGTTAAATTTCTGACGAAAACTACAATGCCAACCTTACCTTTAGGATTGAAGAATTCTTATCTTGTAATTTACAACGATTTGAAGGTGAAATTGTAGAAATCTTGCCACGACGTGCTCAATACATGCTGTTGAAAAACGACTTTTGAACTTGACCGGGAACCCATGTAACTGCAAGGGCTCGCACAAGAGCCAATCAGAGGCTGGTATTCTGAGACGCCAATACCATGTTATATTGGCGTCTCAAAAGTAAAGAAAATGACCAGTGAATCGTGATACTGAGAGATAAGAATTTGCATGCGAGTGTTCCAAGTTCTGTGCAGGTGAAAGCTATCTGTCACCTGTGAAGTGTTACTAAGCCAATCAGAAAACAGTATTAGCAATTCAAGTGGTGTGTGGGAGGTGTGACAGATATATAGACTAGCCTTTGTGTGACTTGTAGAATCCGTGAAGTAAATATAACGATGTTTTTACCGTGATTGTGAAAGTGTGGGTTTTCTCACTGTATTCTCCACAAGGTTAAAAACGTATTGTTTGACGTGGATTGATTAGTATATATAGTTAAGGTTAGAAAACCACAGCAAAAACCGTGTACAATCAATCCTGCCAGTCGTTGGATCAAAAAACAGATCTTGATCAGCAAGAAGAAGAAAATATAATGATAAAGTGTCCGAAGACTACTGCAATGCTGATCAAATACAACGCTTGTCGAGGTTTATACGATATTTCGGCTGGCCAGTACCAGCCTTCTTCAGGTTTATTTTACAGTGGAGGTCACAAATGGATACAAGGCTTATATAAATTGCTAATTACGTAACTATGAGCGGAAATTACAAAATCGATGACATATGTTTTATACAATAGTAACACAAAAGGAAATTACGAAATAGGTTTGAAAAGATAGTACAGATAGAGTAACAGCCGACAATAAAGGTCAAACGGTGAAATTACATTTCATCACGTCTATTCATTCCGAGTGGTTCGAGGGTTTTAGCTTTATAGATGAGATATGATTCACGTGCTTTTCTCACGGAATCGCGTTTAGAATAGATGATTGATTAGTGCATTTATAAATGTAATCCTATATTGCAGAAACACAACTTTTTTCCAAGATAACCAAAATCCTTCGGCGGTTGATATTTAATCCAGAATTAGCACTGGAAACATCGAACAATTTACAGAGTTTGAAGAACTATGTGAAAAGTATATAAACTGGATTTGTAAAAATAATGTTTACAAAATGTCTGACGGTACAGATTTACAAACAGTTTTGTGTCTACTGCTTCTATGAAGCCAGTAGACACTCAACCTCGTCCCCAGGGTCTTTTCGGTCAGATCCAAGATGGCGGCTACTCCGAGAGAAGACCCTGGTAAAGGCTGGATCACGTGATCAAATACTCCCAGATTTTGGGATTATTTTGTCACGTGATTTGGCGATCTAAGATGGCGGGCAAGCTAAATATGGGAATATTTCATGACGTTACAAACCATAGGTATCCCAATCCGGAGTGAGCAAGAAGCGATTAACGGTATTTCCGCGCGGCGAACGATGCAGTGAAAACAGGTCTACTAAATGGCTCGAAATGGAGTTTACTTGGATAAAGAAACAGTGGAAAGGTATCACAAAGCTACCAGGATGTATCTAAGTTAGAAGATAATCCTAAAAAGCCGTTCATTTTTCGTTAGCGTTGAAGCGAAGCGATCGATAGCACATGTTCAGGTTTAACGGCTTTCCCACTGATGAAACTTACCAGTAATGCACTTCATCTATTGCTCTACCTACACAACGTGTTTTAAGGTTATTTAAAATCGTTTTATTGATCAAATTTTAGCAATCTAAACTATATCCCAAAACCAAATATATCAATTTCTATAATTGAAAAAAACACAATTCTCTAGAGAACTGTCCGCTGAAATATTATTCTGGCGCTGAAATAATATTCTATACCGTTCTTAGGCTGCAAGCTCTGTCAACTGAGAAGTAGTGACAGTATAACAGTGTACATGACTGAGGCAAAAACATCCAATCATGTTCTAGGGGTTAGGATGTTTGTTCGATTTTTTTTTTGTCAAAACAGTGTGCTCAATATTTGTTGGGATAATTTGCATAATCCCAGTCAATTAAGGTCCAACCACAATTTGTGTACATGTAAATAGATTTTGCATTATTCCATCCATCTACTCATACTCAGCATCATATTCCTAATAAGAGCATGCAGTAGACACTTGCAGCCATTGGGTGCCTATTTTTACAAACATTTTATAGAGTAGAAATGTTCTGTAAATTTTCACGTTTCGCAAAGTCTGTAAAATGCTCATATTTTGCAATCATTTTACAGACTGTACATAGTTCTTCAAAGTCTGTAAATTAAATGGTTCGATTTTTCAAGTGTTAATCGGGCTTCCGACAACTGGTTTTAATAAATGAAGTTGACTGTTCCTTTATTCATTCCAGTGCGGCTGGTTGCCCAAGAAATGAGGCGAATATAATCAAGATCTCGAGAGCTCCTCTACCTCATCCACCAGCCAAGAGTCCTACTCCCTCCCCTGAACTGAAGAAACATACCTACGTTCATGACAATAGTTCAGCTACTAACACAAGCAGCAGCCCAGCTACAAAAACTGCATCTAGCATCATTTCAACAAGGAGCTCCAACAGGTGAGACATCAAACCTACGTACTGGGGGGGATACACTAAGTAATGTAATGTTCTTATAAGACTGCATCTAGCATCATTTCAACAAGGAGCTCCAACAGGTGAGACATCAAACCTACGTACTGGTGATACACTAAATAATGTAATGCTGTTATAAGACTGCATCTAGCATCATTTCAACAAGGAGCTCCAACAGGTAAGACATCACACATACGTAGTGGGGATACACTAAATAATGTAATGCTCTTATAAGACTGCATCTAGCATCATTTCAACAAGGAGCTCCAACAGGTGAGACATCACACATACGTAGTGGGGATACACTAAATAATGTAATGCTCTTATAAGACTGCATCTAGCATCATTTCAACAAGGAGTTCAAACAGGCGAAACACCAAACATACGTATTGGGGATACACTAAATAATGTAATGCTCTTATAAGACTGCGTGTAGCATCATTTCAACAAGGAGCTCAAACAGGTGAGGCACCAAACATACGAACTGGGGATACACTAAATAATGTAATGCATCTAAGACTGCATCTAACATTATGCTAATCGCCGTGGGAAGCGAGTAGCAGCTGACGTTTCGAACGCTAGCCCTTCGTCAGAGCAAAGGAGGGAATTGTGGGTGGGGAAATGGTTTATAAAGTGTTGAGTACATTGTTACTGCTGAGGAAGCATGTACTCGTATCAAGGATCAATGGAAACAATAAGAAGTGAGGACGAGTGGATAAAATGATAAAATCTGTGTCTACATATAAAATTGTTTTGTATAATTAAATGAACGAAAACGTTCGTTTATGCATTAAGTGCCAAAGTGCCTAGTTTGAAAATAAGATTCTGTTATTATCATTTAATTTGCGGGTGTGGTAGAGCCTCTTATGGGATACCTGTGTACATCCACGTGCTAAGGGTCCTGTTACGAGCGCTAGAGAAAGACCTCATTTTCACGTTCATATCCTTCTAACATGATAGTAATACTATCAATCCATAGCTTCGCTCATTGTTCAGATTACACCTTTTTCAAAAAGGTTGTCCGATAGAGAGCAACAAGGCAAGACCGAAAAGGCATCTGGCGCCGGTTGCATACACGTTAACCGGCGTGGGATCTAACCGCTAACGTCTGATGTTAGATTTATTTAGAGAGTTGGACTGGACTTTACGTCTGACGTTAGCGGGGCCAATGTTTATGCAACCGACCCGTGGTTCTTATGAATACATTGAATTAAAATTTCGTAATCATAACGTCATTGTGTGAATCGTGTCTATATACAATAGAAATGCAATGCAGTTCACCAGCGATGGTGCGCTGTCTTGGGTTGTACCGACAACCTTTTCGGTCTTGGCTTGTTGCTTTTGACCGGACAAACTATTTCTAAATAGGCGTGTAATGGATCAGTCAGTGTATGTTTTCTCTTGATTTTCAAAGGCGTAAAAGTGATATATGCTTTTGAGTTTGACCCTAAGACATATTTCATGTGTGTTTCTATTGTAGACGAACGGGTCGTGATGCCAGACGCGAAAGAGTAAAAGCCACAGACAAACCCTACGACAGACGTAAGTCATTACAATAACAACCTTAAAAGGCAATAAAGAAGACCCTGGGTGTTGGTCCGGCCGGGGTTTCAACCCGCGACCTCCCGCACGACAGACCGAGCTAATTGAGAAGCGGTTAAGGGCCCATTGACATATTCCGTTGCTACGCAATACCGTTGCTATGCTCGCAGGAGCAGATGTGATTTTGACTTCCGTTTTATGCTAGCCTGAGAAAACAGCCGAATCGGGCGATATGAGTCGGCTGTTTTTTCAGGCTAGTGTTATGCGTGTCCACCGGCCACGCAATAGTTCTAATAGTTACACATGTTTGTAAGTTTTATTCGTGGTTTACCTGAAAGGTTTTCATGAATGAATGAAGTGAGGTGTCCAAAAGTCGGAGCAAGCCGTAGCGGGTGCTAGCGCTTTTGTATCTGGAAAATGAAAAGCTTGGTTTATCGTGTGAAAGAAAATAATACTTGACAAGAAACTCAATCCGATAATTTTGAAAGAATCGTTCAGGACTCGAAAGGCGCCTAACTGTACTTGAACCTAGAGAAAAGGAATAATTAATAATTTGTACCGAGCAAAAAAGTAACGGCAAGCGTACGGCGGCGCCAACACAGTGATGAGTGAAAGCCGATGAATGGGAAAGAAAACTTGTATTGGATTCTCAGATGTAGCCGAGCTCTTCCCGCTGTTGATAGATTGAAATAACATCTTGTAAATAATATCTATAGTTGTCAAAGATATAGAAGATGAAATGGCTGCTTCCAGCGAGAACATGGCGAAAAGTACCGCCACTCAACTGAGAAGTGAAGTGATTTTCGACCGGCAGGTTTTCAACTCAAATCTTCCACAAACATGCACACTTTTGTTTCCAGATAATGCTTTCGGGTTCCTGGTAAAGTTGTGATTGAACCTCAGTGCAACTAATTAAAATACAGGTCAGTTTTCATCCTTAAAAATGTATTTTTGATGTCGGAAAACAAACTGTTGTGAACGCCATGAGATTCAACTTCAAGAGAAAGTTGTCGAATATCAGTCTAATTTTAGCTTGATTTCTACTGGCTCTTCGGTTTGCCGCGAAATGGGTTCCTGGTATGTGCTCCACTGCCTCTGAGTCTCTGACACAGTCCGAAGGTCATTGCAGACAATCAAGCTAGCTCATTGCAGACTGGAGTATTCAGCCAAGCCCCAAAACTGGCCATTGTCGGATGAAATAAGAGAAAATGCACATCCTGTTCGACCAATTATTGTACAATTTACTGCAACAACAGTTCCGCGACAATTTCACGACCACAAAACAGGCACTTTTGCGCATGCGTTAATTTTCACTTCCGGTTTCTAAAAATCCTAAACATTTTGCGCGCTTTCACTAAACACCAAACTTTTTCCCGTTAAAATGTTGTTGACCACGTTCTCCACAAACTCGAGCATATATTTTGGAAACTGACAATAAATGCCAAAGTTATGGACTGAAAAGTGTTGTAAAATCGTCATTTCTTGTCGTAATGGCAAAGATGGCAA
The DNA here is from genome assembly GCA_030867875.1 of Actinernus sp. WN-2022. Taxonomy (NCBI): domain Eukaryota; kingdom Metazoa; phylum Cnidaria; class Anthozoa; order Actiniaria; family Actinernidae; genus Actinernus; species Actinernus sp. WN-2022. The sequence goes on from JAOWCC010001589.1 coordinate 135,629,076, forward strand.
ACGCATACTCGGTTTTATGCGCCTTAGAGCGGTTTTCAGTTGAGTGTAGTAAAACCAAACGCAAACTACCCACAGCCAGCCAATCATAGGAGCGAGTAATCACAAGTAACTCATAAATGGCTTCCCTGTGAGCCAATGACAAACCAAAGCAAAACCAAAACCAATTTGCGTTTGGTTTAATTTTGGAATCTGATTGGTTGGTTTACTTTCTCAGCCAATAGGAGAGCTTAGTAAACGCAAAACCAAAACATTTCCGACACTCAATTGAAATCCACTCTAATTCGTAGGTTCGGAACATATTCATAAATTACAAGTAGATCAGAAATCCTTGGAAAAATCCTTTCTGATTTTGATGACGTCATCATGACGTCACTTGTTGACGTCATCAGACTACAATACTTTACCCTAGGAGTCACTTTGACAAATTTTCCGGGTTTTACGAGGCTGCAAACTTTCCCTGGCAATGGCCGATTTAAATATGTCAATGGGCCCTTAACTTACAGGCCAATATTGAAAACGTTGTGATAATGTATCATTACTAAAGCGTTGCTGCATATTTTTCTTTATAGCATCAATAGTTCATCGCGATCCCACATTTCAAGAGAAGGCAGTGCAATTCGTGTCAGAGGTATTCCAACCCTGGAGAGAACCTCCCGCAGGCAATGGTTACCATGCCAACAAACAACACAGTCACCATAGCAACGACAGGAAGAAGTCTCGAGAGCGACTGCGCATGAGCAAGTGGAGTGTAGATGAGGTGGTGAGACATGTGCAAAGTTTAGGGTGTACAGAGCAAGCCAAGCTGTTTGCTGATCAGGTACTCAGGCTAATATTCACTGATGTCATTGTTTCCGGGGGGTGGGGAAGGGAGAGGCCACTTGTATAATAAATAGGTACGTATGTGCGACTATAGGCTCCAGAACTGGATCCGGTTTTACGAGACAAAATAGCTCCAAAACCTGGATTTCCAAGATCTTGTGAATAGGAAATCGTACTTTCTCACTGTTTCATTATGCTAAAGCGTGTAAAAGCCGGACTGTTTACGAAAATCCCGGACTCGGAAATGGGAATAAGGTTCACAACCGGACCCGGTCAGGGACAGGATAATGGGTGCAATCAGAATACAGATCTCGAGCGGTACTGGATTACTGAACCGGTCACGCCGCACATACATATTCACTCTATTCACCTGGTGGCCATCTTGGATTCAAAGCGAGGTAATCCTTTGTTTTTGCCAGGTTAGCCTCGCAGTGAGGGATAGTCAAAACGAGGCTAACCTGGCAAAAACAAAGGATTGCCTCGCTTTGAATCCAACATGGCCACCAGGTGAAAAGAGTGAATTACGTCATAAACAGGAGTACCCTCCCCCTATTGTTTACAACTTGCCTTATTAACATAAGTAGAAATTAACTCGATAAACAAACAAATATCATCAATTCAAAGAGCATATTCTAATTATAACAAATTATAGGCTCTTCTTAATATTTATGCCAATGCTTCCGGAAGCGACGCTAAGTACGGATTAAATTCTAATCTTGCGGTGTCCTCGGTCCCATATTTCAATTTTGATTTTGCAGAAGCGCTCGTGAGGAAATCTGCTGGTAATACATGTAGTGGAGAAAAGGAGCTTTACGGCGGCTTCAAGTATTTTTGTGAAAGCTACTTGCACGACGTAAAAAGTATGCATTGAATGCAAAGTTGTGGTTTGGTATTTTGTTATTAAAGCATTTTTACACCCATTTTGTACTTGGCCTTGGATTATTATAGTTTGGATCCGATTCATCGTCTCTTCAACCGTGCTTAACCTCACTTTCAAGTAAATTAGCATAAATATTAAGTAAACCTTTACAAAAGTTAACCCTTTTTCAAGTGTTCATGTAGTTGAGTGACAAGAGCTGTCACTCTAGTGCCTGTAAATGTACCAGCTGTTGAAAAGAAATTTTTCATTTCATATTCAATTTATTTTGCTCTCGCGCTTTTAACAGTTACTAATTTCGACAGCTTCTAACGAGTGCAATTAATGCTGATTAATGCTAATGAGGCCAAACAGGTCTACAAAAACCCGCCTATAGATCCCGTGTACAAACGTCACGGGGTTCATTGTTTGTCTGTTCTTCAAGTTCAATTTATTCACACTGTTTGATACTAGTTACATAAATATATACAAATAAGGTAGGGTAGATCCAAAATTGAGATTAGAGATCAGTGTGCGGAATACACCTAGGAATACACCTTCATTGGTTCATTTGTTCTTTTATCCAGTTACCTTTTGGGGGAACTTAACATAATAATAGTGACGTCATGTGTAAGGTCTATTGGTCTGAGCAATGCAGCTCGCATGTTCAATTCATTTAAACTTTATTTCACTGGCGAGTGTGGAACCATAACTTACTAAATGGCCCTCAAAAGCTATAGAGACTAAATCAAGAAATAGGCCTTTTGCAGCTAACAGTCACGTGCTGATATAATACAGTCACGTGTTGATATAATACAGTCACGTGCTGATATAATACAGTCACGTGCTGATATAATACAGTCACGTGCTGATATAATACAGTCACGTGCTGATATAATACAGTCACGTGCTGATATAATACAGTCACGTGCTGATATAATACAGTCACGTGCTGATATAATACAGTCACGTGCTGATATAATACAGTCATGTGCTGATATAATACAGTCACGTGCTGATATAATACAGTCACGTGCTGATATAATACAGTCATGTGCTGATATAATACAGTCACGTGCTGATATAATACAGTCACGTGCTGATATAATACAGTCACGTGCTGATATAATACAGTCACGTGCTGATATAATACAGTCACGTGCTGATATAATACAGTCACGTGCTGATATAATACAGTCACGTGCTGATATAATACAGTCACGTGCTGATATAATACAGTCATGTGCTGATATAATACAGTCACGTGCTGATATAATACTTCGTTAACGAATGAATTGAGCTCGTGATCCCCATGGGAAAGACGTTGCCATGGATGCTGGATAGCAAGCCATTTTAAAAGACGCTGTTTTAGAACGATCGACAATCGATTGGAGGTGGACAATAGCATTTCCTAACAGGTTTTGCTAATAACACTACCGGTCTCGTACAAGTGCATTGAAATAAATGATTTGTTGCTGTCCAGTACCACCACGTGATTGTATTGCTGCAAAAGGCCCGTTGGAAGGGAAGAGGCATTCTGAAATGGATCGGTTCAGCTTGCTTCTTTGTTGACCCAGTCGGCCCCCTTGAGTAATGTTAATCTCTGTAGCCCAAGTAGCCTCCCCGCATTCGTTTTTCCCTCACCCCAGGAGAACGCGTGACGCCCGTAAAACGAATGCGGGCCGAGGCTGTATCCCAAGTAGCCTGATTTTTCAGACGGTCAGCGGTCTTCCGCTTCACTTCACCCCAGGTGGGAGGAAGTGAGCGGACGACCTCGACAGTCTGATAATCAGGCTATATCCCAAGAGGAAACGTATAAATTTCTAGAATTCGAAAACAAAGAAGTGAATCCTCTGGCGAGCTGTCGCATCATCCGAAACGGGGCAACAAAGAGGCAAGCTGAATCGTTCTATTGTTTATAAAAAAATCTCGAGCTGATTCGATAAAGTTGAAAAGCCACTTTGATGCTGAAATCACGTCGCTGATTGCTTGGATTTTTCGCGCGCGTCTCGTGTTGAACGAGCTCGACCCTTAGCTCATAAACCAATGAATGGAACAACGCTTTCCTGCAGACTGTGCTTCCGTATTTCTACTCTCACTAATGGTGTTTCTTCTTTATTCCACCAGCAAATCGATGGTGAAGCTTTTCTGCTGTTGAACCAAAACGACATTGTGAATATTCTCAAGATCAAGCTGGGACCAGCTCTGAAGATTCATAGAAGTATCCCTAGATCTTAAAATAACAACCAAAGAAAGAAGCTTCGATATGTTTCACATCATATTCAGTTATCTTGAATGAAGATTTTCTGATACCAAAGCCACATCAAGTTTATATGATCGCACACACTCGCTCGTACATCGATGTCGTTGAACGAAATGTTAAGTTACAATGAGAGCATTCAAAACATCATGCACACAGTTATCAAAAATATACTTCGACGTCAACTCAACATCATGCATCACATCTTATTCCGTGCATATATTATAGCATTCAAAATCTAAACACTTGCATGGAATGCCGTATTGCTTATCCAGTGCTCGAACATTTCCCTAAGATGGCTTGTACGGTATGGAAAAAAAGCCAATTTACCGCAAAGACAAATGGCTGTTCTTAGTTGGATAGTGCCAGAAACTTGAGGCCTGTTTACATCAAGGGAGGTTGACCTAGTGCTAGGACCAGCAGCATTATTGTCGATATGCAAAACAGTCTCGAGGGATTACAATACAATGATGATAGCCCTAGTGATAGGCCCAGCAGCATTGTTGTCGATGTGTATCTCGAGGGATTACAATACAATGAAGATAGCCCTAGTGCTCGAACATTTCCCTAAGATGGCTTGTACGGTATGGAAAAAAAGCCAATTTACCGCAACGACAAATGGCTGTTCTTAGTTGGATAGTGCCAGAAACTTGAGGCCTGTTTACATCAAGGGAGGTTGACCTAGTGCTAGGACCAGCAGCGTTATTGTCGATATGCAAAACAGTCTCGAGGGATTACAATACAATGATGATAGCCCTAGTGATAGGACCAGCAGCATTGTTGTCGATGTGTATCTCGAGGGATTACAATACAATGAAGATAGCCCTAGTGCTAGGACCACTGAGCAGCATTGTTGTCGATGTGTAAAACAATCTCGAGGGATTACAATACAATGAAGATAGCCCTATGCTAGGGTGAACCTGCCTAAATGCAAACAGGGGCAAAGAGAGCAACTTTATTTCATTCCATGATGAAACGAAATTGAGTTACTAAAATAAGATTTGTAATCCCACTTTAATCCGTTTGCCAATTTGTATCAAAACAAGATAGTTTATATTTTAGAGAAACTCGAATCATTAATTCGATTTGTGTCCCTTTGACATGAGATGCCATTTCCATGAGTGCACGCAGAAAGTACTGCTAATTTTTATATCCAGTATTTTTCTTTGTCATTAATATCGATTCTACATCAATTGGATAGTAGAATATTTCTTGATTTGAGTATTGCATCTTTTTATATTTCCAATATGCTAATATGACGTCAAACCATGAATTTACTGTCATTTCTTTCTCGTGTTTGAAGATTTTTCAGATTTATACAAAATGATTTTGTAAAATCCCTGATGAGAGCTTCAAATATAACATGGATGTTTACAAAACGTCATTTATCTCTACCAGCATATTTTTGTATAATAAACGATGGCTGGTTTGAAGTCCGGCATTAGCATATTGTAAATATAAACCTCGTGGGTAGGCCTGTACCATGGACATGCAGACTAGTTCCCAGTTGCTAGTAAGTTATAATTGGCGGCACGGAACAAAGCTAGCAAGCACGGGGGATGTCACGGGAAGTTTCGCAAAGGATTAGGGGAAGGACGAGGGGAAAGACCTTAGTACCGCGCCGCCAAGTATAACTTAGTAGTGACTGGGAACGAGTCTGGAAGTCGCCTGTGCGTGACTTCTTTCAACACAGGGAAACCGTTGCACACAATTCTTTATGAGACAGTGCAACATGTACAGTGCAACACGTACAATGCAACATGCACAATGCAACACCTACAATGCAACATGTACAGTGCAACATACACGGTGAAACACAATGCAACAAGCACAGTGAGACATGTACAGTGCAACATGTACAATGCAATATGAACAGTGCGACATGTACAATGCAACATGCACAGTGCGACATGTACACTGCAACATGCACAGTGCGACATGTACAATGCAACATGCACAGTGCGACATGTACAATGCAACATGTACAATGCAGCATGTACAGTGCAACACCTACAATGCAACATGTACAGTGCAACCCCTACAATGCAATATGTACAATATAACCTGTACAATATAACCTGTACAATATAACATGCACAATGCAACATGCACAATGCAACATGCAACATGCACAATGCAACATGCACAATGCAACATATACAATGCAACATGCACAATGCAACATATACAATGCAACATGCACAATGCAACATCTACAATGCAACATGCACAATGCAGCATGTACAATGCAACAGGCACGATGCAACATGCACGAGACGCTTTGTAAAATAGCTGTAGAAATTTTATAGGAGAAAAAGCATTAGAACGGATTCATTAACATTTAGGATTAAAATGATCAGGATGTAAATATCCTTGACGAGAGAATGAAATAAATATATATTTTTGCAGTAAGAGCATTTTGTTTTGTCAATTTAATTGGAATGCGTCTGGATGAGTAGTTGTTAAAGTGTCTAAAAGGCCTTTGTCATTAATATCGATTCTACATCAATTGAATAGTTCTTGATTTGAGTATTGCGTCTATAAGTTGAAGAGGTTTATATTTCCAATATGTTAATGTGACGTCAAACCAGGAATTTACGTACTATTTCTTATCCGAGGCGGAGCCAAGGAGCGGAACTAATGACTTGTATTGAGAGCGCTACTTCAAACGCAGCTCCGAGGATAAGAAAAAGCTTCTCAATCTCATTAAATATTCATTGCGTCGAGGGTTTTAATAATTGTTTTATTTGAATGCGTGCGTGCACAATTTGCATGACGCATGTATTTGCATCGAGTCCTTCGAAATTTGAAACAGAGCCATGGCGAAACGGTTCGGCGAGGCTTGAGTAAAGAGGAGAGCTGCAAAAGATTGAAAATGCTATCCCGAAAACAACCCAGTATAAAACTCAGTGGGGTATGCGAATTTTTGAAGAGTGGAGGAGAGAAAGAAGCAATGACGACGTAGCAGCGAAGTCGAACCTGTTTGGTTTGATGTTGTTCTTGTAGAAATCTTGAACATACGTTTCTTCGAGGAGAATGGAAGGGCAGATCTTAATCCGCTTAACAAGGAAAACTACAAGTTAGTATTATTTGGCTAAAATCAAAGTTAAACTTTACTAAATTGTCTTTGGTATATGCTTATTTGAACTCGCTTTTAGGTTTCAGGTATTTCGCAATATGTTGGATGCAGAAATGAAAATTCTTCATGGTGATATAACCCACGTGCAGAAAGGAGCCAAGACAGAGCGAGAAGCAATTTCCGTCGAAGACGAGAAAGGTATGTGGATTATGGGAGTTTTAGGTGACAGTGGTGGTGTGTAAAAAAAATAAACCATTTAGCAGTTGTATGTTTTTATTTCTTAGTTAAATAATTAATTTGCATATTTACTGTACCTAGAAAATGTGTTCTAAATACAATATCTGGAAGTATGCTTCTAGATACTGTATAGGACATTAGCATGATGACGTTACATACTACAACTACCAGAACTCTTTGCGTGAATCCTTTTGTTCCTCTAATTTGGACCATAGTCTTGGAATTCTCGAAGGAGTATAAAAATCTGAAAGAGAGTTTGAAAAGGATTCTGGTTGTTGTAGTAAAATGACGCCATAATGAAAATGTCCTATTAAGAACTACATTTCTAGTTACAGTAAATATGCAAATTACTAGCGCATGCGTATTTTCTTTGCGAAAGTTTATGAATACTGAACTTCCTCTAGTATCCAGATACATCACGTAACTGATATGCCTCCACCCTATTGGCCAAGACGCAATGAATATTTAATGAGTTTGAGAATGTAATTTCTTTCTCCTTGTAATTGAAGCTTTTCTAGATTTAGACAAAATATTTAGTAAAATCACTGGTATAAGCTTCAAATATAACATGGATGTTTACAAAAGGTCATTTATCTCTACCAGCATATTTTTGTATAGTAAACGATGGCTGGTTTGACATATTGGAAATATGAACCTCACCTGTACGATGGACACGCAGACTCGATCACAGTTGCTAGTAAGTTATAATTGGCGGCACGGAACAAAGCTAGCAAGCGCGAGGGATGCCACGGGAAGTTTCGCAAAGGATCAGGGGAAGGACGAGGGGAAAGACCTTAGTACCGCGCCGCCAAGTATAACTTAGTAGTGACTGGGAACGAGTCTGTGGAAGTCGCCTGTGCGTGACTTCTATCAACACAGGGAAACTGTTCTTGTTCCAATGGCAACGAGACCAAGACTATTACAGAACTTGTCTTGCTGCAGACTTCGGCCGTCTTTACAGCCGTTGAGGATACTGAACTATTTAAGCAATAGACCACACATTTCAAAGTGTTAACTGGCGAAATAATGCACGCGGGATGATGGGAGAACACAAGAAAATGCTTGAAAATCACAAGCCGAAGGTGCGTGATTTTCAAGCATTTCAAGTGTTCTCCCAACATCCCAAGTGCTTTATTTCGCCAGTAAATACTTTAAATGTGTGGTCTATTGCTTTAATGATATAACTACGACACAACGCAAGCAGGCGTGCCGATTTCTATGTGTTTACCGGCACAATAGACCATAGATTTTTGAGTCTATAAGCCAATCAGAGCGCTCGTACGATCTGGGTTATATTATAAAGTTTAATAAACGAGCAGTTGTGTTTTATCAGGTTTAAGAAACTCTAGGACGCAGCGCGATTGTTTGTAGACCGGCTTAAAAAAATAACTTCTATAAGATAATTTTCAGAAATTTTGATGATAATCGAATAATTACGTGCCATAGTAATAGCTATGTCGTGCATCACTGACATGCACAGTTGGAATACGGAGCAAAACCTGTGGGCCGGTCGCGTAGGAATAACAGTAGAGAGCTTAAGCAACGACGACGGGGACGGCAGTGACGACGGGACGTAGAAAAGTGTTTTCTCCCGAAATATGTTTACTATTTCCTTCGTTCGCCTTTAATTACTTTTCAGTCACATCCATATCTTCAAAAAATATGATAAGCATAGAGTTCCGTTCACGCCGAACGAAAAACGGAGTGATTTACTTTCAACCGTTTGCGTTCTCTTGTCAACGTAGGATATGGAGTTTTCACGTTGTGTTTTTTCAGACAACGGTTGAAATGTAGTTGATTGCGTGCATTTTCACGTGAAGTTATTGTGTTATGCCGTCGTCCTAGACGTTGCCGTCGACGTTGCTTAAGCTCTCTAGTGAGACTTGGAGCCGGGTCGTTGTGTCTGGAAGAACTGACTCTTACTCTCAACCGTGTTTATTTATGTAGACCTCTTCATTCTTACTAGTGAAAATCGTATAAAGACCCAAGTGATTTACCTGGATAAAGGTTGCTCATGGGACCAGTTCTACTTCCTGGTTATTTCATGGGTTTCTATGGAATACCGGCGAATATTTAACGAGAAAGTTCTATGTATACTATTTACAAAATGAGACGCCGTGTTCTATCGGTAGATAAAGATCCGAGCCTCTTCGCCTCTTCTAAAACGCAAACAACTATTCAAACGCAATATAACCAAAATAAGCCAAGATTTACGTAAAGGGGCTGTGTCACGATAATAGACTTCACATTCGCGTTCCGGGACGGAAACAGCTATTTCCATCGATTTCGATATGAACTAACGAACCTCTCGGCCATGTGGGATGCTTAAAATCAAAGCAAATATGCAAAAAATATCAATAAACAGTCTCCAGGGAAAATATTGAAAATCCTTTCAATCGTTAATTTGTATCCAATTAACAGCCACCAACCGAGCGATTACTCGATACATGCGCAGTACCATGACATAGCCCCTTTAAAAGAAGTAACATTTCTGTAAATTTATCGAGGCTTGTGTTCTAGTTGAGTGCAATATTTATTTTACACTCGCCATCTGTAGTTCTATAGGTTACAGTAGTATTTTATGAGCTTTCTTTCACTCATATGGCTTTCATAAATATCCCTACATCCAATCAGACTGCAGAATTAAGTTACAGCTCCAAAGTTTGCCGTGCCAAGTTACTACGTGTAATAGTTACGTAAATCCCTTTCCCCCCTCCCCCCCCCCCCCAAAAAAAAAGTTTTCCTACCCGCACCCTTGTCAATTGTAGCACCAGTAGTATATAAAATCGTTCAATTAGGTCTTGAAAGGAGACATTGTCACTAGAAAAACTGGACTCTTCCATGGGATGGAAATGTCATGGAAATTAGAGTTTCCAACAAAGTTTCCATGGTATTTGCAATATATTTCCGTACAAAACCATGGAACTTCAAATTTACAACTAGTTTCCAACAAACTTTCAGGTTTTGTCCAGTGTATTGTTGTTGGACTTATCTGATTTTGATTCCAACTGTCTATTTTACAATTTGAAAACACTGAATATCAAATCGAGAAAGCTGTGACTTTCGGCTTTCGTTTTCTTCTCGCGTCCATGGCTGACTGATCTTCCTTATTTGGACATTCTGTCCACCGCATTCATCACAACCTTCTGTCCGTTAAGACTTGGTGTTTGTATGGCGCTGCCATCTCTAGGTATGCCTCAGTACTTAGGAATACTATTAAATATCTTCAGCGCAGGACCCAACTTGATCTTCATGATGCAAACAATGTCCGGTTGGGTGAGCAGCAGAAATGCCTCGCCGTCGATTTGCTAAAAATGATGTAGAAATTATGAGCCCTATTAAGATATGTTTTTAAGTAATATGTAAAACACGAAGAGCTGTTTTAGAAGCGATTTCTAAATACAGCGAGACGGGGTTGAAAAACGAGGCAAAGCCGAGGCAAAGCCGAAGTTTTTCAACGCCATCATGGTCATGATTTCTATTGTATTCACCTCATGAATTATTAATGAGTTTGAGAATATATAATTATCGATGAAATACCAGTGTATATTTCTTTCTAAAAAGTGATATCTTCACACGTGATATAAATGATGTCTTCACACGTGAAGGTATCATATTTGAAAATGTAACTGGCTTTTACAAATTTCTAGCCTTTTTAGTAAGAAATGAAAACTGGTATGTCATCAAAAATTATATATTAAACAGAACATTAGATGCGGTCACTCGTGAGATATTTCATCAACACTCGAAGATAAAATCCGTATCTCCGCGCTGCCAAGTAATATCCTCTATGTATTATTTGGACGAGGGTGCTTTACCAGAAACTAAACCATTCGTAAAATCCATATTTCACTCGATGAAGTAAACTATAGACTACTGCGCCACTCATCTCCCGGATGTATGACGTCACGCTTGCCGCCTTTTGAACTACAAAGATGGCGGCAGGTTTATGAAAATTGCAGAGCACGATGTTAGCAGCTGAAATACGTAGCAAGAAAATGAACATTCCGATTAGAAAAAGGAAAATAAGATTTAAACTCTAAGTATTTTCACGACTGCAATGAAGAGACAGGAGAACCCGACGAAATTCTCCCAGGGGAGCTTTGAAAGAATACGAATTGGACCGGTTCATGTACTGACAGTAGGTAAAATGAATAGATAACAGTTCCAGTTAAATAGCCCCATAGTCACTATTGCTACGCCACACACGCTATCAGATTTTACCAGAAACGGCACAAAAAAAATATCGGTTTAACCAGACTCTAAAATGGCCAGAGACCCATGTGCGAGGTTTTCTAGGGCCTACAGTTAAGCGTCTTCATCCGAGAAGACGTAAAGGTCTACCTGCTGGTCAATATTGAACGTTAGTCCGGCCGGGAATTGCACCCACCCTCAACCACTGGACTAGCAATAAGTCTGTCGCGCTCATCTAAATACGGGATTTTAATTGCCATAGTATTGTGAGTGGTGGGTCAGTGGATTGAAGTTTACTACAGCTTGGCGTCTCACCTGATCAGTGAATATCTCAGCCTGCTCCACACAACCCAGGGCTCGCACGTGACTTTCGACCTGTTCTACCGTCCACTTTCCCATTCGTGTCCGTTCCAGAGACGGCGTCTCGTCAAACAGGGCCAAGTCACTGACGCCGTTCATGGGGAAGTTGCTATATCCGAACGCCCAGGGATTGAGATATGGAGAGATGTACTGGACGCCTTTCTCGGCATCTGTAATGAAAAATATGAATAAATAAACTTTGTCTGTATAAAGCTAGGAAAGAAGACATTTTGGAGATTGTTATATACAACATATTGGAAGTAAACTAATATACAAATTATATAAACTAATACATAAATATAAACTATATATAACTAGCGATGCGGTAGCTCCTTTCTATCAGCCTAAGATACTCGACTGAAGCATATAATTCATCGATATTGCGTAAGGCTTATTTGCACACTGCATATACACCTCATTGAAGAAAGGTTGTCGGGTAACAAGTATAAACTATAAACGATACGACCCAATGGTTTTCTGGGAAGACGGCACTGGAATGCTTGTTAATATTCAAATTTTTGATATTCTTTTGAAGCAAAAAAGTACGTGCTTTCAAATATTTGTATTTCGCGCTTCAACAATTTGCATATCGATTCTTTGTATTGAGCTGGTCTTTTAGCGCTTACTTCGCCCGTGCGTACAAATTTTCCCAAATATCATAAACAATGAAATAATGAAGCCAAACAGCTCTCAGACGCAAATCTTCAGGTATGATTTTGGCATGCTGTATTATTATGATCTGCACGGTCTCTGAGAATGCAAATACAAAGTTTCCCACCTCCCAGAAAACCAATGGGTCGTATCGTTGATGATTTATACATTTTACCCGACTTTTTTGTTTTCAATCAGTTGGGTTCAAATGGGCATCACAATACATAAGGGTCTTTTGAGAACAGACTGCTATAAATGCTGTGCCAGGTGACAATCCCGTCTCTCTCACGAACAAAACAACTGGTTTATTTGTAACGTCTACAATCTGTGGTTAGAAGTGAAGGTTCATCTCGACCTCCCGCGCACTCTGGCCTGGTAAATAGTTAGACTGCCTAAGGGATAAATTGCCTTTGTGGCTTAATGTACGAGGAGGTAAGAATGTTCTAGCAGAATGCGGCCTCATTATATTTAGACTAGTTAAACTGCCTTTGTGGCTTAATGTATGAGGAGGTAAGAATGTTCTAGCAGAATGCGGCCTCACTTACATTTCGGTCGTTCATGCGATGCTCCCTCTTCTTTAAAACTCTGATGCCTGCAACGCATCAACAAAAATCAGTTATAAAAAAGGAGAAGGAACTTGGGGTCGTTTCTCAAGGCTTTGATCTCGCAAACTCTCATACATAACTCCGTAACCTTAAACTCCTCAGGCGCTGTGAAATTGCATGTGCAACGGCGTTAGAAGAAAAGAGGCTGGAAACAGTGCAGTGTAACACTCTCGTCTTACAACTATTGCGGAAAGTAGAGCTCAGGTCCACTGTCTGTAACGACTGCATCAACTTATTTCAGCGTTGAAAAGCGTAACACTCTGGTCTTACACCCTGTCTCGCTCGCAATGCATTTACAATTGGAAAAGAGCCTTTGGGCGCATGTGTACAGCCCGCGGCAACACGTATTTGATGAGCTAGTCGCGCGCGCGTCTTCCCAGTTTCTCGCCGAAACTAAAAGTATACAGAGTCAATCACCCCTGTTGCTAATTTTTTATACGAATTGTGGAATGATTCGCAAAAAAAAACACAAGAAAGCTACTTAAAAGCTAAGCCTAAGACTTTAACAGGTTAAAGTTTTCTTAATTTGTAATTCACTATGAGTTTACTAAGTTATAAAATGATTTACTAAAATAGTTTAAGCTCTGGGAAATTTGTATTTGAAACCAGAGCCTTCGTTCTTTTGGCCAGCGGAGCACAACGTTTTTCCGCGGTGTGATATACAGCTACGTAAAGCTTTTAGGCAAAATCAGTTGAATAAATAACAGTGAAGAACTTCCTATCTACTAGTCTCCTTCGCACCCGTTCTTAGGGGCCCCTATCTACTGTCTGTGGTACTTTTATCAGCATGTTTATCATGTACCTGGTCTAGTCCAGTTCCAGCCTGTCTTTCAGCCGCTCCGTAGACTGGAAGGTCGCGGGAAAGAGAGTCCAGTAGATATTGCACGCGCATGCTCAAAACTGTCCAATCAGAAGTCGATGAAAAACGTTGATAATTTGAATAATTTACAACAGGCAAACAAAATACAACAATGTGCCTGTTCCTTGAAAGACAATGGCTTCATTAGCAAAACATATCCAAATTAATACAATGAAACTAAATGGAACACCTGATTGTGATTTACTTGCCGACAACGTTTATCGAAAAAGAAAAATACATTATTGCTGCAGAAACTGTACAACACCCCATTCCTTTAATGTGCCGCCATAGTTATTATTCTTGTTATTCTTATTATATGAGCTATCACTCTAGTCCCTTGGCCTTCGGGTTTGGTATTTTGTCTGAGTGGGTTAATGGGATCCCTGTGGTTTGTGACGTCACTGCTCACTGTTACCAGATTTTCCTATCACCTGATGCATGCAAATCTTTGAACTATCTTCCCCCTTGTCATCAAGAGTGGTCGCCATCTTGGGCCCATTTTTGCGAAATTTTGGGTCAAGCTGGGCGAATTCTGCTTGGCCTGCTGGTTGACAGTTGGTCGGTGACGTCACAAGCCATTACAAATCACAGGGATCCCATTAACCCACTCAGACAAAATACCAGCCAGAAGGCCTAACGACTAGGCTGATAAGCTATGTAACCAGACGACCTCCACATTGTTACGGTGTTCGCCTGGTTACATTTCTGACATGCGCATACGATATCTACTGTACGATCTTTCCCGCGACCTTCCAGGGTTCTCCCTCATGAATTACTACCAAATTGTATTGTGTTTTGTGTTCTATTGTATTGTGTATTTCGTTCTATTGTTTTGTATTGTGTTAATTCTACTGTTAATTCACGTGTTGCCTACATGAAGGGACCACCCCCTTCCAGTCTACGGAGCGATCGAAAGAGAGGACCGGACTGAACTAGTACCTGGTCGTGCTTCGAGTGGAGATGAGGATGGACTTGGTGCTGGTGGCTGTGGTTGCTGTACTAGTTCTGGTGCAAGGCATTCCCGAGGAAGGGCTAGTGGGGGAGGAACGCGACATACGGCGTGTGTTCCTCGACAGGTTGTTATCACTGTGAGGACAACCAGAGGAACTGCAGAAGACGTAAAATCACACCCGAAAAATCAATTGTGGGTTTCTCTCTTCCTTCCCAACGGCGAGAGAGAGAAATGGAAGAGACCTCTGCCGGTGAAGGACGGTTTCTTTGTCGCGCATGCGTTGGGTTACCTAGCAACCTTGTCATAATCCACCACGTGACTTTGACGTGGGCGCGACGTGTAGGGTTTGACCAAGCGTACCACGCATTTCCGGTAAAAAACGGTTTCAAAACTTAATTGTTTGGTTCGTCCACGGTTGTCAAAGAAAGCGTCCTACACCGGCAGAGGTCTCTTCCCTTTCTCTCTCTCTTTCTCTAGTCGTTGGGAAGGAAGAGGTTGTAGGTTGTTCTTTCGTGAGAAATGAAAGCCGATAGACCTTATGTAAAATGGAGATTTCCTTAAATTGGGATGTAAATGATTGCCGTTTGTTACCGTATGCCACGAGTATGCCACGATTAGTGATACAGTGATAGCATAATATTGAGATCTCAATTAAGAGAGTTCTTGATGTGGACTGACTAGCCTCGCTTTCATGATTTTTCTAGTTTTAAAACCTGTTATCTTTGCAGCAATTGAAGTCCACACTTTTCTCTATTTCTTACTATGGAGTACTCTAATAAATGATGATATTCATTTTACCAAATAAGGTTATAAGTTTCTGGCAATATGCAAATTACGGCAGCCATTTTTGCATTAGACTTTTAAGACTTATAAGATAACCTTTTGCATTTAAGGCAAACGTCATAACCACTACGCTAAGCAGACCATCCACGCTCGGTTTGAGACAATTTTTTATCTTCATACTTGATTAATGCCCAAGGAGGATTGAAAGGGCTTCCCATGATCCTTTGCAACCAAATATATTATCAACGACAAAAATCACGTGACTTGCTCATTTCAGATGGCTGGCGTTCGGATAAGACCGTTCTCTGCTAGTCCATTTGACACTCGCGAACTTATTTATGACTATTTTATCTATTATATGGATCAAAGTACAAAGAAGTTCACCCCAGTACGAAGTTTTCCATGTCTGGAGGTTAATTTTTCCAAACGGGTTGACTACCGAGTTTGCTGCCGGCCGGAGAGTGGACTTCCGTCTACCGAGTTTGCTTACCGAGTTTTGTGCCGAGACTGGAGAGAGAAGCTACTGATTTTCCACTTTCAATATGTGGTCTTTTACCAATATTATCTTCATGCATTTGAATATTAACACCTAAGGATAAATCAAACAGATTCCCCTTCACAAGTAGCAAAGATTTGCAAAATCATCGTGAGTGAATTCGACCGTGAATTCGCAGCGGTGGTTTGAGAATATCCGTTTCGCGCCAAATTTTAACGGTTAATGCAGACGTGATTACTCCAGCAGAACGTGAGTACATTAGAATACATTTGAATACTGAGTATTGTTGAACACTTGAATAAGATATCTGATACATAAAATCTCTAAGGTATTCAGTGATTTAGGAAGAAACTTCAATTCATGAGAAGGTCAGTCACCTTGAACTTTGAACAATGGACGCTATTATGAATTCAAGCATAACAAAACGACTTCGCATGAATTAATGCAACGACAGTTGTCTGGAAAAAAACATTGTACCACGTAATATGAGTAATAAAGAGACGATTGGTATATAAAAGATTCTCCTTCAATTCCTAAAAGAGAAGAAAATCGCTTGTAATAGAAGGGAATTTTTGCGCGAACCTCTCCTTTCAATCTCTGTAACTTGTAAAAATAGCATGTGAGCGCTCAAAGTACCACGGGAAGCCCTTTCAATCCTCCTTGATTAATGCCTATGTAAATTAGTACCCAGTCGTCTAGCGACCCAGACGGTTTGAGCTTTGGAAACAAGTGTCTACCTATAACACTGGGCTCGATCACCTGCCGTGTCCGAGAAAATGATCCCGCGTTCTTCCACCTGAAAGCACGACTAAACTCGTGGACGTGCTATTGTTCGTTTTGACCAATCAGAATCCTGCCTGCAGAATTTCTACAGGCCGTGTTCCAGGAAAGATTACGCCTTAGTGCAGTTGACGAAGCTAACCGTATTTCTCATTAGTAAGATAAGCTGTAGTTTGATGCATTTTGGTAAGAAATTGATCAGGTTTTTAGACTCTAATTTCACTTTCGGGGATATATGAGAATCCATAAATTAAAATTGTCATATTACGGCACAGATACGGTTGGCGGCTCGCGCGTCTAGCGGTCTCTTCTCGGCGAGGAAGAGCGCGCGGTAATCGAGCCTACTGTAAGACCTGCGCTCACAAGAATACTTACGTAAAGTGAGACTTCCACTGTCCAGTGACGTGGCCATTGCCGTCACAGCCCGGGGTGGGACAGCTGCCATCAGTAGGACTGGAAGGAGGTTCATCCTCTGCAAGCAATACACCGCCGCCGACCATCAGCACATTACTGAAGCATTACGCTAGTTATTTGTAGTTGTCACAAGGTATTTATTGTTTATTTTTGTTTTCTTTGTTTCTTAGCATTTACACTAAAAACAATATGAGCGGAGCTCCAACCCGCGCAAGCGGAGCACCATACACATAGCGAGAGGAGCACCAAACACATAGCGAGCGGAGCACCAGACACATAGCGAGAGGAGCACCCTACACATAGCGAGAGGAGCACCCTACACATAGCGAGAGGAGCACCCTACACATAGCGAGAGGAGCACCCTACACATAGCGAGAGGAGCACCCTACACATAGCGAGAGGAGTACCAGACACAGCGATCGATCGAAGCAATTGCTGCCAACGTAATCAATTAATTATAACTCATCGAGCATCGCGCGCTCTCAACTTAAGAGTTCCCAATTCGCAAGACGTGGGTTGGAGAACACGATCGAGACAACGTTATTTTTCTTTTTTTTAATCCCAGAAATCGTTTTGTTTAGCTCTTCTTTCCTCATTCTGGTATTTCTCTTTCTTACCAAATTATCATTTTGATAACTGAATAACAATATTAGTACATACCAACTGGGTAACTTTAGTAAATCGAGTAATCTGATTGGTTCGCTATCTCGGAATGTTGAGCATTATTACGGACTTGGAGATGCTACAGTGAAATGACGTCAATGGTATCTATTGGATGACGTCATCTTTCACAGGCTATTCTTCGCTCTCATGTAACGTCATCGCCGCCATCTTGGTTGACTTTAACGAAAGATTTCTCATTAGCTTCTCTCGTTAGTTCAACCAACATGGCTGCCACGTCTTTGTTTTGATTGAAAGTCAAGTACAGGACTCGATCCTTACCGATTCTTCCAATTGGTGCTCCAAGCTTATCCTTTCTAGAATACGACCAGTCGGACTCCTCCGTCATGGAGTTAGCTGACAGCCTGTCCACCAGACACGACTCCTTGTTCAGGTTCTGTATTGAATACGGGCAGCCAAACGTGCTGTGATGACTGGAGTACTTGGCTCCCTTCACGTGACCGATACCCTTACAGCCTGGAGTGGGACAAGCAGCAGACGAGATCTTGTCTTCCCGAGCTATGAAGGATGCGGAACACGGTTTGTTAGTCAATCAGCTATACAATTATCGACGCTGTTATATTAAGAGTATAGCGCTACTGTGTAGACAAGTGAGCCATTTGCCCCACCAACGTTTGAGAAAAATATGAATGTTGTTCCTTCAAAATGCCAGAATGGGGCATTTTCCTCACCAATTTTACGGCCGTCAACTTTTATGCTCCACCAATAATTTTACCACAGCGCCGCGTCTGTAAAACAATATTTCCTAGCTATGGCGTGAACAAAAATGGTAAATAAGAAGCTATACAGAGCGCACTCTGACGTAAGCCATTTCATTTATATGCCTCTTATACACCTTAAAGGAGAACTGAAGCCTAAAATCAACTTTAGCTCAATGAGTAGATCTAAACATGAAAAGACTCGTACCAACATTTATTTTACTGTGTTTTGCGTCAAAGGAAAGAAAATCTGCAAATCTTTCTCCCAACCGCCGCTACGTATTGCTGGGTTGCATGTGACGTCATGGCCGCCATGTTGGATGACAATAACAAAAGATTCCTCGTTAGCTTCTCTTGTTAGTTCATCCAACATGGCGGCCACGTCTTTGTTATTTGAATCTCTGGGGATTGGGTTGCAACCCACCAATAGACGGCTCATTCCTGTAATCTGTGACGTACGATACGGGGAATAAATTAGTTTTGTCATGTTATTCTCGGCTTTGAATAGATAGACTAACGACTCATAATTGCGCACTATTGTGTTTTCTTTGTGCTGAAGGTGTGGTTGTTACTCCTTGGTATGCATGACGTATATAGGGGGGGGGGGGGGGGGGAAGCACTGAATTGAGCCGCCACACAAACTAGCTTTATCAGCGGAGAATCGGCTATTTTTCGACCTTCAAAACGTATATCCTCGTTTTAAACGTGCACCACAAAGAAATAAAATAGCAGACCTTATTGCTCTTGAATAAGTTTGTATAGTCGTCGGATTGATTTAGGACTCAGTTCTCCTTTAACAGCTGTTTTTATCATTAATGTGCCAACCAGAGATCCATTGGTTCCTAACACAAAGCGGCCTTTACAAATCATGGTTGGACATTAGCATAACAATTGCAATGTTTATCAACACGAAACATCGCTATTTACGTTGGTCAGCAGTGACCACATGACAAAATCAGCCTTGTCAGATAAAAGGACATGCAAGACTAGCAAATAATCCTGTGAAATCCACAGCTTTCATTGCTACAGTTATTAGGATTTCACTGAAATAATAGCCCTACCAGCCTCGCTCTCATGTTTTCCCAAACGTTTCAATGCTAATAACCTTGTAACAAACTGTTATAAAACTATGAAACTGCAAACACAATTTTTACCTACTCTTTCAAAAGATAATTTCAGATTTTCTGCACATTTTAAAGCAAATTGGGGTACACGTTTGCATACAGTCTGTTGTATGTATTTCCTACAAAACCGTGCCAACAGATATCAAACATCCGAACGTACGAAAAGCATCCCAACTTCTCAGACGTACCGAGGTGCCTGACATCCGAACACGACCCTGCCAGAGCTAGTTGCCTTAAGATAGTTAACGAGCAAATCACTTATTTAGTTGGGCCTCCGAGGGATGGCCTGTCTTCTCACAGTAGCTTACAGGGTGTACTAAAGGTAGCCTTAATATATAGTTAACGAGCAAATCACTTACTTAGTGGGGCCTCCAGGGGATGGCCTGTCTTTTCCCAGTAGCTTACAGGGTGTACTAAAGGTAGCCTTAAGATAGTTAACGAGCAAATCACTTACTTAGTGGGGCCTCCAGGGGATGGCCTGTCTTCTCACAGTAGCTTACAGGGTGTACTAAAGGTAGCCTTAAGATATAGTTAACGAGCAAATCACTTACTTAGTGGGGCCTCCAGGGGATGGCCTGTCTTCTCACAGTAGCTTACAGGGTGTACTAAAGGTAGCCTTAATATACAGTCAACGAGCAAATCACTTACTTAGTGGGGCCTCCAGGGGATGGCCTGTCTTCTCACAGTAGCTTACAGGGTGTACCTCGGTGGAATCGGCATCGTACCATTCGTCATATATACCATCCCAGCCATCGAAGTGTAGTTTGACACGGTAGTCCTCTACGCCAGCCACCGTGGCGGCACGGATAAGTGATGAGTTGCGTTTATCAACAGCCTCGAGTCTTTGGCCATTCTTAAAGCCTGGAGCGAAGCGCTAAACAAGAACAAAGATTGGTTAACGTTAGAAAAGACTAATCATTTGTTTACACGTGTATTCTAATTCGCCCTATGCTTCTTCGTGCTAACACACACGACTTCAGTGTAGATTTTGAAGCTTCCAGTAGCCTTAAAGCCTTTCAAATCGCGTTTCGAATTGAAGGGACTCACTGCACCTTGCCATGACACTGAAATCTATAGTTAGTATGTGTTAATGTAAAAGAAGAAAAAGAGAACAATGGGTATTTTGACCAAAAGTGTGTGTTGGTCCGATCGATCCACGTGATAATCACTCTAAGCGTAGGAAATACCGTTTTAGTTAGCTTCTTTTTTTTAAATGCCGTTTTATCTCACCTTTTTGAAAATTTCCCTTGGGGCGGCCATTGTTTTGGTCCTTTTGAAGTATTCTTCCCACGTAAATGTATCCACTTCATCGTCTTAAAAATTCAATACACATGAAACATGCCGTTAAAAATAATTGGTCAGTTTTGTGCCTGAAGCATGCGTGAACAAGATATCATGTCCCTGTAATGTGCTTGGCATCGTCTTACGACGATTTACAAACGATCGCACAGTAGGTAGTGTAACAAGTTAAGCTATTCCCTGGAATAATATAAGCAGCACCTGAAATGCTACCACAGAAAGATTTCGTAATCGACTTGAATCTTTGCCATCGTTTATTAAATCGGTTTGAGAAGCTTATCAGGATATTCACAAGCTGTTTCTCTTCTATTAGTTTGTAATCATTATTGTCTTCAAAAGCTCTGAATTCTTCTTATTGAATTGCTCTCTTCGTGAGACAAAAATGGTGCACATTTAGGTACGGTAAAGGGAGGGGAGGGGAGGGAGGGGAGGGAGGGGAGGGGAACTCTTGTTTATGACGTGCTTGGAATGTGAGGCGGTACAGAGTCCGGGTTTGAACCAATTTAGATTTCAGGCTCCAGGTTTTGCATCAAAAATGTGTAATTCCGGGTATTAGACGACTCGGAATAATCAATCGGGTGGAAATCCAGGTTCGTTTTTACAGCAACTTGAAAATCAGGATTTTGCAACTACCTTTTCCTCGTAAAACCGGGTCCGATTCTGTGGCCGATGCGGCACACCCACATTATATATAATGCAAGTGTTCTAATCCACCCCTCCCTCTCCCGTGTAATCGGGCTAAATTTCGTCAAGCGTGCATTACAAAGAATGCATAAGATAAGATATTTATTTCAACTCGGGGGGTTGAGGCTTGTTAAACCTCTAGCAAGTACATGCTAATTAGCCGAGACTATCTACTTACAGCTAGTACATAAATTGAAATCTTATATACAATTACATATGAGTACATTATTGCATCAAATCGCTTGTTATTTAGTTGATTTCTCTCTCAGTGCCCTTTAAGCGTAAAGCGCACTTTAAAGGCTAACACTATTTCCGCTATTGAACAAATAGGTTGCTTTTTATCCACTTACAAAAACGACGTACGTTAAGGATCCAGCTGTTTCAATTCCACTAAGAAATTTATGTTCATATCATACACGTGAATCTAATTGGCTGTTTAACTCTCAATAACTACTAACCGTTTGGCGGGTTTAGTTTTTTCCCATTTTCTGTACACCATCCCACTGGATGGATGTATGGACAATCTTCTTCACACCAGTAGTCATACGTGTCGTCCCACTCGTCAAAATGAACGAGGAAGCGGTTGCCAATCACGTTGGTTACCGTGGCAACGCAGATTAGATCCGGGTTCTTACGATCGATCGCCTCGAGCTTCATGCCAACCTTGAAGCCATGTCTGGTAGAAGTCACCTTGATTCCAAATGGAGAGAATAATTTGGATAATGTGAAATAACAGTTGCTTGTAAATAAACTAACCCAAACAATAGCGCATTCGTGCTGTTCAGTCAGAACCGTGAACACCTAGAAAAACTTGGCAAAACAATATGGGGTAGGGAAATTGGGGTGTTGAGATTACAGTGTACGATAAAAAAACGTGTAGACCTCACATGGCCAAAATTAACATAGGCCAGATATTAAGTGGCAGAAATTTGTGTACAAGGTGTCGGCTTTCCTCCCCTAATTTCCAAATCAATCCATTTTCCTGTTTTTGTTTCCTTGTTTTCATCATCCCTGTTCTCACATCTCCCCCTCCACCTTCTCCTTCCTCGCCTCAAAGTGAAATCGGCGATCCTGGCTTGTAATATTTAAACACATACACCTTCATATAACACAACTTGTCCACATTTAATGCTAATTTACCGGCTCGAAGAGATGATTGGGAGCTGCTTGAGCTTGCTGTCTTGATAAGTATCTCTCCCAATTGAATTCTAGTTTTGACTCGCCTGGAAAAAAGGGGTTGTCAGTGAGAATGTTACCAGTTACGTCGTACGTATATCGTGAAATGTGTACCGATCATGATAACAGGCGAGGCGATAGTAGCTTGTATGATAAATGGGTAGCCGGTATGTGCGAAATTTCCAAGTTATTGTCAAAACGAACCCGGATTTTCTCCCTGTTTGGTTATTCTTAATCGTCTATAACACGTAATTTGACATATTCTTACGAAAACCCGGAACCAGAACCCCCCCCCCCCCTCCTCCCCCCCTTCAGTGACGTCAGTATATTCATTGACATCTCAACTTTCAGAATTTTAGTTTCACATGGAAATAGCTTTTCTACTACGAGGAAAATGGTAACACCAATGCGAGGTATGAAGGGTACAGGAATATGAAGAAGGGACAGAACAGATTTGTGTTCATCCTTCGCCGTTCACACGGAACATTTATATACCTTACACAAATACTACTTGTTCCGCTTCTTCAGATAAAGGTGCATTATGTTGTTGGACTTCACTGTTGCTTAAACCATGGGAAGTTTAATGTGACTTAGTGATATATTTTCGAGAACATGTTCCTTTTTCTCAACCTGAGCTGGTCCCTTTAACCCGTATACGAATTAAGAGGCTCACCTCTAGGCGGGTTGATGGTCTGACCGTTCTTGTCACACCACCCCACGGGGAAGAGGAATGGAAAGTCAGCATTTGTCCAGAAGTCGTAGCTCTCTGACCAGCCGTCAAAGTGCAGTCTCAACCGCGCACCCTTCACTCGTACAATGGTGCACACACAGATGTACGACGGGTGCTTAGGGTCCATTGTCTCCATCTTCAAGTCCTTTTTGAATTCGTGACATACCTTTGGAAACATGTACAATTCGGGATTTTCCTGGAATGTATTGTAGCAAATAAATAAGTCAGAAAATGTAAAAACAACAACATCTGCATTAGTGTCAGTCCACCCAAGGTGTAGCGTACCTTCTTCGACTCCACGAAAAGCGAGGAAAAACAGAAGGCTCTGCAGCATTCGGGCCGTCCCTTCATGTAGGACGACACGAGTTGGTACCAAATTGTATTCTATTGTATTGTATTGTGTTGCGTTCTATTGTTGTATTAAATTGCATTGTGTTGTATTCTATTGTATTTTTGGTAAAAATTCGTGTCGTCCTACATTTGTACATACATGCGTGTTGTTTTCGCACAAGATTCTGGGCTTGTCAAGCCTGTTAAAACCGGTTTATCAGCGTGTGGCTACATTTTGGTTAAACTGAGTCCTTGACTGAGTGAGTCTGGTACGAGACAAAATCTTTGGCGCATGCTCGATACGAAAACAACACGCATGCTGCCAAGCCTTCTTTTCTTCTCGCTTTTCGTGGAACTCGGGGCACAAGTAATACGTACCTGTTGAAACATACTAACAGGGACAGCCTTAGCATCACATGCCGTAAGATAATCAACCCACACAAATGGTTTGCTGGAGTCGTACGGCACTACAAAAGAACAGAGTGAATGAATTAGCTCGAGTCTGAAGAAAACGTGCGATCTTGCTGATCACACTAATATCTACTCCATAAATTGGAACATTATGGAGTTAGGGGTGCAAGCCTCGACTGTTAAGAACTATCTCACCACACCATCACAGAGAGTTAAATAAGGAAAGGACGTGGCAGCTAGCAGTTAGTCTTTCCCTCAATTTTGGAGTACCCCAGCCGGTTCTTTGCTAGAACCATTACTCTTACACTTAGCACTACAGCTTACCACTTTATATCACATTCTTTACACTTACTAGTGCTACGCGGCAAATATGATTCAATATCATAACTACATATACATATATAATCGCCGTGACCCCATAAAATGCACCAATACCCACGATTGCTCTCATCTGACTTGATAGCTCAGTTGGTAGAGCGCCAGACATGTAACCTGGAGGTCGTTGGGTTCGAGTCCCACTTGGGTCAGATATTTTTTCTCTTTCCCTCGTAGGGCGTGCACACTTAGCACTACAGCTTACCACTTTATATCACATCCATTACTCTTTGTGTTGCACATCAACGATCTGCCCCAGAGTTTAATGCACTACCAAATCAGCATGTATGCTGATGACACTACGACAGTGGTTCGCATTCAAACGATATCATTAAGACCCTACAAGAAGATCTAAACCGGGTGGAGCAAGGATGATCGACAGCAAGATGTCAGCCGTCCCAATTTGGAGCGAATTTGGGCGAATTTGGACGGCTAGAGCGAATTTGGACGGCTGACATTCAGGCTAACAGCAGTTAGTGTTAAACAGATGAACAGATGAACAGATGTCATGAAACAGATGAAAGGGGCGTATAGATGTAGTGTGTGGCAAGGTGAGCAAACGTTTAGGTTTGTTCACCAGAATAAGATCGTGCCTCACAATCAAGGCATCAAAATATGTGTACAATAGTTTAATTCTACCTATTTTTAGTTATAACTGACACTGTGTGGGGTGAACTGTCAGTTATGTGCAGCCAAAACCTCCAGCGACTACAGAACCGGGCTGCCCGTATTATTCTTCGACGGGACAGTTCTCTTGCACAAATTGTCACCCCTCTTACATCCTTTAAGAATCTTGTCAAAAGAAATTACTCAGTCTAGTTGGCCATGCATCTTGCAGTTTCATTAGCGCATATTAGTTGAATCTAGTTAATAGGATTATCATAATATTTGTAAAGCTTATATATATCATATTTGTAGTTTGGCATTATTTATATTTTTATATTTGTAATTAGTTTAATTTATGCATGGCCCCTCTGGATACCAGCCTCGTTACAGAACGGGTACCCTGGGTGCCAGAGGTTCTACTGCCCTCTCTAAGCCAAAGTTTAGATCGACGAGAAGGCTGAGAGTTCTCCCAGCCTTCACGCGCGTCGCTCAGTCCTTATACTTCCGGTTCCGGCGCAGAGTTATGGTCTACCATGGTCAGCGGTAATTCAAGAAAGTGAAAAACTTGAAGTACTGGACCTTTTTCTTTTTTAGCAAAATTCATTTGCTTACCATTGTCAGTAGATGCAAGGCTTGCATGATCAAGGGGTATACGTTTGATCTTCTTTTTGCTTCCCTTGATCTTGGGCGAGGTGATGGGCTTGTCTTGCGTCGACTCCTTCTTTACCGTGTCCTGGCTGGATTTGCCGTCCTGTACACATTTGACAACCACGACTCATGAGGTATTTAACTTCATAGCTTCAACAATACAGTGCGACTCATAACACGCATGCTAAGTTTAATTCAATTGGATAAATGTTTCAAATGAACGATTTTTAAGCAGTCCGGCTAATGAGAGATTTCTTTGATGTAAATATCAATAATTTAAGGGTTATCACCATCCCGGTTTTAACTCGACAGTCTGACCTTATGTCTCTATCATATTTTCCAAGCCCGCCCAAAACTAAAACTACGAAACTGCATACTATAAACAACTTTTTACTGCTCTTTCAGGAGGCGGTACAAAATGTATAAAAGTCAATCTGAGTTGAACTTAAAGTGCATATAAGCCCTGGCTAATTATATTCCTTATGAAGAGACTAGAGACCATAGACAAAGAATTCCGGAATAAAAAGTTGATTTGATTTATTTGTCATGGTGTATTGCCCAAAAACGTGTCTTGGGTTGCCTGTGGACGAAAATCAAGCTCGCTAGAGTGCTTTACAAAATTGGCGTTGGTTCTAGTTTGACGTCATCAACTATTGCATGAAAGGCCTTGCCGAATAAAGCTCTCTGAAACATTTAGCGCGATATTATCATCTTTCTCGGTGAAGAACAAGGGGAACTCAAGCAGGCTGTGGAAAACACTAAACAATATCACTTCACGAAAGCCGAACTCCTCTGTGACTTCTATTGAGGCTGATGGCGTTACATACACTGACGATATATCGATAGCGAAGGTTTTGAACATTCATTTTTCTCTGATAGGATCCAGATTGGCAGCGAAAATAACAGAAAAGCTTCAATCTGCAATCACCAATATATGTGGCATCTTCTCTTCTGCGTCTTCTCAAAGCGACAGAGAAAATGTGTTCTGCTTCTCTCCCATCTCGGAGTCCTTTGTCTTCAAACAGCTAAGAGGCTTGAAGACAAACAAGGCAATCGGGTTGGACCGCATTAGTGCGAGGCTATTAAAGGATTCCGCGCAATGTATGGCTCCAGTTCTGTCCAGGTTATTTAACCGCTCTCTTGAAGCAAGTGCCTTCCCAGTAATATGGAAAAAAGGCAAAGTAACCGCTCTGTTTAAAATAGGGGTTCGTACTGATTGCAACAACTACAGGCCAATTACAGTCCTTCCAACAGTAAGCAAAATACTGGAACGAGCTGTACACTGTCAATTGTACAGTTATTTATTGGAGCATAAATTGCTTTCGCCGAATCAATTCGGTTTTCGCCCGAAGTTATCGTCCGTAACCGCGCTTGCCCATTTCACCGACAACATACTACAGAACCTCGACAATTGTAGTATGACAGGGGCAGTATTCTTGGACCTATCGAAGGCATTCGATATGGTCGATCATGGCCTTCTAGTGTCCAAGCTCACGTCCATTGGCGCTGATGATCAAGCTGTGAAGTGGTTTTCTTCCTACCTCGAAAACCGGTACCAAGTTACGTCTGTAGGAAATGGCCGATCCCCCACCCACGAGGTGCGTGTGGGCGTCCCACAGGGGAGTATCCTGGGCCCCCTTTTGTTTCTAATATACGTGAACGACCTCCCGACATTCTTACAACATTGCCAAGTTGTAATGTACGCCGACGACACGGTGATCTATAGCAGCGGGAAATCTACTACAGACATTGAACGCTGTCTAAACGCAGATCTCGCCAAGCTGGCTGATTGGTTCAATTACAATCGCCTGACTTTAAACACATCGAAATCTAAATTCATTCTATTTGGTAGTAATCGTAAATTGCAAGTCTGTCCAAGTATTAAGCTTACTATAGATAATTATAATCTCGAGAGTTCAGACTCTATTAAGTACCTTGGAGTTATTATAAGTAAACACATGAACTGGCACGAGCAAATCGAGGCTATAATTGCCAAAGCCAATCAAAGGCTTGGATTACTCAAACGTGTCAAGCACTTGCTTCCTTTAGAGGCACGAGCAACTTTATATAATAGTCTTGTTAGCCCACTTTTGGACTACGCTGACGTTATCTGGGGCGATAAGAACAATGCCACCCTCGTGGAAGATCTCCAGATCATACAAAACAAGGCAGCTAAAATTATTCTTGACCTGCCTAGGCATGCCTCAGCCACTGATGCTCTCAATAGACTTGGTTGGCCCACTTTATCCCAGCGGCGCCTTGTACATAGACTTATACTTATATTTAAGTATATCCACGGACTTATAAATTACAATTTTAATATTTTAAGAAATAGTGATATTCACAACTACAATACGAGAAGAAAGGGAGATTATCGCCTCCCTTTAGTAAAACGTAATTATGGAAAACAACGGCTTTTTTACCAAGGTTTTTATGACTGGAACAATTTAGATAAGTCAATAAAGGAATCCGAATCCTTGGCTGTTTTTAAACAGCATATCAAGACACATATTTTTAATTAGATTTTATATATTTAATTTGTATAATAGCATTTTTAACTTTTATCTTTGAACTTCTTATTGTATTTTTATTATTATAATTTTAACAGGGCCTCGCTGAAAAACACCTTGGTGATGCGAGCCCCCTGTATAAACATTGTTATTATTATTATTATTATTATTATTATTATCTATTCAATTATTTTGCAAATAAGCTAACGTTTTAAAGCCGCGATGAGACTAGTTCTGTTGATGACGTCACATTTTATTCTCGTCCCAGTCCCCGAAGGTGCTGCGGAAATGATTCTACATTTGGAACTGTTTAGTCGCTAAAAAATAATGAAAACATTTTTATTTAGAAATTTTGGATCTTTTTCTCTACCTTTTAAGGTCTAAGCTTAAAAAAAAAGCATAATTGGCCAGGGCTTATATGCACTTTAAGGTCAGTGTCAGACTGGTCGGATTGGGTAAAAACAATGTCAAACTCAATTATCATTTTCACTGCAAATTAAAAGTATTTGAGATTGCTAGGGAGGTGATTGTGTAACCTTACTGGGAAGTTTCATGCTTTGAAGCTGTGTCTTGGTGAGCCGCATAATGATCAGCTTTTAGGGCTCATTACAAAAATGTATGTGAAAATATTTAACTAGACTCCAGATATATAAAAATATATAATTAATATATTACTTCTACTACTAATACAGTCAACTCTCTCTTAAGGGACCACCCTTGGTGCACAGACAAAGTGGTTGCTTACGGGAGGTGGTCGCTTACAGGAAAAAGCAACAAGTGCTTGCTAAATGGGTCAGACTTCTAGCACAGCTCTAGGACGCTGTCACCATAACACAGCAAAGCACGGGCATTCTAGCTCTAGTTTAATTTTCCAATCTTTTTCAGTTTCTTATCTGTCTGCGCCATTAAAAATTTGACTTTATGGTATTTGAGTAATGATTATCTAAAAATACAGTACAATCTACTTTGGTGGTCGCTTATCAGAAACAAAAAAACGTAGAAAATGTCAAGTGTTGATCAGACTAAAAAGTGGTTGTGGTCGCTTAAGATTTTTTGCGTCTGTCGCTTACTAGAGAGTTTTTACAACAGAATTTGACTGAGAAAAAAACGGTTCTTTGGTAGAGTGGTCACTTACAGGAAGTGGTTGCAGGAGAGAGTTGACTGTAATAATTATCAAAGTTAAATATGGAAATATTATATATGTGATACAGTGTAAAATACCTACAGTATATTTAGTGTAAACAAATTAATTAAAAGTATATGCCAAGAGTTCATAAAATACATGAACTGCATTTGCCGTTTCGAACAGTTTCTGAAGGGTTTTGAAGCATGAATGTGAAACCTTAGGGTTAGAGTTTCACAATTGTGGTGAAAATGATGTTTGACTTTGTTTTTACCCGATCCAACCTGGTCCAATCTAATCCATCCTAAAGGTAAAGTTAAAGCAACCTTATTTTGCAACAGTCTTGAAAGACTGATAAACCTGAGGCCGATGGGAGAAGGTCTAACCATTTATAGTTTGAGAATGAGATTGTTTCACAAAGGCAGCACCAGCTAGTACTCTGTTATTTTAGACCCTAGCTATTTTGGATTTTTCACACAGGTATCCCATGGCATCTAACCTCACTTTGGCATGGAAATCAGTTGGAATACCTGTGTGAAAAATCCAACATGGCTGCCACCGGTCTGGAAAAGGGTTGTGAAGCAGAGTTTCAAAGCATGAAACATACTTTGCATTAAGGTTATACAATCACCTCCTTAGCAATCTTGAATACTTTAATTTGCTGTGAAATGATAGTTGACATTGTTTTTACCCAATCCAAACTGTTCCGATCCAGTCTGACCTGGTCTGTCTTGGACTGGCAGTCCTGCAGTCTGACTTTTATACCTGCCTGTATTTATGGTGATTAGCTAGTCATACCCATTTTTATAGGGTCAATGGGTTATTGCACTACATGGTATTAGACAAGACAACAGCTAGAGCATTAAGATCTTAAAAACTATTTTGTTATCAATTAATTGATGATAATACTTATACATGTACTGCATGCATGGGAGGGGTCAGGTACGTTTGGAATTAACTGATACATGCAGACAAAATGACAGAAATTACATTTACCTCAACCTGGTTTTCTATGGGGATTTTAGTTGATTTACCCTTCTTCCTTTTCTTGATAATTTTGCCATCAATTGTCTTGATGTGCCTGACAAATTCTCGGCCTTTGTTTCGCCTGCCAGTGTACATTCCCACACACTTAAGGCCACAGAAACGTCCTGAAGCTGAGAAGTCTTGTGGCAGGCCATATTTACCACACACTTCACAACAGAGAATCTGACTGGCATCAGGAGGCCCTTTCATCAGGTCAGCTTTGCTCGTGCCCTTGGACTTTCCTATCATAGGAAACAAAATTAATATGATCTTTTTTTATTATTATTATTACAATGATATTTATTGAGGGAACCACACTCATCGATGTGATGATTTTCAGGAGAGCCCTCAAATAAAAATAAATAAAATATACAAGAATATATAATACATATATATGAAACAGTTGACAAAAAATTTTTTTTATCTAAAAACTATATACAATTAAAAATGTTCGCCTTCAATTGATTCTTAAATACAATAGGATCCAACTTAAGTTGTACTCTGGCTTAGTAAGAATGATAGCACTGAACGGCAAGGAATGTAAAAAGGTGTTAATTTTCTATTCTTCTTTCTCATAAATTTCATTGGTTGATAATCGTAAATTCAATAACTTAAGACCATTGAAGTAATGCACTTTCATTAGATAACTTTTGAAGTTCTAATTTACATGTAGTTTTGATCAAACTAACTTTGGTTTGATTGTGCAATGAAAATCAACTGTGAGGAAAGTTCTCACATTTGTGATTCAAATATATCTTGTCTTCCCCCTTTCATATTGGCTGAATTCAAGGAGAATCATCTGAGAGGACATACTCATTGCTGCAGTCTTGTCTTTTCCTATAGTTCTTATGCAAATCATTACTTAAATTTGTAGTTATACAAAATGTAAAAAACAAGTACTAAAAAATATGCAAACTGCTTTACTTAAAATATTATGACTAAGTATCAATTAGCATTAATGTCTATTAGAATTAAGATATCTTAGAGCTTATTAACCTGCACTTATTATAGACCTTAATGTTTTTTCACCATCCCATGTTTTTTCTGTATTACATGTATATTATTCATGTCACATTTTGATATTATAATGTGACTGGTGGTTTGCCTAATTTGTGGGGTCTTCTACCTATGGTCATATTCCCTTATCTTCTTCTTGTGTTGTTGTTCTTATTATTATATTGCAGTTTG
The DNA here is from genome assembly GCA_030867875.1 of Actinernus sp. WN-2022. Taxonomy (NCBI): domain Eukaryota; kingdom Metazoa; phylum Cnidaria; class Anthozoa; order Actiniaria; family Actinernidae; genus Actinernus; species Actinernus sp. WN-2022. The sequence goes on from JAOWCC010001589.1 coordinate 135,661,030, forward strand.
AGTGCCATGAATTGTAATAAATAAATAGTACATGACTATACTGACAGTCTAAATAATTAAGGTACATGATTGTGTAATATATATCTCTTTAAGAATTTATGAAGTTCTCATAATACTGTACGCCAGCCATCTCTCCTTCCTTAAGTCAACTCATGTATTGATGCCTCATGTTTCCCACCACCATGGAAGTACAATGTATGCAAAGATCACCCCAATTTATAAAGCTAAAGGCAGCAAAGATGAACTAACAAATTACAGACCTATCTCAGTTCTCCCAATCCTGCCAAAGGTCTTTGGAAAACACATAGCCCAGTCCCTACGGTCACAACTGGGTGAAAATGGCCTATTACACAAGTTCCAATCAGGGTTCTGGAAGTCATTCTCTACCAAGACTGCCTTAATCCATCTATTAGACCAGCTACTCTTTGACCTTGATGTGAATAAAGTAAGCAGTCTAGTTTTTGTGGATTATAAGAGTTAGAAAGCTTTTGACCTCATTGACCATGAGATCATGCTGAATAAACTCCATCACTATGGAATCCAGGGAAATGAACTTTCTGTTCATACTGTTGCATGCAGTATGTCAACATAAGCAGTGCAACTTCATCTTCCAGGAAGGTCAAACTAGGAATACCACAAGGTTCCATCCTAGGCCCCATATTGTTTGTCATATTTATCAATGATCTGCTGTGTCAAATCGAACACTCCATGGTAGATTGTTATGCAGATGATACTACACTTAGCTGTTCAGCTGAAGCTTCTACATGCTGCTCCTCAATCAATTTTTAATGAGCTACATGTAACTGCAGAAAAATATCACTACCGTAGCATTGCTACCTGGACCAGAAGTAACAACATGATTCTGAATGAAGCGAAAACAAAAGCTATTCTCATAACAGGTACATGTAATTGTCTACATAAGAAGCTGCATTGTAGTACTTTGAACTTGCAGATGAGTGATCAAAATTTAGAACTGGTCTCATCCTTCAAACTACTTAGGGTCATTATCGATGGTGAGCTATGTTTTATAGACCATGTTGCCATTCTGCACAAGATCAGGTGTTTCCTTCCTCAGAAAGAGCATAATTATTCTTTACTATATAATGCCATGATAAAGCAGCTGTGCATGTATGGCTCTGCCATCTGGTGTTCTACCACCAAAGAGAGCCTAAACAAAGTATTCAGGCTACAGAAGAGGGCTGCTTGTGTAATCTTGGAATCTGACGTAACAGAATGGACAGTTTACATATTTAGATGGCTTGATTGGATACCATATTATGATGAACTAAAGATCAATCAAACATTCACTCTTGTATAAATGTTTAAATAATACATGTAATTGTGCTGAATATCTTAGGAACGTGTTAAAAAGGAACACTGAATTGAATTAAAGAGAAACACAATTATACAATAATTTAAACTTGTTTTGTCCTAAGTATTCAAGAGAATCTGAAAGGGGTTGTTTGTTTGCTGTATGTTCAACGAAACTTTGGAATCAGATTCCATTAGACATAAGAAAAAAGCCACACGTTAAATCTTTTAACAATTTTCTTAAATATTATTTTTAAGAACAGCTACAAAGGCCTGAATCACTTTAATCTGTAATTCTTATACTTGTATTTTTGAGTGATTCAGATTGTTCACATGTTGTTGGACACCAATATGTACTGTTGTTTGCTTTGTCTAATTTTATGGCTAGTCGGCGACTGTTGGATTTCTTTTGCGGGCTTATTGCAGTCACTCTGTATAAATTTAGATATTAGGATAAAAATTATATTCAATGTGCTAGCTACTTAAACATTACTGTAAGGGTTAAGTAATCTTGTTCTACAACCTCAGATTTTGTATATTTGTTGTACATATTTTAACTTTATAGATTTTAGATAATTGTATATTGATATTTGTATCGTTATTCATAATATTTGGATTTACATTGTACATGCAACTTTTCTATCCTAGTGCTAGATTTTATGTAGTTTTGATATTTGTATCTTTTCCTTATTTCATTGAGGGCCACAAATTTATCAGTGTAAACTGTTACATTGTAGGTGTAACCCTAACCTTGTTAAATATAGTTATTCTATTCTATTCTTTCTGCTTTCCAAGATGTTTGCTCTTTTTTTAACCAAAATTGTGTAATACATGTATAAACTTGCTTTTAAAATATATTTTCAGTTATTTTTGTCTTTGAAAAAGAGGAAAAAAAACATGGTTAAAAATACATCAAATATCAGAACTACACAGAACAGATTTTAATTTGTTTACAACCCATTTCGGTGTTATGTGCATATAGGTGGTGTTTCAATTTTTTAGACAATCATTCGACACACTCATTCGACATAAACAATGCATGTTAGTGAAGTCTTTCAAGTAATTTAATATGAAAAAGCACCTAAATTATTTTATACACAGGCGCGGATCCAGAAAAAAAATCTGACCGGTTTCCGACTTCCCAACTCAAACTACAAAATTGGAAATTTTACTGAACCCCCCCCCCCCCCCCCCCCCCCCCCCCCCCCCCCCCCCCCCCCCCTCCCCCCCCCCCCCACCCCCCCCCCCCCCCTCCCCTTTAAATCTGGAAATTTTGACCGGTTTCCATAAACCGGTGTAAACCGGTCTGGATCCGCGCCTGATACAGTACCTCAAACCCACGACAAACAAGTGAGCCTGGTTACAAAGCATATTTAATTATTGTGTTGAATGACTACATCGAATGAATGCTCTGTGCACGTAACACTGAAATCAGTTGTAAACAAACTAAACTGCAACCCAATAGGCAAATGAATTTTTTTTCTGGTCAGTCCAATGATTAAGGGTTATGAACATGTACTGGTGTGCATGTTATGAATAGTACTGCATCAACCAGAGGCTGAAGGCCAAATGCAGGATGAAGAAATTTTGAGTTTGACGTACTGGCATCGTACTGTCTGCAAGTGCCTGCATTTGTCAATAGAATGCAAACATACATTTAAAGTCTCTAACCCTTTTAATATCCCAACTGAGTGCACAGTATGCTGTGATCACCAATAAAGCACTGTCATTAGCCAATCACCTGCTTGGACTTTGTACTGTGCACAAAGTTGGAATATCAATCAATCAATCAAGCTAGTTTATTAACAATGTATAATAATGTTATGGTACACTGTCGTACCTTCGGCTTTTCTTTTGCTCCCAGCTGGTATAGCACTTGTACTTGGTGGTTTTTTGTCAGGTTGACTGCTATCTTGTTTCTGGTGATCTGTTGTGGTACTCCATTCATACTGCCCCTTGTCTGTCTCTATTGTACTCACTATCTCCAGTGTACCAAACTCAGTCATCTTGAACTTAAGATTGCTGCCTGTTGAATTCCAAGACAGGAAAAGAGCACAATTTAAAAACCATGGTAATTGCTACTGGTTTACAGAAATATGTGTGAGGCTGGGTGAGAATTATTTTGAGGTGATTACCGGTAAACCAATAATTTATTTGTTAGGCTTCATTCTGGGTGACCTGCAGAACATTATTTTGATTTTGCAATTTATTTAAACTTAAAATATCAATTAACTTTTTCTTTTAAATATTATAACTAATAGACCCTTTCAGCTTGCCTGTTTGTTGCCCCATTGCAGACCATGTGATAGTTCTCCAGAGGATTCAGTGCTTAATGTTTTGCAATAATTATATAAATTGGTACATTTTCTCTTGGGATACAGAACAACAAAATGCATTACTCAAGGGAAAGGTCATGTGGTCTGAAATGGGGCAAGAAACACGCAAGCTGAAAGGGTCTATTAACTATGGTATTGGAATATGGTATTTATATTACCTGGCAGTGTAGCAATGCCATCTTTCCAATCAAGTGCTGCAAATGGGTCATCATTGGTTGCACTTGATGCAGGCTTGCTCTCTGTCTTTATTTCCTTGTCTCCTTGGCTTGGGGTTTGAGGATTTGTTGTTTGATTACCTGAGTCAGTACTCTCAGATTTCTCCATGACCAAAGGTTTCTTAATGTTGGTATCATGATCATTAGGATGGCCTGCAGCAATATTTACTGGTTTCTTCTCTTCAACCTTGTCAAGTATTTGTGGTACATGTACGATGGTTGTTTCAAGTGAATTATTTATGAATCTGTTTGCTGTTTTATTGTTAGGTTCAGATGTGTCCATCTTTTCATCAGCCTTGGTAGTTACTTGAGGTTCCCAAGAAAATATAAATGTTGTAAGTACATGTAAATCTTGATTGGATAAGCATAATTTCCAACATCATATATTAGGAAAAAATAACTTTTTTAAACCTTCATAAAAAGAAGTATGGGTTTGTAGTCTGTGCATTAGTTTGAACATTTATTTATTAATTTTGAGAAAAAAAAGAAATAGATAAATGTGTCATGCAATATTAATTTGTGTGTTTATGCATAGAGTACTGCACTCCTGTGGTTAAATTAAGAAAGGACTTTATTAACATGTCTAATCACTTAGCCAACCACATGATTTTATACTAATTAGGGAGATGAATTCCTTGGTTAACTGAATTGTAATTTTTGTTGTCTTTCAGGAGGGAGGAAAACCAGAGAACCTGGACATCAAAGAACAACATACCAACAAACTCAAGTCACATGTTCTACTACATTTGGAAATTGAACTCAGTGCCTCAGAGGTGAGAGGCAAAATGATTAAATTACCACTGCGCCACACCATTAGGTTTATGCATACAGTACCTTGTTCTTTTTTATGAGGTACTTCGCCTTCCAGGATGAGACTTTCATCAGTCTCTATCTTGTTCTTCTTTGTTGGTGGTTCCATCTTACTGTGATCAGTTGAACTTGAAATTCCGTTATGTTGGACTGTGACAGGTACTTCTGCACTTTCCATTTCCTGTGATAGTGAATCACCAAAAATGAGTTATTTACATAATTTAAGTAACAGATAATAATATTATTATATAACCTGTACATGTATGTGGCATCATAATTATGCCCTGATATTTCTTCTGCAGAATATATTATCTGTTCCAAGAAGAGAACAGTTCCTGAGAGCAAAGCTTGAGAGAAACTGTACATGTATGTGAGCTTCAAGGATCAGATGTCCAAGGACATATATCAGGGCATCAATATTTCGATGCCACAATGTAGTTTATTGTTGTTATCATCCTTCAAATATTTTCTTGGATGCATGCTTACGTGATATCAGTGTTCGCTGATATTTGTTTAGATTTGCCACAAGTCGACCTCTGTGTTCCCCAGCGAGAGTTCCCCAGGACCGAGCGCGGCCTGAGCGGAGCGCAAGAGAGAAACGGAAGCTCGCGACAAAGTCGCGAGAGGTCGACTTGTCCTGCTTGAAGGATTTTGAATCGTGTTTCCTGCCAAAAGGTCTCATAAACATGAGGTATCGCTTCTTACAACGTGTCTTTCACTGATCGCATGCTGTTACAGAACGTGCGACGCAGGAGAGGAAGTGTTGGCTTACGTTTGATTGACAGTTTACATCATTTTTGTAAAGTTGACTGTGACTGTTGGGGGAGCTCGGGTGGTTAAGCGCTTCGCCTCTCACCTCTGTGGCCCAGGTTCGAATCCCGGACACGGCGCGATATGTGAGTTGAGGTCATTGGTATCTCGCCCTTGCTCTGAGGGTTTTTCTGAGGGTTTTTCTCCGGGTTTCCTCCCTCCGCAAAAACCAACACGCTAAATTCCAATTCGATCTGTGGATTAGCTGGGACCTGGCTTTGATCAGATATTACCAGTAATTACAAATGATCAAGAACCAACTATTACTTTGATTACATCTACCTTTGGATTAAATAAGTATAAATGCCTGGGGGGAGTGGGTGTGCTGTCCAGGTGTTCAAACCCTGACCATTACAATCATGTATTAGTCTATAAAATGATCTCAAATTTTGCGTTTGGATATTAAAAATTGGTTATACATTTATATATAATAGCATGGCATGAGGTTTATTAGTGATTAAATGTACCCGAAACTGAGGGAGGTTTTGTGGCCAAGGGGCTTTTACTAAACTTCCCGAGGCTTGAGGGAATCACTAATCAACCGAAATGCCATGCAATCAGTTTGTAATATTACAGTTTCCAAGGAAGTAGGAGAGTAAAACAAGAACGCTTTTGGCCGAGTCAACATGTTCAAAATGAATAAATTAAATATTTTTGGGTTGCTATGAATATTCTTGGAAATCCATCAATTGTTCACTTCATTGATTCATTAGTTATTCTATTGAAATATTTTGGGGTAGTTTTGCATTTATATAGGCCTGATAAAAATGTGTTGCAACGCATGTGCAATAGTATTACTAGTTATCCCACATGTGTTAGAGGTGAAAGAAGGTTCAAGTCTACATACAATGTACATGTAGGTATTCTTTTGAAAAGTAGGTATTATCTTGCTATGGTAGATGTCCCAATGAATAAATGAGGGATGCATCCATAAGTGAATCTTTTGCATAAACATTAGGTATCATTAGTTACTAAACCTAATGTTTATGCATGAGGTTCGATAAATAGCAGTAATCAGGGCATTTAGAGATTAAATGTCCCTCTCGAAACAATGAAAACTGAGGGAACCGTGTTATTACTTGTTTAATATGATAGAGAATAAGGGTTTAAATACCTCAGTTCATGACCATGCAACTTTAATATAAGCAATACTTTGTGTTGATAAACATTACAATTGTTATGCAAATGTTTCAACCATGATTTCCAAAGGCTGCTTTGTGTCAGAAACCAATGGATCTCTGGTTGGCACATTAATGACAATGGATGACATATATGCAGGGGTGGATCCAGGGTTTGGACTGGGTAGTTTACTCTGAGTAGTTTACCCCACCCACCCCACCCCTCCTAGTAATAAACTACCTAAAATTTAGAGGTTTGAAAGAAGTTGAGTAGTTTACGGAAATCACATAAACTACCCTGGATCCACCCCTGATATGGCAGTAAGTATTGCTATACTAGCTAGAAATTCTGATCAGGGAAATATGAAGTTCCATATATTTTTTAGGAATAGTAGCTTAGCTGCATATTAAACCTGATGATATTTGATTTTTTGAATATAAACATTCATATTTGGAGTGATTTGTTCAACCATATGACAACAGTAGTATAATTGTCAGCTATTTATGGGCCTGATGTCATTGTTAGACTTTTGTGAACAGAAATTGAATTACAACATTGTGTTGGGGTTATTCAATCTGTCAGAAACTTGATCCCCTATGACTTTAAACTCCCACATTAAATTATTTTAAGCGTGTTTCAAAAGAATACATGTACATGTAAATTTGGACTTTTGACTTTCATCCAATATTGGCTTATTATAATGGTGTCATACAATAACTCTTTTCTTCCACACATTTCTGAAAGGAAAAAGTTAGATAACTGTTTATTTTGCTTGCCTATGTATCAAATGAAAAGGAATTAAAGCAAAATAGAGTATTAACACACATTTGAACGTAAAGTTTTGTTTGGTGTGAAGGCCAGGTGTGTGGTAGCCATTGTCTGGGATCACGTGATCCACAGCTGGCCACATGTTTTTATCCGATAAGTTATTACAAAAAACTCGACAAATGTTCAGTCCTTTATGCGTTTCTTTTTTGAAAAAGATGGATCTTGTCTTTTTGAGTTAGAAGCCATCGGTGAATCATTTACCAAAAAGATTACAAGTTGTAACACGCTCTTACAGGGTCTTTCCTGTACCTTTGTCAGTCTGCTGAAAGGTGACATTTTCGATAATACGCGCCTGCAAGCCAAAGACTATAATAATTAAGCTTTACTGGCTTAGATAAGTTTTCTCTACCTGGATCCGAATGAAATAAAAGGGCTCGTTTCAACCGATACTGTAAAAAATATATTTGCCTTTTTCGTTTGATGAGAAAAGAAAAAATAAGCGAAAGAAATTAACGTTCAACAGCAGCTGAAAGGTTGTGTTTTATTCAAATACACAAGCGTTTGGTCCAAAAATATATTTTCTTCAAAGCAAACGGCTATTAAAATTCCAGAATAACTTGATCGCGGTTGCCGCTAGCAATTATATCGTGCTGGCCGCATGAAAAAAAAAAGAAGCTCAGACGAAATATAAACAAATTGCTAAATAATAGAAAGCAAGTGAAAAGCTTAAGAAAGTATTTCATCGTTTTGAGAAAAATTTAGAGAGTAAATTGGAAGCCAAGAGCAGAAAGCAAAAAGCAAGTCGTACTTGACCGCTGGCGAGAACTGCTAAATATGACCTGTGGAGAAAATGACTGTTGCCTGTTGAGGGCTTATATTTCTACCGCGAGACAAACTACGTGTCCTTTGCCTTGTTCGCCGTTTAAAAAGGCAAATCAGTGGCCAAAAGAGGGAAGAACCAAATTTCTTCGAGAAATATTATCGCAGCAATGGTTTAGTAACTTTTTGGTTGCTTTTCGCCCCAAGGACCTAAAACAAAGTGTTTATATACCAATCAAGTTTACGCGTGCAATCAGGGCATTTCTGGAACTTTTAGTCCGTCACGAAAAATATTCCATCAGTCGTGATCAGATAGTATTTGGCGGAGGATCTAGGAATGAATCCCGATTCAAGCTAAAAATCAATTATGCTTTTATTTCCGTAACAACCCATACCGACATGCGTCCGCGCTGCGCTATACGGTACCAAAAATCTCAGACAAGGTCCGTTGAAATCCTTCAAAAATACAACAGAAACTTGAAACTTCGCATTTTTCCCCGGTACCCGTATACTCCTAAGTTTTTAGAAAGAAGTGATACGATTTTTAGAGGAAATTGAGCTAAAACGAACCCTTCTTGGCAGAAGCGAAACTTGGTGGTTTTCATACAGCGAAGTTGTATCACGCTTGAAGTGTTTTGCCGGGTCTTGAATATTCAATCACTTTTGCTGTGAGACGGCTTTCTTTTTCAAAAGCCCGTGATGTTTGACTTGAATTTCGCTGTACACGCCGAGAAAATATTCCAAAACACCCCTTTACTACAAAGCCGTGTCTTGTAAACATTTCCCGTGCGTAAATTGCCAGAAAAAAAACGAGAAACGGATTTCGTTTAAGTGATGTAGAAAACTTGACCTCACTTCCATGTTTGAAGCTCATGTTTTCTTTCCTTTCCCCCAGGTTGTCTTGCTTTCTCTCTTGTTTTGTGAACACTTTTACCCTCTATACTAACCCACCAGATCGATAAAGTAAGATTAGTGTTTTTTCTAAAAGATCCTAGAGTTTTTGATCCACCGAGAAGTGTTACTTATGAACTGTGTTAACATTTAAAAGTGACAATTTTCAAGCCATTGCTTTACATCTTTGTGAAGGTAGACTTGAAACACAACCCACTTTTGAAATAATCCGAAAAACGTAAAAAGATGGCAATTTTTGACGCGAAAACGAAAGAACACTTGATGGTTTATCTCCAGGACCTTTTAGATTTTAGTTTTGGGGTATTGGTCTTTCCAAAACAAGATGCGAAAACCCTTACCAGTTGAGAAGTGATTCCTTGTACACTGTTCCATGTAGAACTGAGAAAACAATAAGATCGCTTGCCGTTTATCTCAACTGCCAATCAAACGCCACAGAACAATTGGAGCACGTGATTAAAGCTATTATTATGCAAAACCACCGGAATCTTTTCCGCAAGAGTAGAATTTTCAATTATTAGTAAAAGAAACAAGATTTTTTTCTCGATATGAATGGTATTTCTGATATGAAAAATGCTTCTAAGATTTTCCCTGTGTTTGAATTAGGTTCTGTTCTTTTTGGACTTCGGTTTAGGTGTTTATTTTAATCGTTAAAGAATGCAAGCTCGAAAGTTCCTTCAATATACTTGGTTTACGTCACAAAGCGAAAGCTAATGGTTTTGATTAAGACGACAACCACAGAGTTTCGTAATGAAAACACTATTGCCACCTATTACAGAAATAGGCTCGTTCGGATCGGCGCCAAACGAGAAGAGAAATCAAGCGCCCGCCATTTATTAGCTTCGTCCATCTGAATTCTATAAACCGAGAAAGAAAACTACGTGTTTGCCAAAGAAAACGAAAACCCACAATTGGATGAACTTCGTAAACATGACCTACCAACCAAAACAAGGCTGCCCTTTCAAACTACCGTAACATAATATAAACTGAAACTTCAACTCGTGGCTAGTGTTAGCAGAACGAGTTTCCTTTCGCCTTGAAATTTTTAGCAAGTTCAAAATAAAAATGCGATTTCCTAATGTTGATCTGTTGAAAAAACACTCGCATTTAGTATTTTGTCTCTATTATTGAAACCCTGGAAACAGATTTTGAAATGAAATCGGCTGTGTAAATCGTCTGCTGTGAAAATGTAGTCGTGTTTTTCTTTTCAATGTCGGCTAAAAAAAAAATCTTAATAGATTTCCTTCTCAAACTGTGGTATTTTTGTTAACTTTCCTCTCAGAGCAGACGAACAAATGAAAACTTGATTTTGTTATCGAACGTTTCAGTCTCCTGAGCACAAGAGTGTTTATTTTTCGAAAAACAACCAGTAAATGTTGAGCCGTGACTGATTGTGTTTTAGTTCTAATAGTTCTCATTTTCCAGCGCTACGCTTGGTAATAAAATCAAGTTTCAGTTTTACTTTTAAGAATAGCAAAATGAATAAGATATGCAACTTTGTTCACGAAAATATTCGTTTTGAAAGACATTTAACAGGGCTTCCGGCCGTGTTTTGGTCTGGACTAATTAAAAATACAAACGAATTGGATAGCATGTAAGTTAAGTTATAAGGTTTGAAGTTGCTGCTTTTGGACACTTTAAAACCACCCCGGAAAAGGTCTTACAAATGTTTTCTACTAAGGATTTTATGAGTGAACTCGATAGACCAGTAAAAAAAGGTAGTTTCTGCCACGAGGTTTTTTTCCAATTCGGGTATGCCAGTGCATTGGAGTTTACCGTTTTTTGGACAATAATCTTAAAGGCGTTACAAGAGTTAACACGAGTCTAAAAAGTGATAAATGTATTGTACGTAAAGCTCTTAGTTTTATTGTTTGTTTTTAAAAATACCTTTATCGCTTTGTTAATCTTATTTAGCTAAATATTCTAAATGTACTTAGAAGAAATACTGAAACATTAGTACTCAAGCCGTTTCTGGTAGACCATCTAGGAATCTCATGTTATGTATGTACTTGTATTTCTGAATAATCTTGTATCACATTTGAGGTCTGTATGAATATTGAATCGTGATTTCGATAATCTATTTGTATTTGGATGTTTTTAATTTTAAGATGTCGGCTGGTTCTAAGGACGAAAATAGAATCTTGAGAAGACGTCTTCTTTACTGAAAAAGCGCGTAGTTTTTTGAGAAAGAGCAGAATAACACATTTTATTTTCGCTGTTTTCTGCCCCCAACGCATGACTCGAGACTCTTGCTCAAGATCTTATCTCAAGGCATAAAATGCAAATTACAATAACTCTTATGATAAACATATAGCCGTGAATTTTACCCCAAGGCCCAAGCCAGACATTTACCTTCCTAGTTTTATCGACTAAAGAACTAACCATGCACCTCGGGGAAATTTAATGAGCCCTTTTTGGTAGAGTTTAATTGAAGAAAGGTTCAAGTACATACACAGACTATAAAGACGATTTAACCTACTGGTAACTGGTCGCGACAACCCTCTTTATTTAACAAAACATGTGCTGTTTACTGAAGTGACCAACGAATAGAAATCATTTTGAAAACTTTGGAATAGACAGCGGCCTTTAAAAAGGTGGTTTGGGTTAATATATATACGCTATGTAAGAGTTTTTGGTCGCTTTGTACACGTAAGCGATTATAAATAGTATTGGACCATTTATATACTTCAGTAAATGATTCATAGTGAAGTGATTTTTTAGATGAATCTGGGGAAAAGGCATAGTGTTACTCATCAAATCAGTTAAAATAAAAGTTGTCGTTTTCCATTGCATGTGGTTAGGTAGCCTTTTTCCGACTGCATATAATGTTGGTTTCAGTTAGAAATAATACTTTCCAAACGTTTGAATAGTGAGTATTGTGTTACCCAAAAAAGATTTGGTATAAGATATAAGTGGTTTAATTAATACTTACTGCTGTAGAAGGAGGTGGCTGAGATTTTCAGTGTGAGCCAGATTCAAAGAAACTATAATAAAAGACGAATGAAAATGAAGAGAACATTTAAATAAGTAGACCCGTTGAATGTAATGATGACGTTTATGTAGATCAGTTATACAGGAGAGAAAAAAGGAGTGTTGGGTATGACACGCGATTTACATGGGTAAAAAGCCGTCTCTGCCTTATTTTACTGATTATAAAGGCCAGGTCACGGCTAAATATCGGTTCAATATCGGTACAACAATTATATTGTTGGAATAAATCATGAAACCGTTTTGAATGGCCTTTAAACGAAGTTAAAGTCTCTCGACGTGCTTTCAATATAGTTCAACACCTTTGATCAATGTATTCTGACCATTTCAACCGGTTTCAAGATCGGTTTCGATATAATTATGTTGTACCGGTGTTAAACCGATGTTAAATCCCTTTGATTAGGGCTTTTATGCCTTTTTTTTTTTGTGTACCGATCAGAACATTTCGTTTTTTTACTAAACTCGGTCTGTCCATAAACGTTACGTTTCTGTAGAGTTTTCCTTTTCTCTTTATTTACTTAATGTTAAAAAAGTAAAGTCAAAGTAAAGCGGCCACTATTATTTTTTTTATTAAAATTATCTCAGTTCAGACATTTCACAATATTTCTAAGTTAATTAGTTAGCAAGTAAATAATAACAATAAATAGATAGAACTATCGAGAACAAGAAGAAGGGAAGTAAAAGAAACGGAGTAAGAGAAAGTTATAAGAGAAACGGCAATTGTAATAACTAAATTGTGTCAAAAATATCCTTCCATTTACAGAAAAATTCATCAAACTTATTTTTAGTAGCTATACATATATACATCGTTCGATATGAATCTTATTAGTAAGCTGTTGTTGAAATGATTCCTAAAAGAAAACCCTGTTCCTCAGGACAGCTCCCATAAATATGAATGCTTGGCGACGATAATAATTTGGTTAAAGGTATATTGAATCCTTTTACTTGCGGTTGATAACCAAATAAAATATTTGATAAAGATAGCGTTTCTTTGAGTACGAAGATTGGTTTCACCCATCCAAAGAAATCTTCCCAAAATGCAACAGAAGTTCGGAAAATCCAAAATAGATGTTCAACTGTTTATGACTCATGGCAGATAAAACACTTATCTTCTTGAACTATTTTCATTGTATAGAGAGAAGATTTAGTGGGTAGGATATTGTGGATAATTTTAAACTGGAAGACTCTAAGCTTTGTTTCTCGGCAGACATTAATGGAAAGCCTATAATGATACGGTAGATTTTCAGCAAGAATTCCATACTTTAATAACCTTTTTTCGGCGATAGCGGTTTCATAATGCACCTCTACTAATAGTTTAGTTATCCGAGAACATGTTAGTTTATCAAATTCTTGGGTATTTTCATATAAGAAGTTACCATTTAAAGGGGCTATGTCAAGGGAATTTTGGCCGAGAGTGACCTGGTGTCTAAAATCATTTCAGAATAAAAGTCCACCGTGTTCTGAAATTCGATCTCGCGTTAAAACAAGCTGAAAGTGTATGATTTAAATCCATTTCCATCGAAGTTTTCCTTAGCGTTATACATTGTTTTTTCAAAATAGATAGTTAGTTTGAATATCAGTGTTTAAATTGAAGTCAGAATATTTTAGAATAATAGATCATTGGCGCTCCACCATCCTCTGGTTTCAAGAAGAGAGGTCGGCCATCTTTGGTTTCGACAAAGGTCAATCGGTACAAGAACAGAAAGATTTGGCGTCTTGAACATCCCAGTATTTATCTCCGCAAGCCAGTATTTGAAACATGGAGGTCTGTAAAGCTTCTGGGACGTTTGCGAGTGACTCCAGCTTCGCCGCGTATCTACTTTCCCTCGAGATGAAGCGAAAGTGATCGATCGTAGCACTTGTACTACAAATCTGAGATCCCAAATCTGAGTTTGTTATGTATTTCTACTTGGTCTTCATAGTTCGTATGCCCATGCTAACAAGATGAGAGTTCGAGATGACATTGGTAACAAGGGAAAAGGAAAAAGATATCGCCCTGCTGTGAATGGTCAGAATGGTAAGCCACAAGTCGCCACTATATATGCTTTGACCTTTGTACTGTTAGTGTTAGCGAGGGGAGATATTGGTAATCGATCACTTGTATCCCGTTTGTCATCGACGTAAGGCATTTTTGTTCTGGCGTGAAAATCAAGTGGGATCTTGCTGTGCCATTCTTTTCAATTTTATGTAAGTTTTGATTTTCTTGCAGCTCTACTGGCAGCTTCTACTCCGATCAAGAAAACTGCTACACTTGTGTCTCCTTCGTCGTCTGGAAACGGGAGAGAATTGGAAGTCGATATCACTGGCGTATCGCTGCATTATGTCCTTGATGATAGCGTTATTGTTGCGAAACCCGACTATACCGACTCTGAAAGTGATGCTGCTGAATCACAGTCTTATGTTGGTAGTGCAAGAAAGTCAAAAGTGGTCAAAAATTTGCATGAAAATTAGAACGCATTTAACGTCAAATTTAAAGTTTGATTTCCTTACAACAGAAGTCCGAAATCCTACCACTTCAAAATCTATTGACTCCTGTCGGATTCTTCATCAGAAATTGAGGAGAGTTCCATAATTCATGTTAAGTTCTGTAAATTAAACCATGGATCGTAAAAATGAACCGCGCGAACTGATCTGAACTTAGCCGATCACGTTTGTTTACATGTGCAGTTGGTGATTGTAGCATGACTTCAGTACCCTTGACAGAGCCCTGGGAGTTCCCTTATTAGTGACATTTTCCCGAAGTAATGCTTTCCATTTATGAGAGTGGCTTTCAATACGCTAAAATATTCCAGAAAATTGTGTACTGTTAAATCTTTTCTGCAGAGAAACAAATTGCATAAATTACCATTCTCGTCGATCAAGTCGCCTATCTTACGAATTCCAGCATTATTCCAATTCGAAAAATACAAAGATTTATTTTCTTTCATTATCAAGCGATTATTCCAAATTATTTATTCAAGGATCTCTTCCTTAGTACAGGTTTGACGAAAGCATTGCCAGTACTCAATGATTTTATTTTAATAATTTAGTGTTCCCAAGGCTAATTTCTTCGTATCAAAATTACAATTAAATAATAGATTGCCTCCAAACCTTTTTAGTTTCAGTTGAGGGATCTTTTTCCAGTTATCTGGTGTTCTGTCCGGGGCACATGTTTCTGTTACTAATTGTTCAGTAGACGTTTTTACTTTCGGAGGCTTATTATTCCACACAAAATTACGAATTTCCTTATTTACTTCCTGAACAAATTTTTGGAGGAACCACTAATACTGAGCTATTATATATAAGCTTAGAAAGACCGAGTGTTTTCACAATAACAATTCTCCCCCAGCTTGTCAGATCTCTGGACTTCTAGATATTTAAAGTTTTGTGTAAGGTGTCCAATTTGTCCCAAAAAATTCTTTTCACACGCCTTGTCATCATACAAAAAATGAACGCCTAAAGTCACTTTATTTATACAGCTATATTTAAAAAAAACGTTGCTTGAATGCCTGAAGAACGAAAGGGAACACTAAATATTTAAAACAGTTATACTTCGACGTCCATATGGATGATAGAATTCTTTAGAATCAAACCTACATGACAAGACCACAAGGGAGTATGGGTATCGATCACTAAATATTTAAAACAGTTATACTTCGACCTCCATATGGATGATAGAGTTCTTTAGAATCAAAAGTGAAGAAGTGGCTTGTGCTGTACAGTCGAGGCATCGATGCCTGTTTTATTTTTTATTAAGTGCCGGTGTCACAGCGATTTCGCTCCCGCTAGTGAATTGCATGCCTTTATACACATTACTGTTAGCTTTTTGTATTACTATTCTCCACGTCCAATACATTACAGTAATAAAAAGAAGGAAAACATGTATTCATAACCATTTAAAAGGTTAGATTGAGGGGGGTGAAATCGCTAGAGAGGGGCGAGGAAGGGGGAGCGAATTCACTAGCGATTTCGCCCCCCGCGGAGGGGGGGGGGGGGGGGATCGCTGGTACACCCGCGCCTTTCGCGAAGACGAAATAGCTGTATAGCTGTGTAGGGTACAACGTTTACCGCTAACATGAGTTGAGTAATCTCCCACATGGCCCTCTGTTGACTTAATCCTACGGGTTCACGTCCTTATTCGAGAGACGTGAATGTCTAATCGTTTTCTGTTGGGTTAGGTATTAAGGCAGCACCTTATACTCAGTTATTGTTGGGTCGGCCGGGAATTGAACCCGTGACGTCCTGCATCAGGCCAGCGGTTAACCAGTGAATTAACCGAGAGGGACTGGAGCTGAATCACTGAGCTAACCGGGAGGGACTGGAGATGAACCACTCAGCTAACTGAGAGCAGTGGTCATCTCGAAAGCCTAGGCTACTTTGGCCTCTACGCACATTTACTTATTTTTTCCAAGTATTTCCTTAAACTAGTCTCACCTTTTTTTCTGACTATAAGTATATTAGTTCACGTGCACGTTATCTGAAATTGAAATGGGGCAATGAAAACGGCCGGTCCATTCGGCCCTCGGTGCACGTGCTAAATTTCGTAAACTATGTTCTAGCCTCCCACCGTGATTGGGTTATGATGGTTTTCAGTCATGATGATAAAAACAGCACGATCCCAGCAATAACTATGCTTAATCGTTTTTGTTTTGTTTTTCAAACAACCTAAGCCTGTTGTGCTTGTCAAATAATTCGTATATTGTAATTAAATGCTAATAAATTATTTTTCGAAAATGTCCATCAAATGCTAAACGAAAAATGTCCATCGCGTGTAATGCACATCCCATCGCAAATCTGAAATTGTCGATCAATTGTATCGGAAAACGCTCGTAATATTAATTACGGGAACATTCTAAGAATACACAGTTTAATTGGCTAAAAGCGTTGAGCTCACGTGATCATAATCTAGCCATTAAGAAACGAGACTTTGTGTAAACAACATCAGCATGGCTTTGCTTTTTATGTACGTTTCAAGTTTATTTTTACACTACTTAGGTAGACATTACAGTAGAGAAATTCAGATATTATGTATACACATATTGAGAGAATAGATAATAATAAATAAAATAAATAAGGAATATGTTATCAGTGTGCTGTGGACAAAGTAGCTAATAAAGGCTTTCGAGTTGGCCACTGCTTATATGTAAATAGGTAGCTAACTGAGTTTCATACTGCAATATAGTTAATATGTTTCAACAGGGCAATAAAATTAAACTTGAGTGAAATTAGAATATAATATAAGGAGGAAGGAATGCAGATAAGGGAGAAGGAAAGATAAAAGAAAGAAAAGAAAGAGAGAAAGAAAAGACTAAAGTTTTGAGGGAGGATTTATGATTTTAAATTTGAAGCTTTATATTGGTGTTTAAAATTATTTGTTTTTGTTAGTTGCTTTAGACTTGTAGGTGTTGTTTCCCATATTGTAGAGGCAGAGTATTTAAATGTAAATTTTCCTATGTTCTAATTTTTGGGCGATAAAAGTTACTGTTAGCTGCATATCTGGTATTATGGCTGTGTACATTTCTTACAGGCATTAAAAAAATATGAAATACAGAGGGGATATTAGATGGGTTATTATATAGTTTGTGTGTTAAGGTACAAATTTTCAACTTCACAACATTTTCAAACTTTAGGATATTAAGAAGTTTGTAATAGGACTAGAGGATTCTCATAGATCCATAGTTAAGGATAAATGAGTGCATAATAGAGCTGGTTTAGCATTTGCATACTCGGGTATTGCGGTAATTTGTAGAAAATTCCTAAGTGTTTTGCTATTTTGTTGTTAACATGGGTAATTTGACTTTTCCAGTTAAGATGCTCATCTAAATATATGCCCAAATATTTAATATTTGTTTTCCGATCAATATTTGGAATATTAATTCGTATATTTCTCTTTTGGGGTGAAGTAATTAACATATAATTGGTCTTTTTCATGTCAACAGAGAGTTTGTTGATACTACAATAATTGAAAACTTGATTCAATTCAGTATTCATTACTGTTTCAAGTTATTTTGGATCTTTACAAGTATAAAATATATTAGCTCTTCCCGCTTGAGTGAAATTAGTTTCTTTTCACCTAGATCGAAATCTGTAATATAAAACAAATAGAAGGTGGTTCCCCTACATATCCAATGAAAATATAAAGCTTTTTTGAGGTATGAAAAGCTGATGAATGCTCTCGCGTTTTGCTCATACATCCAACTCACAGCTTTCCAAGTTCTCAAACGTGGTGCAATATTTGTTTAACAGGATACGGAGATCCTTCTATTGGTTAAATAGTCGATAGAACTATAAACGGAACGGTTAGAACATTTGTAATTCAAGTATCATGGTTTCCTCGTAACAGATCACATTCGGACCATCATAGTTTAATTATTTATATATAGTGATACGAATATCTCGTAATTTGAGTGTATTTCAGTAACAATAGCGTTAGTTGCAAAAAAAGAATATTACAAAATAGAAATTGCGTCTGTATCATTGTGCTTTCGTTAACTCCGAAAAACACAGGATACTTTATACCATCATTGACATCAAACCATCTGGTTGGAAATTTAAAATAAAATTTAAAATAAAAATTGCAAGTAAAATAAAAAAATTAACAGAAAATAGTATGCGCGTCCACTGGAAGGACCGAAAAGAGCGGCAAAAGTGGATTACCACAACCGATAGCCCACGTTTTCCAAACTTTCCGAACGAAATCACGCATACCATTTGATTTTTCAGTCCAATAATGCAGCGTATAGGGTTTGATAGACTTTCTCAAAGTCCTTCTTAGCCCCCGGTATGAAGGACTTTTCCCACTTGCAGCGCGCCAAATTTACCGGTTGATTTTTCAACCGGAGGCGTGGCTTATGACGTACTAAGGTTTGTCCAATCACAAAGCGTCAATTCTTCAGGCATTGTATGTTGACGTGTCAAGTCGATGCAGACGTCTTGTGTCTGCGAACTCAAGCCGGTTTTTTTGTTCAGCTAATCAGAGAGGAGCTCTCATTTTCCGGGAGCTCATTAAAATGCACAACTCGTCGATATGATTCCCTACAAGTCGCTGAACTGAGTATTCTTGCCACCAAAGCAGAGTTTTTTTTTGTGGCAACGGGAATGACGTGAAGATCTTTCTTTTAGAGATATTCGGAAGCTTCAAAATCCATAGCCAAAGTCCACATTTTATGCACTGAAATATTATTTTTTTACCACTTGGTAACCCTAGGCGGCTAGCACGTGCTGCACGTGCAAAAATGGAAGTCGAAATAATCAGCCAATCAAATGTTTGTGTTCCCAACGGTCCACGAAGTAATTAATTAATGTTTGGGCTATGGGAAAACCCTAACTAGCAAATTGATTGGTCAAAATAAACAATCCGTAAGTCACGGAACAAAATGTGGCTCGAGTTCGCAGACGTTGGTGTGGGAGGGAGGGAAACGAACCACACAAGACGTCTGCATCGGAGGCTAGCTCCGCCCCTGAAATGTGTTTTCGCGCCAAAACATAATCCCCGATTCAATTTC
Organism: Actinernus sp. WN-2022; assembly: GCA_030867875.1. Classification (NCBI taxonomy): domain Eukaryota; kingdom Metazoa; phylum Cnidaria; class Anthozoa; order Actiniaria; family Actinernidae; genus Actinernus; species Actinernus sp. WN-2022. Next base: position 135,680,599 of record JAOWCC010001589.1, read on the forward strand.
CTGCAAGCGAAACAAGTCGAACTCTCCTCTCGCTTCGATTCTCGCACTCCAGTAATCGCTTACCAAGTGACTCGACTTGGAGCAAGTCTAAGGGTTTGACTGCAAGTGTTCTGCGGTTTTCATCGCTGGTTTGTGAGATTTATACTTCGAGAAGATAGTTATAATTAAACCTGTCGATGTTCCCTTTGAAAGTAAATTTTGTTCGACTGGAAGTAAAATTAAAACGCGTACTGGAAAAAGGTGGCCTTGCTGTCGAGCATTGCAACGTGATTTGGAGCTTCAAAAGTATATACCGAGTCTTTAAAATCCTGATGTCTGTATAAAAAAAATTGATTTTTAGTATAAATATTTGCTGCGCGAGATATTGCTACCAGGTACAATGAAAAGGAACTCAAACGCTTTGAAATTACTTGTGAAGTTACAGAGCCTCGGTGGACTTATGGTATTTAGTAATATCACAGAAATATCAGCTATTTTTCCTTCAACGCTTCTTACCTGTTGTAGCCAGTAGCCTGAAAGCGACTCCTGTTTGATTCGAAATCAGAATTCACTACTTTTACTCTTGACTCACTTCAATCTTTTCCCCACGAATTATTTAAGTTTATATATTGCCATAACCTACCTCAGCATGATATAATTTGTCTTTTTTTCGTCGAGAAGAAAAGTGTTGTGTCGTACCTGCATCCAACGGTAACAGATTTCAATTTCTGCCAAACTGATCAGTTAACAACGTATGAAGAAAGTCATATTTTTCCCCGTCGGGAATTTGTTTCCGTTTTCAAAAGTTCGTTTTAGAAAGACAATTTCTGTTTCTAAAATGTAAGCCGGCACCGCGTTGCTTTCCTGGACAAATAAAACAGCACAATTCTGACCATCCATGCTGAAAATCAGCTGAAAAGTCAAGATTGAAAGCTGAAAATGCTAGTTTTGAAAATAGTTTTTGTTCTATTAGCAGCGTAATAGATCACCTAGGTAATGCGGAAGGTTTTGGGGTTGCTTGAAGTCACTCTAAAGACTTCAAAGGATGCCCGCTCATTCTGAGTGCACTGCATGCTGGGATAGACATTGATAAACGGAATGGATGAATAGTTCCTGTAAAAAAAACTAGTGTAGGCAACCCTTTATGTAGGACGACACGAATTTTTACCAAAAATGCAATAGAATACAACACAATACACTTCAATACAACAATAGAACGCAACACAATACAATACAATAGAATACAATTTGGTAGCAATTCGTGTCGTCCTACATGAAGGGATGGCCATATTGTAAGTCTGCGTTTGGTTGGGGGGGGGGGGGGGGGGGGGGGGGGGGGGGGGGGGGAAGAGATAAACTCGTATATTCAACTAAAAGTCGTTTAAGGTATCCTAACCGCCATTGGAAGCGAGTAGGAGCAGACGTTTCGAGTGTTTGCCCTTCGTTAGGGCTCATACTTTGATTGAATTGGATACAGTAAAGAATGAATGCTTGTCACTGAGGAGACAGTGCGCTGGGAGTGGTTCGTGGAATGATAAGGCTTGTTATTTTACGGCTAATTTTACGCGATTCTTGTTGCTTTTCTTATTACAATTTTGTAATACAAATACGGATAAAAGAACAAGACATGCACAATAACGTACTCTCTCCATCGTCTTCTCTGTTATCTTGGAGAAAGACAAGCACTCTAACAACGAATAAAAAAGATCAAAATGAGCGTGAAATTTTTGTCGTGGTCGACCGAAACACGTCACAAGAGAAAGAGGAACCTGGAACTTTTAAAAATGTGGTACCCAGACTGCTCCGGCGGCGATATGCAAGAAGAACAAGAACCTGTCTTGTCAAATATTATGTTGCAAATTGGCCAACTCCAAGTGTGATTATAGATCAACTCTTAATTTGCCTGATTGCGATATGCAGTGTTAATATGCACAACGGCAAGATGCACACACGTGTAGCGTTTAAAAACTACATCTTCACAACTCACACAAAACACTGTCAAATGTTTGTCTTCAGGTATGATTATATTTATAGTATCTTGATGTTTGCAGTTTTCGTATCTGTTCAGCGAAAAGCACAATCCAATACAGCGAGCAAGCCAACTGAATATTCGATCGCAGATTCTCTCGGTTTGTCGATAATTCAGCACAAAGTATGGCCTGTTCAACTTCGTGTACACGTACACGCGTCTTCAACCGTCGAACCGTGCCGACAATACAGACCATGGTTGACTTGATATAGTTCGGACGTCATACTTTGCCAATGTTCCAGAAGTAGTACACACTTTCCTAGGGCACTCACCTGGTAAATCCTACTTATGAACTTTTTAAATATCATTGCATTTGAATGGGGAAAATAAGACAGAAACCATGCATCGAACGTCGGGCATTGTGTAAATACCAGTTACCTAGGCGATTTATTCAGAACGAGGTAATTTATTCAAAATGGCTAGAGTTGATAACCTTTCGCCTGGGAAAGCACAAGTAACCCACACATGACCACAGGGAGTCCGTTCCAAGATTAGTTTGTGTTCTTCGTCGAACGCAATGATGGCTCCAGTAACTTCTCATCCGCAGACACATTCCATTTAGATTGACAAAACAATGCTCTTACTGCAAAAATGTATATATATTTAATTCATTCTCTCGTCAAGGATATTTACATTTCTGATCATTTTAATTCTAAATATTAAGTAATCCGTTCTAAAGCATTTTCTCGATCAAATTTATACAGCTATTTTAAAAAGGTTCTCTCGTGCATTGTGCATGTTTCAAGACGGAATTTCTTTAATAGACCATCGAGGTTTTTCTACATTTTGTATTATGCTTTGGACTGAACAACAAATACGACCAGTTGAAAGAGCACATTGAAATGGGTAAGAATGCCAACTTTGGTGGTTATACCTCGTATAGAAGCAATGTTTTTGGATACCGGGTACTTGTGACCCTCGCGATACAAACGTTTGAAAATTTACCGATTAGTCCAGTCATTTTACTGATAGACCTACCACTAATAGACAATATTCGTATTCTCACGGACGAGCTGGAACGAGCACTCAATGGAGGCTCATGCGGGGGAATTTGCTATAAGCTATTTAGCATTAGAAAAGAATCCCCCGCATGAGCCTCCACTGAGTACTCGTTCCAGCTCGTCCGTGAGAATACGAATATTGCCTATTGCAACAGAAGGTTTTTCTGCATAATATAATCTGGAATATCGTCTAGAACAACATACTAAAAGTCTACATGAATCTATTTAGAGGAACATCCTCAAAATCGACTTTATTTGAAGTCCAGTGTTGGATTGACATGAAAACGAGGCTCTGAACCGGAAGTTGTATTATTATGCGTTTGAATGCCTTGTAATTGCCTGAAATCTTCTAGAATTGTGGTAACGAGAGAGTAAAACGATCTAGAAACATGAAGCGGGGGGGGGGGGGGGGGGGGGGGGGAGGGGGGGGCGGGGTGCAGACAATAAAAGGGGAAGGTGAAGGGGAGGGGATGGTAGTGCTGGACAAAGTGCGACCCGTGTATGAGCCCACTGGTAAGATTTGTTATCTACCATACCGGATTAAAATCCATGTACTAGCTATATCGCAGTGCGGGGCTTTGCGAAGGCTGTATATGTGCTGGTTCACGCTCTGTCGAGTATTTAGCTCGTAGAAGGGCCTTACACTTTATACCATTCAACACATTGTGTCACCCTAAACTCAGTCCTTGTTCTGTTAGTCTTCAATTGTCAATACTACGTATATGAATCTCAAACTAAAACATAAAGTACTACATAAGACATTATATTTCCTTTTAAAACCTAAACTAAACAATATCATTTTCTCATTTAAACAACCCTAGAAATGGCTAAGTACAACTAAACTGGTCGGCAGCTAGCCCCGAGTACAAACGTAAAATATAAGAACTTTAAGACGCAATGAATAAAATACATAACACTATAATAACATGATACTTAATTTAGAACTAGTCGGTGTCAATCAATCCTTTTAACTGACTCTAATCACCTAAACATCCTTGTTAAAATTTTGGACACTACAGTTTATTCAAACAGTGCATTGGATATAAAGGTTTATACAGGTAAAATATATGTTATTAACAGAAAGTCTCAACACCTTGTATCTAAATTTTAACCGTTCCTTTAAACAATAATTTATTCTTTGAACTATTGGGCATACATAAACAATATTTAAACATGTTTGTTAACCATCATTATGCCTAAAATCCGATTACTATATCATACAGTAATGTACATGTATAACCAATCTAATATTTCCTAACGGTCTAGCTCGTTAAACTATTTAAATGCGGTCTTTACTGACATAAACTCGCACATAGGCTAGCCTAATGCATAATTATGTTGTGATGATATGCTATTTTAAACAAGTCGTAATGTTAATCATACCTCATATGAATTGTTAAACATTTTTTAAACACTTCATTTAAACATAATTTATTCAAATAGTGCTTTGGATATAAAGTTTATTACACGTAAATTACATACCATGCCTATCACGCTTATCTGGATACGGTTTAGTCGTTAATATTATTAATCATGACTTTGATTCTTTATTTGATAAACTGAATCCTGCTCTAAACGTTTATTAATCGAGCCTCTCAGCCACGGTTTTCATACCTTTCTAGCATCTATCGTCGCCTGTCCCCACATCCGCAACGATCGATCGATTGGCAGCCACTATCTCAACTCACTGGCTATTTCATGTTCAGCCGCATCATTTTTGGGAAACCTCATCGCAATCCGTTCGTGCAGCGCCCGCAAGCGGTCTTTTATACTTCAGCCTTGGTCTTCTGTTCATGTCTCGCATTTTGCCCCCCCCCCCCCCCCCCCCCTCCCCCCCCACTTTCCACAGAGTAATCAGGTATAGGGTAAGATAATTATTTCGCTCGCCATAACCTTTTAACTTATCTGTACCAACTCAATAACGAATGGATACACAACATAGACCGGGTATGCGAGGTCAACTCATGGCACCTTTGAGTTTGAAACATATGGTTGTTCAGTACCTAAATATTATTCAACTTCTGCTTAATTTCGGCCTTCATTTCATTTTAACATTGTCAAATTTTTCATCTTTCGGCCACTAAACAACCCTGTTTAACGTTTTACCCCTAATGAGAAGAGTTAAACAGCCAGTCTTACTTTGCGTGTTCTCCAATCGTTATTACAATTCCAAATGAGCTCATTTGAGAGGGTCCACAATAGGGTCCTCAGATCCCGCTTTCCCACCTCATTTTTTCTCTTAATCCCACCATCCCACCCTTCTTTTGACTTCTTTACGTTGAAATCCCGATCCCACCCTTATTTTTTTAACTACAATTTTTTTTCTGCGTTAATTATTACAATAATGATAACATGAAATACCCACCTTCATTAAAATCCGCATAGCTGCCAAGTAAACAGACTAAACACGATTTGATGATGTTTCTGACCCTTGGACGAACACGCAAAGTCACACAAACGGTACGCGACATGCTGTTGACATATGGAAGACGAAGATTGTTCGTTTTGAAGAGTTAATCTGCATTAAGCACACGGTCACGTGGAAATTATAATCCCGTATCCCGCTTCCCGCCCCCTCAAAAACATGAAATCCCGCTTCCCGCTCGTACCTGAAATCCCGCGTCCCACTCCTGTTTTTAGCTCGCATCCCGAATCCCACCCTCGAAATAAGCCCCATCCCGCCATCCCGCCAAACCTATTGTGGACCCTCATTTGATTACGCCACTTTATAGTCATACTACACCTTTATGCTTTTATGGAGTCTAAAATAAAGCGCTTGCCTGGTTTCGATCTTACCTGGCAAATAGGACTCAGTTTGTTATGATTGATGGCTCTACTTCTTCCTCGCGTGCCCTAAGTTGTGGAGTCCCACATACATGTTCTGTTTTTGGGGCCGCTTCTTTACCTGATGTATACTGCTCCAATTGGGAATATCATACGCAAGCATGGCTTATCATTTCATTTGTATGCGGATGATATACAGGTGTATACCGCCTTAACCTCCAATAATGATCATGAACTGGCCACTGTCAAACATTGAGGATTGCCTGGCTGATATCGATAAGTGGATGACTATTAATAAACTTATGTTTAATAAAGATAAAACAGCTTCTTTTGCTGTATTCTAAATTCCGCTCATATACACTCCACTACGTTCCCTTACCTTGGGAGATGACTGTATATCCGTCAGACCATGCCAGGAACATCGGAGTTATATTTGACAGTACTATGATTATGTCTAAACAAGTAAATGCTATAGTAAAATCAGCATTTTACCACTTGAGAAACATCGCAAAAATCAGGAAATATTTATCATACAATACTAGTAATGCTTTTGTTAGCTCAAAACTTGATCATTGTAATAATTCGCTCTTATATGGTCTTCCACAGCATATTATTTCAAAGCTTCTATACGTACAAAACGCTGCTGCACGGGTTATTGTATGTTTAGGAAAACATGACCATATTAGTCCTTCACTCGGAAAGCTCCATTGGTTACCAATTTAATAAAGGATAATTTTTAAGGTTAATTTACTTACTTTCAAGACCCTACATAATTTAGCTCCGTTCTACCTACAAGAGTTGTTGGAATTGCACAAACCAAGAAGACTACTGCGTTCATCTAAGTCTGTTTTGCGACTAATTTTATAAATTGCATATCTTATAAATTAAATAACTATGGACACCGAGCTTTTTCAGCTTTTTCTGTGCACGCTCCCAAGTTATGGAACGATCTTCCACTAAACATCAGATCTGATTTTTTTTTAACTCGTTATATCAATTTTAGCTATGATTATTATTTTTGTTATTTTTGTTATTAGCATTATAAGCTATATTATTCTATTGCAATGTATAGGTTAAGGATTCGATAACTGTTTAGATTGTAAAGCGCTTAGAACATTAATGTGTGAGCGCTATAGAAATTGCATTATTATTAACATAATCGCCCTGTACCGGTTGATTCTCAAGTTAGATGTTTCATTCATGGTTATTGTGATAAATTCTAAGCGGCGTATATTCGTTTGTTATATATATATGTTTGTTACACGCTGTTTCGTGTTTCAAGGCATGTTAGGAATTTTGCAAAAAGCCATTGTCTAGATTAGGCGTAAGTCAAAAGTATTTACTCTCAATCTAAACTAAACACACTGTGGTTTTAAAATGTTAAATATTGTAACCGGGGGCCGTTTATTTGTTACTTTTAGATAGTTGAGCCTGCAGATGCAACTTGCCAGCGGTACAAATTTTTAAAAGGTGTCAAAATGTTAGAATCAGTCTAAATACTTTCTCAACTCCAGAAAACACAGCTTTCACAATGTTTTAAGTCATCAAAAGCACAATATATTTTTATTTTCAGTCTCGTTTTCATGATGTTGAAAAGTGTACACATACATATTTAGTGTTGATTTTAAGCACTTTGCCTTCATTGGATTTCTGTAGATTTTTTATATGTTATAGGGGTATGATTAGGGTTATAAAATCATGCAATTGAAATCAGAAAAAATAGATAACAAATCTTACCAGTGGATTTATTTACGGGTCGCACTTTGTCCAGCACTACCATCCCCTCCCCTTCACCTTCCCCTTTTATTGTCTGCACCTCCCCCCCCCTCGCTCCCCGTTTAATGTTTCTAGATCGTTATACTCTCCATTACCACAATTCTAGAAGATTTCAGGCAATTACAAGGCATTCAAAGGCATAATAATGCAACTTCCGGTTCAGAGCCTCGTTTTCATGTCAATCCAACACTGGACTTCAAATAAAGTCGATTTTGAGGATGTTCCCCTAAATAGATTCATGTAGACTTTTAGTATGTTGTTCTAGACGGTATTCCAGATCATATTATGCAGAAAAACCTTCTGTTGCAATTAGTGGTAGGTTGACCTACGTTTTTTCGTAAAATGACTGGACTAGATTGCAAATGGTAAAGTTGGCATTCTTTCCACTAGACTTGTTTTTAAGTTCAAAGTGTAATGAACAAAAGTAGAAAAACCTCGGTGGTATATTTTAAGGTGCCCCCAATTAGTCAAGTCCATGCATGTGGGTTATTAATAAGTATTCAGTTCAATAACATGAGGGATTCACTTTTTCTCATCCTTTTTTGCATTTGCTGTACGCGATCTTTGAATGCACAATACAATGTGCACAATGCTCGAGATAACTATTTTTGTAGGAGACAGACTACGCAGCAAGTTAGGAAGCGAGTTAGGAAGCGAGTTAGGAAGCGAGTTAGGAAGGCGAGTTAGGAAGGCGAGTTAGGAACCGCCGGAGTTAGGAATCTAGTTAGGTTCAATGAGAAAGCATAAGAAAGGTATCAACCAAAACAAACCCACGTTTCCCGGGAATACAAAAAATAGTCAAAACAGAAACAATGAATTAATATAGCAGTATCAGATAATTATCAGTGGTACGATTTTATAATTAAAGAAAGACATTATCTCGCTGTGCCTTCGCAACATGTTGTATTTATTTGACAACTATTTGTTCAATATTAACTGTAACAATAAAACGGTGTAATAGTCAAATGACTAGTGCGGCTAAATACCAAGGGCGCCCAACGAAGAGCTGTTAGTTACCTTATTATCACTTATTTTCGCAGACTTAATTTTCGCGATTTTCGCGATGTAAAAAATTTCGCAAAATTAAAGTCCCGCGAAAATAAGGTGCCGCGAAAATTAAAGACGCGAAATTTAGTGACCTTTATAAAATCCTTTATTTAAGTTTTCCGTCTGCTAGGAGTTTACATACGAGTAGGAGGGCTCAAATTTCAGTTCAACGCATGTCCTTATTCCTCATCGTCTGACTCATCTTGCTGAATTAGTTCCTGTAACACTTCCTCAGTACAGTCTTCAAATTTGCCATCGGCATTTGGCTCCCTATAGTTCTCTGTGATCAGCTGCTTTAGCTGTTATGGTTAAATAAAATACAGAAATGGAAGTTTAAAAAACGAGCACCAGTGTACTTGATTCGCGAAATTTAATTACCTTGAAAAACGGTGCTTCGTCAAAATCGCGAAATTTAAGTCTCGCGAAATTTAAGTCTCGCGAAATATTTCTATTCCAAATTCGTGAAATTAAAGTCGCGCGAAAATAAGTGATAATAAGGTAGCCTAAAACTTTCGGATTTGAAAAAATTGTCCCTAGAAAATTGTTTTCAATCCCTAGAAAATTATAGGAGAAAAGGGAGACTAAAAGGTTTCCCCTAAAATATTCGTACGTCCCAATTCGTCTGATCAATAGAGTCAGAACAACACATTTTCATTCCCTAAGAATTGCCTAAAGGAAAAAGAATCCCTAAAAAATTCGTGCCTCCACAAAACTTTGCAACATGAAGTTACTTGGGCTAGAAAATTCTTGTTATGTTCTAGACTACTAACAAATTCGTAGGCCGGGAATATTTTGCCATAGTATTTTCGGTTGACGCGATTTCCACCTAGAAAATCCGAACAGAATACGTCAAAAGACATAGTAGGTGCCTTAAAATGGCTAGATAAGCTGCAGACAACTGGTTTCAAACGAATTTCAAAAAGTACTCATTGGGTGCCCTTGAAATACGCTAAAGTGTCTATTGAGAAAATAACATTACAGCAATAATAGTAATTGTAATTATAAAGTACATTATAATATACTAGCAGGGACCCGCGGGAACTCACATGAAGTCTAGCTAGCCGGCTGACTGACTCCTGGCACAATTCCTACGCCACTCTCCCATCGCCTTTACACTCCCGTTTCCCCTATGTCCTCATGAAATCCCTCTTCTCCATGGCCACTCTCCAATACACACTCTCTCCCTCCACGCACCAACACCCTCCCATGCAATTTCCTAACACATGGGACGAACTGTGTCCAAATACCCGAGTCTTTGTCAGAAAAGGATAAATAAAACACATTTTTATCATGTGCCATAAGCCGATGAGTACACTTGTGAAAGGATTGTTCGAATGACAATTAACCCTATCTGTCACTCGTGAACATGTAGCCTCCTTCTCATCCGCTCCTAGAGTCGCTCTCAAATTTCGCTTCCTCGCTAGCGTCTGCTAAAACAAGCTAAACATTCCATTCCCTTTGTTTTAAAGCGCCAATCGTAGATAAGCAAGTTATGTATTTACATAAATTGAACTGTTGTTACACTGAGGTCAGATCACATTCACTACGTGTGATCCGCTACACCAAATGTAGAATGTGGTAGAAACCCATAAAAATCGGCAATGGAAATTTGGAGTGATTTCCGTTTAAATCCATAATTAAATTCGTAAAACATTTGATCCGCCATCTTGTTGAATGTTTGGGGATAACGTTTAGCCAAAGTGAATTAAGGTTCTGACTGAAGCCTTCCTAACTCGGTTCCTAACTCGCTTCCTAACTCGCTTCCTAACTCGCTTCCTAACTCGCTTCCTAACTCGCTTCCTAACTCGCTTCCTAACTCGTTTCCTAACTCGCTTCCTAACTCGAAAGATAGGCATCCTCTTTTTGTAGTGGGATTCTTTAGGAAATGTCCAATCCCATAGAAAATTCAAAGATCGATCAAATTCGAATACTAGGTATAAAAAGTTAGAACTTTCTGCATCTCATGTCAAAGGGACAAATCGAATTAATCATTCAAGTTTCTCTAAAATAGAGCTAGTTACAAACTTATAGCAGAGAAGTAAAATATCTTGTGAATTTCTGGATATGATGTTTTGATACAAATTGGCAAACGGATTAAAGTGGGATTACAAATCTTATTTTAGTAACTCAAATTCGGTTCATCGTGGAATGAAATAAAGTTACTCGCTTTGCCCCTGTTTACATGTAGGGAGGTTCACCCTAGCACTAGGGGGGGGGGGGGGGGGCTATCTTCATTGTGTTGTAATCCCTCGAGACTGTTTTGCATATCGACAACAATGCTGCTGGTCCTAGCACTAGGGTCAACTTCCCTTCACGTAAGTTTCTGGCATTATCTAAGTACGAACAGCCATTTTGTGATGCGGTAAAAAAAAAAATCCTACCGTACACATCGTGACTAGTAGTAGATCATAAGGAAATGTTGGGGCAAGTGTTTCGATTTTGAATGCTAATGTGCACGGAATAAGATGTAATACTGAGTTGAAGTCAGTATATTTTTGATAACTGTGTGCATGATGTTTTGAAAGCTCTCATTGTAGCATTTCGTTCAACGACATCGATGTACGATCGAGTGTGTGCGATCATATAAACTTGATGTGGCTTCTTCATTCATGATAATTGAATCTGATGTAAAACATATCGAAGCTTCTTTCTTTAGTTGTTATTTTAAGGGCCATTGACATTTAAATCGGCCGTTGCTAGGGAAAGTTTGCAGCCTCTTAAAACCTGGAAAATTAAAGAGTGGGCAATGATTATTGTCAAGGTGACTCCTAGGGTAAAGTCTTGTAGTCTGATGACGTCATCAAAATCAGAAAATTTCTAAACTCTAAGGATTTTTAATCTACTAGTAATTTATGAATATTTTCCGAACCTACGAATTAAGGCGCATAAAACCGAGCATGCGTTTGCCATTACAACAAAAAATAAAGATTTTACAACACTTTTCAGTCCAATTTTTAGCCTGGGAAACCAGCCGACTCTGGGAAGTGAGGGAAGTGAGGCAGAAAATGCCATACTGATGACGTCGCAGATAGCCGTTTCACGATGCATAAATTAGTTGCAATTCTCAGAAGCCGAATGCGAACAACAGAGTTCTTTTCAAGGAATATAACTACCGTGGCTGCTCGTTTGCTTGGCAGTTGATCACCGTCACGAACAACTCATGAAATTCAAGCCTATTTTGCGTGTGCCGGTGCTGTTATTGGCTCCTTTGCAGACTGAGTTCTTTCAGCGGCTGGTAAAGCGAAATGTCGTACTGTCAAAACATTTACAAGAAAGGTACTGACTGCTGTCATAGTTGTTTATAATTTCATATCAGTAAACCTACATACACTGAGCTATCACAAAACACTGGATGAGTTGTTGTTGCGGCGTATAAATCGTTCAGACAGTGAATCTGGGCTATGAATAAACATAATAGGCCTTATCACGGTTTTGGGCGCCATTTTGACGAGTAGGCAAAGTGCCAGGAGGCGCGGTTACCAAGCCCCATACATTCACTGTATTTATTTCGCATGCGAAGCAACCACGAGCCATATTTACGTATTTTTTTAGCCTTTTCACTTAACTTCTGAACCTGAGCTTCTCCGACATTCGAGGTAAGTGTATTTCTTAATTGTGTTAGAAAAAACAGCCTCGTGAGATGGATATTTCAACCGATTTTTGCAAATGTTTGGCCACTTGGTGTAGTCGTGAAACACGGGCTCCGAGGACAGGCCTTCAAGGAATTATCACAGGCGCTTATGACGCTATCTTTTAGTATAAAAACGCATTTTATAATACTAATTCATTAGCATTTTGAAATGTTAAGTCTTAGAGTTAATATTTTTTGGTTTGTCTTAGGATGGATAGTTATGAGGATTTCTTGGACTTAACTGTGGGATCCTTAAAGGATTACCTCAATATCAGAGGTCTCCAAACAACTGGGAAGAAAGTAGAATTAGTGGCAAGGGCTTTTGGGGGTTTTACAGACATAAAAACACCTGAAATGAGACAATTTACTCTAATATATTGTGTGTCTATGGTTAACAACACTTTAATCAATACTGAGAACGTTTGATTCTAGCTAAAACAATGATTCAATGAGTCTCGTGGTGTTTGTTTTGAATTGCACGCATTCTCGCGTGGACGATTTGCATTACGCTAGATCCTAACATTTGCAAAAATCGGCTGAAATATCCATCTCACGAGGCTGTTTTTTCTAACACAATTAAAACATACACTTGCTTCGAATGTCGGAGAAGCTCAGGTTCAGAAGTTAAGTGAAAAGGCTAAAAAAATACGTAAATATGGCTCGTGGTTGCTTCGCATGCGAAATAAATACAGTGAATGTATGGGGCTTGGTAACCGCGCCTCCTGGCACTTTGCCTACTCGTCAAAATGGCGCCCAAAACCGTGATAAGGCCTATTACATGTAAGTGTGCTATGAATCACGAACCAAGTGTGATATGAATCAATCACCCAAGCAAACGGGCAGCCTCGGTAGTAAACCTGAAAATAACCGCTGCATTCTGTAGCTAACCTCTTCTACGGTGGCCCGTAAGGGACATAAACAATTGCCTCGTGCGAAAATAAAAATAAACTGATGCAAATACAAAATGTTTGCGGAAATAATAAAAAAGATGCTGCAAATAAATGAAAATTGTCACTGCAAATTAAAACTGATTGCTGCAAATTAAAACGGGTTGCTGCAAACTGAAAATTGTTGTTGCAAATTAAAATTGGTTGCTACAAACTAAAATGTGTTGCTGCAAACTAAAACTCGTTGCTGCAAACTAAACTGACTCGTTGCTGCAAACTAAACTGACTCGTTGCTGCAAACTAAACTGACTCGTTGCTGCAAACTGAAACTCGTTGCTGCAAACTAACATTGGTTGCTGCAAACTGAAACTCGTTGCTGCAAACTAACATTGGTTGCTGCAAAATAAAACTCGTTGCTGCAAACTAAAATTTGTTGCTGCAAACTAAAACTGGTTGCTGCAAATTATTAACGTGCATGTTGCTGCAAACTCCGTCGCTGTAATTTTCCCACCAATATTACGGGTTTCCTTTACGGCACATGCGTATAACTTCTAGCTGCTGTGACTGAGGGGTGGGGGTGAGTAGTATACTCCTTCCCGATCGAACATCTGACTTGTTTACTGTACTAGAAACCACATATTACATGTAGTTGTACTAAAACTACGATGTTCTGTCTATCGTGTTCCGCCGAGGTATTTTCCTCGGCGGCTAACTATTGTTGTAGTTGCGGCAATCAACTTCGTGCTGGAACCTCAAGGAGTGATGAATATTGTCAATGGAGGACTTCCGAAGGAGAAAAGAAGCGGATAGGAGGGGGCATTTCACTAGTAAAACCAAGAAAACTAAGAAGCTAGACCCACCACAAGGAGAATGGGGATGATGCGAGTTGAAAACTGCGAGTTGCGAGTTGAAAAATGCGAGTTGCAAGAAAAAGTAAGAAAAATGAGATTAGAGTTCCTGCGATGGAAAATGATTTTTGAGGGAGAAAAAAACTTTTTTTTTTCGTATACAGGAACTCCGAGTTTCGATGAAATGTGGACTTTTTTTTTTATACCAGCGTTTATTTATGCCTCGCTGGAGGTTTTATTTTGTTCTCTTTGCCCTCACAGTTATTCAGAGCTAAGTCCTTTCTATTTCTAATTTACATATTTCGATTGCAATCACAACAGTTCAAACTCACATCTCAAGACAATTTCGTTCTTCACTGCGGTAGGCCTTAAGCGCTATTCTAATATCTCAAGCAGTCATATTTTGTACTTCTTTTGCTTTTTTTCGATAAATGTTCCGTTCCTTTTTTTGCCAGCTTAATTATTTTCTTCTTGATCATTTAAGTTCTTTCCCGTTGATTCCATCGATTTTCCAGCGAGAATCGAAATCGCCTTTCCAATGAAGTCACCCTTTGTTGATGTTTCCACAGGGGTCCGGTCAGTTTCGCTCGTTTTTCTTGTTCTGTCATATTTTCGGGTTCAATACTTTTCTTGTTTGACCTCCTAGTTTGTTCATGTCATTTCCAGTTCGATAAATTGTTTTTGCAATCCAAAGTTCTGTATATTCGATTCATGTCCGTAAGCCATATCCCATTTCTGACGGTTCGTTTTCGTTTCTATATATTATTTTATACTCGGTTCAGTTTTCTCCATTTGTGTATGGGCGTCAAACAGTTTCAACATCGGGTTCGGTTTATAGTTCTATTACTTCTATTCATGCACTCAGTTCAGTTTTCTCGGTGTCCATACGCTAGTCCGGGTACAGTTCAGACTCTCTTCTGTTCTCGAGTTCGCTCATTTCTAAACTTCTCGGCTCTGTTCATCTCGGTTTTGTATCTGGAGAATACTGATTCCGAATCGAAAGCTCGTCAAAAAAAATGCTTACTTTTTATCGTTTATCTTCTATCAGAAACAAATGAAATCATGACCTAAAGTCAAATTCTCTTGGACTTGTCTCCCCCTTGGCTCAGCCTTCGAAATTTCCAGAGTCTGGGTCTTTCCACACGACAGACCACTCTATTTTCCCGCCATTTTTTTCTGTAACATTTTTCAACTCGCCCTTTCCCTATCCTGCACCACAAGAGGTTGTTATCCAAACAGGAATAATGCTGGCGAAAGATGGCACGATAGCCACCAAACGTGGGCTGATCGGGCTGAACTTTCCATTAAAAGTCTTACCGACAGACACTGTACTGGAGAGGAGTTGCTGACGAAGGCGGTGGAGAAACACGCTTTAGTTTGCAGCAACATGTTTTAGTTTGCAGCAACCAATTTTAGTTTGCAGCAACCAGTTTTAGTTTGCAGCAACCAGTTTTAGTTTGCAGCAACCAGTTTTCGTTTGCAGCAACCAGTTTTCGTTTGCAGCAACAAGTTTTAGTTTGCAGCAACATATTTTAATTTGCAGCAACCAATTTTAATTTGCAGCAACCAATTTTAATTTGCAGCAATCAGTTTTAATTTGCAGTGACAATTTTCATTTATTTGCAGCATCTTTTTTATTATTTCCGCAAACATTTTGTTTTTGCATCAGTTTATTTTTATTTTCGCACGAGGCAGTTGTTTATTTGCAGCATGTCCCTTACGGGCCACCGTACTCTTCGGCTGCTGACGTGACAAAAGAGCTGGCTTGAAAAGTGGCCTGCTGTGCTGTGTGTAGGTTTTGAAATTATAAATAACTATTATGTTTTGACAGTCGTAGGACAAATTCTCTTGACCGGGCCGAGCCGAGCCGCTGAAAGAACGAAGCAAGCGAGCTACCAACACACGCTAAATATATAGGCTTGAATTTTATGGTTGTTCAGGACGGTGATCCACTGCCAAGCAAACGAGCAGCCTCGGTAGTTATATCCCTTGAAAAGAACTCTGTTGTTCGCATTCGGCTTCTGATAATTGCAACTAATTTATGCATCGTGAAACGGCTATCTGCTTCGTCATCAGTATGGCATTTTCTGCCTCACTTCCCAGACGTCTCTTTCGCGAGTGGGGAGCGATAAGAGTCGGCTGGTTTCCCAGGCTATCCAATTTTAAGCTTTTTTGGCGAATGAAAAGCCATAACTTTGGCATTTATTGTCGGTTTCCAAAATCCATGCTCGATTTTGTGGAGAACGTGGTCGACAACATTTTAACGGGAAAAAGTTTGGTGTTTAGTGAAAGCGCGCTAAATGTTTAGGATTTTTAGAAACCGGGAGTGAAGAAATTAACGCATGCGCAAAAGTGCCTGTTTTGTGGTCGTGAAATCGTCGCAAAACTGTTGTTGCAGTCAAGTCTACAATAATTGTTCGAACAGGATGTCCATTTTCTCCTATTTCCTCCGGCAATGGCCAGTTTTGGGACTTGGCTGAATACTCCAGTCTGCAATGAGCTAACTTGATTGTCTGCAATGGGCCGGCTTCGGACTGTGTAGCCATGGAGCACATTCCAGGAACCCATTTCGCGGCAAACCGAAGAGCCAATAGAAATCAAGCTAAAATTAGACCGAGATTCGACAACTTTCACTTGAAGTTGAATCTCGTGGCGTTCACAACAGTTTGTTTTCCGACATCAAAAATACTTTTTTTAAGGGTGAAAACTAACCTGTATTTTAATTAGTTGCACTGAGGTTCAATCACAACTTTACCAGGAACCCGAGAGCATTATCTGGAGACAAAAGTGTGCATGTTTGTGGAAGATTTGAGTTGAAAACATGCTGGTCAAAAATCACTTGACTTCTTGCAGTGTTCTTGAGTGGCCGTACTTTTCGTGTTTTTAGAAGCCATTTTCTCGCTGGAAGCAGCAATTTCAGCTTCTGTATCTTTGGCAAATTTAGATACTATTTACTAGATGTTCTTTCAATCTATTAACAGTAGAAAGAGAGTCTAATACAAGTTTGTTTTCCCATACATCGGCGATTTCCTGACTGACTTCATCACTTATTATTAACTATATAGATTGTAAATTATACACAAAGATTTTATTAATTTGAGCTTTGAGCAGGCGTTGGGCTTTTCATGGGGTGGGCGCCGTTGGGACACAAGATAGCGAGGTCGCTTCTTCCACCGCCTTTTGTTTGGACGGTGTTCGTCGCTTGGGGAGTCCGGCGTTGGCCCTAAGCATTATTGATATTGATATTGTAAATAGTATATATATGTATATACATACGTCTCAATTTGATAGTGTTTTTATTTAATTTATATACATTTCTTTTACACGACCCCACAAGCTTTCAGCTTTTACATTAATCGTGTTGAAATAAAGGTTATATATCTATCTATCTATCTGTTGGCGGCGCCGTACGCTTGCCGTTACTATTTTACTTGGCCGGTAAAAAATATTAATTATTTCACTTTCTCTAGGTTCAAGTACAGTTAGGTGCCTTTCGAGTCCTGAACGATTCCTTCAAAATTATCATATTGAGATTCTTGTCAAGTATTATTTTCTTTCACACGATAAACCAAGCTTTTCATTTCCCCGCTGCAGCTTGTTCCGACGAAATATGTCAATGGCTAGGAATACTTTTAAAAATCTTCAGAGCTGGTCCCAGCTTGATCTTGAGAATGTTCACAATGTCGTTTTGGTTCAACAGCAGAAAAGCTTCGCCATCGATTTGCTGGTGGAATAAAGAAGAAACACATTAATGTGAGTAGAAATAACGGTAGCACTGCAGGAAAGCATTGCTCATTCATTGGTTTATTAGCTAAGGATTGAGCTCGTTCAACATGAATCGCGCGCTAAAAATCTAACCAATCAGCGACGAGACTTCAGCATCAAAGTAGCCTTTTAACTTTATCCAATCAGCATCGGGATTTTTTATAAACAATAGACTGATTTGTTGCCCCATTTCAGACCATGTGACAGCTTTCCACAGGTTTGTTCTTTGTTTTCGATTGCTAGAAATCTATACATTTCCTCTTGGGATATTGGCCTCAGCTGAAAACGTCTAGATGTATAGAGTTATTTATGTTTTCAGTTATTTTGGTGGAGAAAATCGAAGGAAAAGTTTATGTAAATCAGGACGAAATCAGATTTAAAGATCACTTATCGCTCGGTGATTTCCTTTGTTTTTGCTTCATGACTTATTAATGAGTTTGATAAGTAGTGTTTACAACATGATAAAACACGAACGCGTATGTTGTAAACTACTTAGCAAATGAAACTATATAACATTAAAAAAATATACGAAATTTTGATGGAAAACGTAAAAAAGAGAGTTCAGCTCTGCAGTGTGCACAAAAACAGGACCCACATTGATCAGACTGGTCTCTGTGCATTAAAGAGTAGAGTTTTCCTTCACATTTAACCCAACAGCTCGGATAGGGGAAGTCAGTGATCGGTTGTGAGACTCCCCTAATATACACTAGTATGGTGGATACAGGACTGATGATTAAAACATCAGTGTCTGTATATCAGATATTCAGACACTGATATTTTATTTATTTCCTTTGTTTTTGCTTCATGACTTATTAATGAATTTGATAAGTAGTAGATAAAATATGAGCGGGAAATCTGTATGTAGTAGATAAAATATGAGCGGGAGATCTACAATAGCGAGCCGCTTCGGCGAGCCATTGTAAAGCCCATACAGATCGGACGCGAATATTTTATCTTACTTATAAAATGAATAGATAACTAAAGCCATTGATATGCACGACATAAAATTTTAACCTTTGATTTCTCCAACCTTGCTATCGATGTGGGATGAATTAGTTTCTCACAAAAACATATCCCACATCGAAGAGACAATGTGTATGCAATAAGAGAGCAGAGCGTAGCGTGCAGAAAAACAGGTCCCACATGGAATAGTTGGTGTGTACATAATAAGAGAGCAGATGTACTTTGTCATTTCATCCCTCCCAGGATAGGGTAAGTCCGTGATCGGTCATGAGACTTCCCTCACTAGCTTAGCTAGTATTCTGTACCTAATACAGAATACTATTAGAGTTATAACGGACCATGGGGTCTGTATATGGATACAGAACCTGATGTTTTATTAATCAGGTTTGTACGGGAGTATACAGAGGCGATCATGTGGTGTCATTCAGCACATGGGATTGGCTAGTACCCTAATGAATTATTAATGAATTTTACAAGTACATTTAAGGCAGGCGTCATTGACAGCTCTTGCAACCAACCATATAAACCCTTGTAAATAATGTAACTTCTGTATATTTGTTTGTTTATAGAGTGAATTTCTACTTATGTTAATAAGGCAAATTGTGGACAATGCCCGGAAGTGGAGGCACTAATATGTGCGGTTGTAACCGGAAATAGGTTCAAAACCTGACCTGGTCCGGGGTTTTCGTAAAAATATGTCTAATTCCGGTGTGCCAGGAAATTTGCACCCCCTCCCAGAGTCTTTCTTATCTCTTGAATAATTTTTATTTTGAAATTGTTTTGCTTTGTCAGTAGTTCACGCTATGTTAGCGCGTGCATAGCGGGCCACTGAATTAGACCACTAATTGAAAGGCCGCCGCAAAGTAACGACGTTGAAATGACACATTGTTAACATCAAAAACGCGTTAATCGAATATTGAGATTAGACACAACTCATTAGATATGTAGAAGTCTTACAGAAACTTAGAAAATTTCGGCACTCCCATGTCTATTTGAATGAATGAATTTTATTACTTAATAATACTCTAAGGTGATTTGAATTGAGCGCCGATAGTTTATGTATAGTGTTTTTATCCATATTATAATACTTTAGGACCTAGTTGCACTCCCTGTGTCTTGCATATTCTTATTCTAAAGGTGATCCAAATTGAGCGCCGATAGTACACGTACAGCTTTTACTGAAACCCTATAAATCTGCACTCCCTGTGTCTTGCATTGTATTTCTCTAAGGTGATTTGAATCGAGCGCGCTGCCGATAGTTTACGTAACGTAGTCACAGTTGCTTAGCTCTTGAATGATTTTATTTTGAAATGACGGATGGCAATTTGAAGTTACTGTTTTGTTTCAAGCAGTGCGAAGGCTAATTAATCATAACTTTGTGCTGCCTGTCCATACCATATACCTACCAGGAAAACCTAGATATATACTAATATATATTTTATTCATGTTTTTGGATCTTAGGAACCGAACACTGGGTGGCAAGTGCCTGTCACCCACAGAGTAACGGACTGACCGAGCGCTTCAATCGGACGATGGAAAGAGTCTTAGCAAAATCAGTGAATGAACAGCAAAACAACTGGGACGAACTCATTGATGATATATTGTTTGCGTACCGTACTTCGAAGCACGATACGACTTCCTACACCCCTTTTACCTGATGTACGGAAGAGAAGCCCACCTGACAATTGACATCGAGCTGGGTCCAAAAACCGCGGAGCCGACAGCAACTACGCCATCCCGTACGCACTTGGAGAGCAGAGTTGAACAGTTAGCCAAACTGAAAGAAAACTATCGTGCTGCGGGAGAGGACATAGGTAAAAGTCAGGCGAAGCAGAAGGCTCACTACGACAAAAAAAAAACAGTTCGAAAAAGCATGCCACGCTTAAGTTATTTCCTTAAAATATCTGAAGTTGCAAACCAGCTTCTAATGCATCCTTGATCTCGAGAGCTTGAAGTAATAGTTCTAATCCTCGCCAGTGTGGTGGACACGGTTTCTAGATCCGCGTGCCAAGAAACAATGCCGAGGCGGAGCCGTGTCCAACACACTGGCGAGGATTAGGAATTGTTTCTCATTGTACTTTAGATATTCATGGCACAGAAGCCAATGACAAGAGACCTATCATAATTTTCTTTTGTGCAATTAGTTCGGCGCAGCCGAAGACTGGAACTAATTGCAAGGACTTGTAATGCCGTCCAGTCCGAATTGGAGACTTTGAAATGACATCTCATCCTCATTAATTATTTGGGAGGCAACTTGTTTGTCACTGAAGATTGATCCATTCTACTATTTCTAGTAATGAAGTAGCTTGTAGTAGTAATGAAGTAGTTTGTACAGTTGTAAGACAACGCCGGGAAGTCAGCATGGCTTGTCGTGAGAGCGACGAGGAAGACTTCCGACCTCTAAAACATTTTAGGAAAGTCAAAAGAAGCGGGGAAGAAGAAGAAGTGTTAACAAATGCTGTGCCCTTGTCAACCCGTTACAAGAACAACTGGGCAGTGAATATTTTTCAATAATAGAGGCAGACAAGAGAAAACAAAGTTGCCGCTTTGGAGGCCACAAGCTTTACCATTCCGCTAGAAAGCATAGAAAACCTTGATGTTGAGATGTGCTGAGAATTCGAACACATGACGATCCTTGAAACTCCGGAAAGTACTCCCAGAACTCCCAGGAGTACATTCAACCTTTTTTTTTTCAGTCCAAGGACTGAATTAATTTTTTTTTCAGTCAAGTGATCGAATTCTGGGCACATGGTTGGTTGGTTACCTCATGAATAATTAATGAGGATGAGATGTTTTTTTGCAGTCCTAGGGTTTCAAGTTGAACATTCCTTTAATAGAAAACCTTGCAAAACACATGTTAGGCGCTATTTCTTCAGCAGCGCCGAGCAGCATGGATCGGCATCCTGAAGGTGGACCTCCACCAAAAAGATTCCGGTCACCTTTAAGCGTTGAGGAAACGCTAGAGAATGGAGATACGAAAAATATGCAAATGACCCGCAACTGTAATGAGAAACTATTTCTAGATACGGTAAATATGGAAATAAGTCATTGTTTCGCCCCTAAATTTCCCTCAGCTTCAAAACTAATTCAACGAAAAAATAAGCCTCTTTGCATTAATTAAGTTTGCTGTACTAACCTTTTTCATAGTATCAGCTCCATTCTCTAGCGTTTCCTCAATGCTTAAAGGAATCTTTTTGGTGGAGGTCCACCTTCAGGATGCAGATTCATGCTGCTCGGCGTCGCACATGTGTTTCTGCAAGGTTTTCTATTAAAGTGCATATGAAGCGAAAATTAAGTTGAGCTAATGTTAAAATGCTTTCGAAATGAGGAGACAAATGACATATTGTTTGCATTGCCTTGAGACAAATCACAAAATGAAGAATATCTCTAAAAGTATTGGATAAAAACTATTGAAACTTTGCACATGTATGGCGGCACTATGGAAAGTACACATCATTGTGCAAATTATGGTGTTACCATGGAAACTCTCATGGGCCCACGCACCTTTCACCTTGAACATAAAATTCCAATTTATTTCCTTGTTACAAAAAATAAGTTGCTTAAACTACTCACATATAATGCCTACATTGTTCCAAATCTTATTTTGGACCCACACGAAAAAAATTGTGTTTGACAAAGGAGAAATTAGGGAGGTTTGTGTTATTTGTAGTAGAAGCCTGGG
Organism: Actinernus sp. WN-2022; assembly: GCA_030867875.1. Lineage (NCBI taxonomy): Eukaryota > Metazoa > Cnidaria > Anthozoa > Actiniaria > Actinernidae > Actinernus > Actinernus sp. WN-2022. The sequence goes on from JAOWCC010001589.1 coordinate 135,702,991, forward strand.
GCCAGAGTGTTTCCATGATTTGTATTTTCCATAGTACCACATATGTGAAAAGTTTCAATAGTCTGGGGGTCTGCAAAAGGCTACTGGAAAATAATAAAGGACGAAAAAACAATTTTCGGTGTGTCACAAGGCCCTCGGATATGTGAATCTTGCTGACAAGGACTTGGAACTTGTGAAACTTCTCTATAAACAGCTCATGGATGGCAATAGTACGGTAGATCAAGTGTGTTCTGCGGACATTCTCCGACGTGTCTGAAAAACTAGAAGGGAAGAAGCTTGCAATGGCGGATCGGCGCACGGCCAGTTTGTGGCTACAGTACATGAAGATGGTATATGTACTACGCCGTTTCATTAAAGCTGAGCGCACAGGTAATTGGAACATGCATCTGCAAGCAGTACGTGAGATGCTACCATACTTTGTGGCGACAGGCCACAATCTGTACACGAAGTCAGGATACATCTACTTACAGATGACATAGAACAGAAGAATCCTGATGTGTATAACAGTTTCCAAGAGGGACTATACGTGTTTCGTAGAAGTGACCGCTACTGGGCCGGGCTATCCACTGATTTAATCATAGAGAAGGTTCTAATGCGCAGTGTCAAGACATCTGGTGGACTCACCAGAGGTGGAGGGATGACAGAGATGCAACGACTAGTATGTCTGCGCGCGCAGAAGTCAACAATGCCATGCAGCGTCGTACCGACGTCAGGAGACGCCTCGTGGATCCACAGCTATTTTGACCATGTTATGACGAAAATGATTGTCAATATTAAAAAAACTAACACATAAAAAACTAACTTCAATTTGTTTTTTTACAAGAACAACAAACTAAATAGTCAATTTTACAACAACAAAACAAAACGGAGTGGTAGCAGATGAGAACATCAACGCAGATAAGGACCAAGAGGTCGGAGATAAGATACGGGCGTCCATGGTTGACAAAAATGCGCTCGAATTCTCTTTCCGTAGAAAAGATCAAGCAGTCACCCTCGCATCAAAGACAGCTGTGATGCTGAGTGAGGAAAGTGTGCAAGTGGCTCCGCAACTACTCTTTCAACGATTAAAGACCCTGTATCCGAGCCCATGGTGCTTTGCACGCGCAAATCATTTTCGTAGGCTACGAAAATCAGAAAGATTGGTGTTGTTATTATGTGACTCCAATCTTTCGAAATCCATCCCTAGTTGGGCCATCGTGTAATTATTCATAGGTATATATATGCTTAACTGACTTTCTTTTATCTTAACTTTTGTATATATACCTTTTAAAATGAAACTTTGGTCGAATATTTCTTCGAATCCCGGTCTAGAGTGGCGAGTAGAGGAATGCTGAAGAAAGGACAGACAGCGAGTTGAAGCGACTCGACAAATAATCCTTCAGCAGTCTACATTTTACTTTCTCTAGGTCTACAAGAGAACACTTGTGGTTCAAAAGGACTACTACGTGAGAGCCTGATACCGATCTGGATTCCCTACGATATACACGCTTTTGTCAGAAGGTCAGCACAGGGCCATCATTCCTAAAGCCAGAGAATCATCCGCCCACATCAGCAGCAGCTGCCTGCCATAGCCTGAGAGTTGTACCATCAGGTCCAGCAGTGGAAGGGAAACGATCAGTTGCGGCCAGAAGAATGGGGTTGGAGACTATCGAATGGAAAGCTTTTCCCGGTTCTAACAGACCTGCCCCCAGCACACCAGTCTCTGATGGAGATGATCCGATGTAGCTGCAAGACAGATTGCTGTACGCAGCGATGCGCCTGCAGGAAACCTGGCTTGGAATGCTCTCCAGCATGTGGTGTGTGCAAGGGCCAAAGCTGCACAAACTCCTCACCACGTACCGGATCTTGATGATGGACAGCAGGATGATAATTAAGAACACTTTAGTATCAGAGCTACTAAAATGTATGTGGCATACGGAAATCTCTTGATGTAAAATACCACGATAAAATAAATTTGTGCCTATGTTCCCTTTAAAATCTCGACATTTTCACACAGCCATTGGATCATATTTGCGATGTGGGGTCCCTGTGGAAAATAATAAAAACTGCTAGATATAAGCAAATTGGCCATGAAAATAATTAATTTCTTTTCTAATTTACCACTCTAGTAATCCTGACATACAAACATTTAAAAAAGGACTGTAAACATTTTATCAAAATTAATTTTCATTTGTTTCTGACGCGGGAACCCTGTGGTGAGAGCTCAAAATCTTTGATCGACTATTTCGACATGTTCCACCACAGGCTTTTTTGGGGATTTTCAATATGTTGCTAAGTGGCCTTGCCTCGATCGAATAGCGGTGAAATAAATTCTGTTACAATTTGTTCCACCTGAAACCGTAGATTGACTGGACTACAGGGTTGGAATGCCTCTGACACGAATTGCACTGCCTACTCTTGAAATGTGGGATCGCGATGAACTATTGATGCTGTGAAGAAAAATATGCAGCAAGACTTGAGTATCAAAATGTTTACATATCAGTCAGTAAGTGGTTTAGTGCAAGGAGGTCGAGGCTGCAAACCCTAGCCGGACCAACAGTCCGGGCCTTAAAATAACTGAGTAGAAGGTGCTGCCTTTGTGTTACAATCTCGTTCAAGAACTGCAAATGGTCAGACCTTCACGTCTTCTCGGATAAGGACGTAAAATCGTAAATCGCCCGTCGGCCTCAAAGTTATCGGTCTCACCAGACTGTCTCGAGTTACCGACGTTAACTAAGGTTGCTTTATTTACATTTTAGGTTGTTATTGTAATGACATGTCTGTCGTAGGGTTTTTCTGTGGCTTTTCCTCGTTCACGTCTGACGTCACGACCCGTTCGACTACAATAGAAATGCACATGAAATGTCAGGGTCACACTTAAAACCTATATCACTTTTATACCCTTGGAAATTAAGAAAATATACATCTATTTCAATATTCTTTGTCCGTTCAAAAGCAACAACCCACCAAGCCAAGGCCGAAAAGGTTGTTGGTACATTGTAATCGGTACACTACAATATTGGAAACAATCCCAAAATCTGGAATAAGCGCTCCACATGAGGCTGTTGATTAAGTTAGACCCTGTGTCCGAGTCCATGAATCATTGCGCGCTCAGTTTCCTATTCGAAAATTACCGCTGAATGCAATGACTACAGACGCATGTACTCAGGCTTAGACTCATTCTGAAGTTAAACATTCATAAATACCAGCGAGAAGGTGGGCTATTCACAACTCTGCGTATTGTTGTAGTTTCGCATTTTGCACCTTCTCGCTGGTATTTAAGAATGTTTAACTTTAGAATGAGGCTAAGCCTGAGTACATGCGTCTGTAGTCATTGCATTCAGCGGTAAGTTTCGAATAGGAAACTGGAGTATTGTCTCGCAACATGCGAAAATCAGAAAGATCGGCATTGACGTTCGAAATCCCATCTCTATTTTGAGCCATCGGGTATTTACTTCGACATTTATGTTTAACTGACTTTCTTTTATCTTAAATGTTGTATCTATACCGATTCAAATGTAACTTTTGTCGAATATGTCTTCGAAATCCCGGTCTAGAGCGGCGGGTAGAGGAAGGCCGAAGAAAGACAACAGGGTGAGGCGAGGCGACAGGTAATCGTTCAGCAGTCCACATTTTGCTTTGTGTAAGTCTACAAGAGAACACTTGCGGTTCAAATGGACTACTCTGTGAGTTTCCCGGAGATTTGCTGCTCTAAGGACCAGCCAGCTTCGTTGGAAAGAAAGAAAAAATTCCCTAGACGGGAGGGTAAGGTTAGCGCCCAGGCCTGACCGTGCACCAACGGTTTCGGTTTGTCGCATCTTTTTATCATCACCAGGAGCGTTCCTGTGTCATGGGCTGGGTCCCCAGCACAGGAGATCATGTGGCTATATTTAGAATTGCTGGTTTTCACTCGACGTCATAGCCGCCATGTTGGTGCCCTTAAACAATAGATTCCTTTTGTTGTGGCACCAACATCGACGCCATGCCATTTGTCGTTTGAATATCTGGGGCCGGATTGAGTGAAAACCAGCAATTCGATCCTGGTAATGGGCTCCTGTCATCACGAATCAAAATGGCTGCAAATGAGTGATTTGGTGGAGTTCTTGGGCAATAGCTGCTTGACAATGAAGGATATCTCTGATCTACTGACTGAAAATACTTACTGCTGTGGCCGCCGATTCAGTGCGAAGGCAAGATGCAATTGTTTGGGATTTCCGGGGTATAAAGGTGGCGAGAATTCGACTCGTTGAAATCCTTCGTCTCCTACCTTTCGTTGGTATACAGTGTACACAACTGCTGGAGTCAAAACTTGCCCCAAAATTAAACGCTGAGATTGCAACCACACACAAATAAAGACATCCTGTAAGTATTGTCGCTTTTCTTTCAATAATAGTTTTGAAAATGCAAGACTAAAAAATCCCATGTTAGTAAATATTGCCACTTACAGAGCCTGGGTTACCTGTGGTCCAACTCTCTAACTTAACGTCAGCCGTAAAGTCCGGTCAAACTCTATAATTTAACGTCAGATGTAAAGTCGGGTCAAACTCTCTAATCTAGTTAACGTCAGACGATAAGTGACGTCGGATGTTCAGTCCAGTCCAACTCTCTAATTTAACATCAGACGTAAAGTCCGGTCCAACTCTATAATTTAACGTCAGCTGTAATTGTAAAGTCCGGTCAAACTCTCTAATTTAACATCAGACGTTAGCGGTTAGGCCCAGCATTAACTGACGTTTATGCAACCCGACCCCAGATGCCTTTTCGGTCTTGGCTTCTTCCTCTCGATTGGACACTGAGCGAAGCTATGGATTAAGGTTAGTATTACTATGTTAGTTGAAGGAAATGCAAGTGAAAATTAGGTCTCTAGCTCTCGTGAAAGATCAGATACATACGGGACCTTTAACACGCGAGTGTACACAGGTATCCCATAAGAGGAGCTACCAACACCCGCAAACGCTAAGAACAGAATTTTATTTTCAAACTAGCCACTTTGGCATTTAATTCTACAATACAATTTTAAACCTAGACAGGCCGCATACAGTCTGTCCTGAAAAGCATTTATTGTAGCTTATATCTTCTTCACTAATTGCACTGATGAAGGATGAAGTGGCCTTCCTCAAAACCCTAAACATCCCAGCAGCGTGTCAGTTCCAGCTGATCAGGAGGAGACGGCTCTAATAAAGAAAATCGAAGCAGGTGAGTTTTGCAGTTGGAGTTTCGTGTTGTTTACGCTTTGCCCGAAGTATATATTGTCGGTGGCATAAATTCCACTGCAGATGACATTAAATAACCGCCTCACTGGGTGGTTGTTAATAGAGCACGGTCGGGGTTAGGGACGTATAAACCATTGGCCTTGTCTCCTAATCTATACGAGGGGGACGTGAAAGAACCTGTTGTGTTATTCGTGGAAGAGTCTCCGACACAACGGCCTGGTATTCTGAGGCACTAACAATCACTCATGATTGTAAACTGCACGGCAGCACATTGCGCCACCGTAGCAGTCTGTATCACAAAAATAACCTTGTGAAACGCATTCATAGAGAATTTGCGCTATATAAATGCCAGCCGAATCTAAGTAAGGGTTAGATAATGGCACGAGAATTCTATGTGATTACCGAGCATTTAGATAGAAAACCTCGAGCGCGCTAGCGCGAGGGTTTTGTATCTAAAATGCGAGGCACTCTAAATCACATAGAACTCGAGTGTTCATTTATCTAACCGTCTTAGAATTTGGTCACATCCACGAGACATTTTTTTCTGAAATTATTGGCAACTATTGTAAGAAACTCTGAACATTGAAATAATATACAGGGTCTAGACTAGGGGAGTAATTAGTATTTTCTAAATAGAGAATACTAATAAGGCTATTGTTTTCTATTGTTTCATAGCCTTATTAGCATTCTCTATATAGAGAATACTAATTACTTAACTATGGGATTTAGACAGCTGAAATGGGGAACGCTGATTGGTCGAGTGGGTTTGACCATGTTCTAAATCTGAATAGTACTTCAGGCGAAGCGTAAACAACACGAAACTTCAACTGCGAAACTCGCCCACTTAGACTTTCTGTATATAGAACCGTTTCCTCTTGATTAGCTGTAACACACGCTGCTGGAATATTTAGGGTTTCGAGGTAGGTCACTTGATCCTTCGTCAGTGCAATTAGTGAAGAGATATAACCTACGATAAATGCTCTCCGGGACAAACAGACTGTACGCGGCCAGAAGCCCATAACCAGGAACGTCCATCCCGTATACTAGGCCATGTCACAGCGTATTCACAAGTCGGTTATTTTAGAACGGTTTCTCGATATTCTTGAGTTGCAGTCATTCCTAAGGGAATAAAATCACAAAAGCGTACCAGCCATGTTGTTGGTATAACAAAAGTAGCTAATGAGGCATCTTTTGTTCCGCCACTGGTGCAATCCACTAACTGGCGGGGGAAATGTTCTAAAACTAGCCCAACTTGTGAAAACGCTGTGACAGCTATATAGGAGATATGGACGCTCCTGGTTATGGGCTCCTGACGCGGCCTGATGGAGATATTTTCACAAGTTCACTCGCAACGAGAGGAGCCATTTGAAAAATCAAGGACTTTCCATAACTCGTAGGCAAGTTTACAAAAACCGTTTCTCCTTGATAAAACTCTAGAAATGATTTCTCTTGCTTTTTCACACGTAACAATGTACGACAATTTCAAACACCATGCCCTCTTTGATCCAAAATATTGAGCGTGAAATGAATGCTCATAATTATAGAATTGACCAATCAAAATCACTACCGCAATTTTGGAGTAGTGACGTCATTGGACAGCATTACTGGCTAATAATTTCAGACGTCTCTCGGGGAGTGGAACCTGGAACGAGCTGAAGCGGCGGCTGTATTTCAGGCTACACTTCTTATTGTTCTTTATTATATTTCGTTTGATTCTTGATCCGAGTACGTGCTTCCTCAGAGGTAATCATATACTCAACACTTTATAAACTATTTTTCCACCCACAACTCCCTCTTCCACTCTTACGAAGGGCTAGCGCTCGAAACGTCAGCTGCTACTCGCTTCCCACGGCGGTTAGCGTACCCTAATCGACTCTTAATTGTCCTATATCATTATGACGTCAAATCAAAACAATCTATTGTTTAAACGCTAAGGATCACGGTCGTGGAAGGGGGACAAAACAGCAACAACACAAAGAAAATCGCTATCAAATGCATTTTGTAGAACGTAGAATAGCGGTAACAGCCACCAAATACGGTAAATATTGTGGGATAAACATTGATACGGCTGATATCTGGAAACCAGACAATTCGAAGTGAAATTTTCCTAAGCAGAGCAGATTTTATAGTTCAAAATTCTATTGTTCATGTCGATTCCGTCCCCCTCATAAACAAGCCGTGACGTCATAATGATATAGGTCAATTGATTACAAGAGCATTACATTATTTAGTGTATCCCCAGTACGTATGTGTGATGTCTCACCTGTTGGAGCTCCTTGTTGAAATGATGCTAGATGCAGTCTTCGTAGCTGGGCTGCTGCTAGTGTTAGCAGCTGAACTATTGTCATGAACGTGGGAGTAAGACTCTTGGCTGGTGGATGAGCTAGAGGAGCTCTCGAGATCTTGATTATATTCGCTTCATTTCTCGGGCAACCAGCCGCACTGGAATGAATAAAGGAACAGTCAAATACATTATCATGACTTCATTTATTGAAACCAGTTGTTCGAAGCCCGATTAAGGTTACCGGATACCTTCAGGGTGCGTTTCCAGTCTAAATTATGTAGCGCCTCGAAGAAACATCGTAGATAAATCATCCATGTACCATTTTAAAGCTTATAAAATTGGCTACAAGAATACATAAAACGTTTTGAGTTCTTTGAAAATCTCGAATTTTCCGCGATCCCGTTTCTCCGATCTAGTGAGATGGCTTTCAGAAGCTCCGACTCCGAAAATATTTAAAATCTGTTTGCTTTGTCGCATTTCAGAGGAATCGTATTACAAAACTCTGTCGGGGAATTTCAAAATTCGATTTAGTTCAAAAGTTATCATGCTCTCCGTGAAAAGGCGAAAAATAATCAGAGTATATTTGCGGAAAACACCGTCAATAGCTCTATTTTTAGAATTTTCCAATTCGCCGACATCCTTTTGCAGTGGAGTTATCAATTGACATTTTGTGAAAATTTCAAACAAATCCACTAAATTCCTCTTGAGTGGGAGCTTTTTTAAAACTCTATTTTCGTTGAAAATAGAAAGCGTAGAAAATAGCATTTTAGAAAATCTAGCAGTCTGTCGTGCGTGAATCTGAAGCCCCACCTCTCCAACAATTAGCGAGCTCTTGGCAAATCATTTCTCATCACAGTTCAACTATCTGTCAAGATTTCCCGCCAATGTCGATTTCCGATCAAAGCTTCGCGCCGCATCGGGAAAATGTTAATGTAGTTGGTTGTTCTAGTTTTCTTGTGTGACTTGAAAAATGGGAAAGACAAAAAGACCTGGAGACGCCTTGAATGCCAGCATAGTTAGTAGAGGAGACAGCGATTTGCAGGCGGCTGAAACAGCACGGCAATAAGCGAGCTAAGATCGTGGTGTTGGTTTCAAGTGATCCAGAGTCACCGTCAGACTTTACGTTTCCATCTAAGCTTTCTTGGAAACAAATATGTTCTCGGCTGGCTCCTATCAATTCTTCATGTTCAGATGTGGGCCACTCGGCACTCTGTCTGAAAGTGAAAATACGAACCCTTGTCGGGTTTTACGAGTACTCCTATTTGGCTTTGTAGTCGTATGCATTGTTTGGCCTTCTTTTGCTTTTCTTTTTTCTCTGTTTTCCAAGCTAAGGGCATCCTGCTTGCTCTTTTGAAGGCATAAGGCCAACAACCGATGGAATTATGGAATCATGTGTGGAAATACGTTTCTCAATAAACGTAAACATTGGTATAATGAAATAAATTTAATATTATATGCGCCAGCTTTCTTCACACCGTCGTTACGGGCGAGTGAGCACTTGTCATGTGTTTATATTGATCTGCTGTCAATCGAACGGAACATTTTACTTCCGGTCAAAAACTTCCTTTTGGTATTTCTCCGTCAACATTAATTTTTATTCAACGGAGTTTTTGGTATATGAGACACTACTACTAAAACTACATTTCTGTGCGAAAAAAAAAATTCCCATCTTTTTCGCTTTGAAGGTATCCGGTAACCTTAGGCACTTGAAAAATCGAACCATTTAATTTACAGAACTTGAAGACCAAAAAAGTTTGTAAAATGTTTGCAAAATGTCTGTAAATTTGTACATTCACAAACATTTTGCAAACATTTTTTCAAAGTCTGTTTTCATACTTTTTACATAGTTCTTCAAACTGTGTAATTATTCTATTTTTCCAGTGCTAATCCTGGATTAATTTTCAACCGAGGATTTTGGTTATCTTAGTTATAAATGCACTAGTCATTCCTCGTGAAAGAATACGTTATTAACCCAAACTGATCAGTAGTCAACAAGTTAAAACTTCAAACCAGTGCCTTACCCTTAATCGTGGATTAGCTTAATCGTGCTTCGCACAACTGGGCCCAGATCTAATTGTAATGATAACCTCGAGTAAGTGAATATAACCCCGGGGTTGCACTCGAACCCTCATCGAACCCATCTTTTAAACCTATCGAATCCATCTCACAGAAACCTGGATTTGCTCCAGAAAACCGCACCTGGTTTGTGTAATTGGACTCCAAACCGGACCTGGTTTGTCATTGTAATTGGGCTCAAAACCGGACCCCACGGCTGAACATCCCTATTACATCACAAACGTGAGTGTAAAAAACCAACACGTTAAATTCCAATTCGATCTGTGATTTAGCCGGGTCCTATGGTGGTTTCAGGTCCCGATAGAAATTCAGTTTTTTGTTTGTTTTTGGTATTCCCCGAGCTGCGCGAAAAACGTGCGGGCTCTGTGAACGAGATTGCCGTCGCCTATCCGTAGCTACCTATGTAGTCATTAGGAGTTATGTTTGCTGACGGCTTGTTGTGTGAGATTCCCTTACCTCTGGTGGGTTCTCAAGTGTCCACTCACGTGAACACTGTTGTCGTCTATCAGTAGCTACCTATCTATTCATTAGGAGTTCTGTTTGCTTGTTGTATGAGATTCCCTTACCTCTGATGGGTCCTCCAGTATCGACTGTTGTCGTCTATCAGTAGCTACCTATCTACTCATTAGGAGTTCTGTTTGCTTGTTGTGTGAGATTCCCTTACCTCTGATGGGTCCTCCAGTATCGACTGTTGTCGTCTATCAGTAGCTACCTATCTACTCATTAGGAGTTCTGTTTGCTTGTTGTATGAGATTCCCTTACCTCTGATGGGTCCTCCAGTATCGACTGTTGTCGTCTATCAGTAGCTACCTATCTACTCATTAGGAGTTCTGTTTGCTTGTTGTGTGAGATTCCCTTACCTCTGGTGGGTTCTCCATTGTCCACTCACGTGACCACTGCCATCACAGCCAGGTGTAGGACAAACTCCATCCATGATTTCACCTGAAAAATAAATATAACACCGGTGTCAGTGGAATGAATGAGTAAGCTAGCGCGCGAAAAGCGGAATATTTTATTTAACTGAAGTTTGAAGTAGAAAGAAAAAGGAACAGAATTGTTTATTTGTCTCTGGTCCTGAATCCCCTGAAATCGCGCACTCTGATTGGCTGGTGACCCGGTCTCGATTCTTTCTCAACCGGCTAATCCCAAAGTTTTCGACGAGATTCTTACGTAATCGTTCCTTTAGCATATATTGCATTGAAAGCCTTGGGAAAAGGGGAAAAGCTGCAGAAAATTGCCAGACTGAGTGATTTGAGTGAAATAACCTGCGCACGTACTAGCGCGCAATAACGTAATTTATGTATATATTTGTTACATTTGTACCAGGAAGAGAAAGAGCATTAGGGTATTATAATTGTAATTTTGGGTGACTTTAACAATTGCACTTATTAAATCATATACCCTGCCCCACATGTACTGATTTGTTTCAGTTCAACCCTTTGACTAATAGTTGAAGTCTCGTATTTCTTTACAGTAACAATATGCAATAAATACAATATAATGTACTTCTTTAATTTATAATTAAACAACACATTGCTTGAATCCATTATTTGTGCCAATATAGATTATATACTAGAACACACTTAACATGCATTTTTAATTTAAAAGTTGTGTTAAATACTAATGATCAATTCATTGGTAATCAAAACCTTTAAACACAGCCATATATGTACATCTAAATGTGAAAGTGTTTTATCAGTAAATAAAAATGTACATGCATGCTTTTATATAACAAGTGTACTAGTATATATATAATTTTATATAACTGGCAACATACAATTTGTGGTCGTAACACAGCTTCAACACTTGAAAAATACTGTGTTAGGTTTTCTGACAAAACAATTGTGACAAAATTGCAACCCAAGAATGACAGGGTTCTTTTTATTCCTTAATAGGCTGCATTCATTATGTATACCACATGGGCAGGGGGGAGGGAGGTGATTTTTAAGGGTATTCCAAAAATTTTTTAACAGAAGGAAGGGGGGTCTTAAAATTCATTAATGAAAGGACTTGGGGGGGGATATGTTAATTTGTTTAAATGCATGTTTGTCAAATAAAGACCTACACTTAAAATGGTAGGTGAATAGAATGGCTAAATTCACTAAATAGAGCTAGGAAATGCAGGAGAATGCACTTCCGATAATATGAAAATTTGTAAAAACGTTCCCGCCTTCCCTAAAAACATTTTTTCTTAGGGTTGCATGCAGCTAGGTTGCCTGATGTAAGGAATTAATGAATGTTTTATATCAAAGAACAATATATTCTTCTGTAGTTTTGGAATACCAGCAACAAATTCTTTTTTAGAATAATTTTCACCAAAGTACCGGTAGTAATAACAGTAATTTTATGGTTTATTCTTAGCTTTTCTACATAGTATCAAACTGAGTTTCACGACCCAACATCACAGTTCTGTAAAATTATGCTTGTAATAATGCTGGTTTGCATATGGAAATGGCCTGGGGGGGTTCTTTTTTTTTTTGAAAGGATAGAGGGGGGTTACTATGAATAAATCACCTGCACCCCTGTGGTATACTTAATGAACACAGCCTTAGTCCAACTAATTTACATGCTGTACATTTACTTCAAATATCACAACTGAAAAGTTCAAAAGCTCCACAGGGTAGCTTATTTATAAAGAGATCATGAAGTCATGCATCCTCTTGTTGACCAGGCACAAATAATCAGTTCAGTGTTGGATAATAAAGAAGTACATTTTGTTGTATTTTTTGCAAATGTTAATGTAAAGAAATACTAGACTTCAACTAAGGAAAGAGGTGGAACTGAAACAAATCAGCATACCTAGGAAGGGGTACTAGTCTTTATCACATAACCTGCATAACCCTACCCTCCCTTTCTCCCCCACCCCATCTCCACCCAACCCTTATAAAATATTCCTAAAGCATACTCAAAATATATTCATAAGTCTAAAATTTACAAGTACTCCACCTCAAATATTTTGATTGAAAATGACTACCAAAAAAAAAAAAGATTGTTGGATAACCCATATTCCCTGAAAAAAAAATATTATAGATTAGTACCCTTGCCTTTCTCTACCTGGTACAACTGTAACAAATACATAAATATATCTGAATGTTGTTTTACAAGTGCTATACAAATGACTTTTTATTATAATATATTTTACAAATTAAAAACAATATATTTTCTTATGAACTTACGACACAATTTTTTATAAATTTTTGGGGCTCTACCATTGTTCCAAAGTCGGAATCTGCCATTGGAGTGCCAACCTCGTTCCCAGGGTCTTCTCGGTCAGATCCAAGATGGCGGCTACTCAGAGAGAACGACCCTGGTAAACGCCGAACTGTCACGTATTCTGATTGGCTCTTCGATTATGACGCAAGGGTTGTTCTAACAATGCTTTTTATTGGCCAAACGGACTGAGTCCAGAGAGATGAACTTGTATATAGTTTAGATTGCTAAAATTTTATAAATAAAACGATTTTAAATAACCTTAAAACACGTTGTGTAGATAGAGCAATAGATGAAGTGCATTACTGGGTAGTTTTCTAGTAAGGTTCATCAGTGGGAAAGCCGTTAAACCTGAACATGTGCTATCGATCGCTTCGCTTCAACGCTAACGGAAAATGAACGGCTTTTTAGGATTCTCTTCTAGCTTAGATACATCCTGGTAGCTTTGTGATACCTTTCCACTGGTTCTTTATCCAAGGAAACTCCATTTCGAGCCATTTAGTAGACCTGTTTTCACTTCGTCGTTCGCCGCGTGGAAATACCGTTAATCGCATCTCGCTCACTCCGGATTGGGATACCTATGGTTTGTAGGCACGTGTTAACATTTCCATATTTAGCTTGGCCGCCCACATCACGTGATTAAAATCTCCAGGATTTCTGGAGATTTTTGGTCACGTGATTCAGCGTTTACCAGGGTCTTCTGTCTGAGTGGCCGCCATCTTGGATCTGACCGAGAAGACCCTGGGAACGAGGTTGTCAACACAGTTGTCAAAATTGTAGTAGCACCACCCCGAGAACAATTTCCTTTCCCCAAGTCCGCCATCTTTGTCCGCCATCTTGGATTGGGCGCGCAAGGCCTCATGGTAAAGTTGCTCACTGATCTGAACTCGGGCTATAGATCGTTCTCACTGACGTCACGCAAAAAATTGCGTCAAGAAAAGACTGATATCAGTAAAATACTTTTAATGTTGTGTATAGAGCAGGTAAAAATATGTAAATGACCGAAATTTTGGAGCATTAGAGTACTTCGTAACTGAGCTGTCGGACAAATAACATTCAAACAATTTAGTGTAATTTGTATGCGGCGGCCATGTTGGTGTACCTCTTTGGTACACCAAGATGGCGGCCGAAAACGTACTCTACAAATAAAGCTGATTTTCCCAGCAATATGATTAGCATTCACTTCAAAATACATTATATATCACTTTTAACGTTAAATCAAGTCAAACATTTTAAATTGGCAGGAATATATGGGTTTCCATGACATTTAGGAAACACGCTGAGCTGAGCCGTCACAAAATTTGAAATACTCTAATTCAATAACGATTCACCGTATCGACGTAAAACTTGCAAAGAATACTGAGTATACCGATACCTAAATCATATTAAAAGAACAGGGTTATCGATCCTTTAGTTTTGATTTTAGAATTTTGATGACGTCACGTGAAAACGATCTATATGAGTCGGCTGTTTTCTTAGGCTAGTTTTATGCGTGTTCACCGGCCGACCCGATAGTTTTGTAAGTTTTATTCGTGGTTTACTTGAAAGGTTTTCAATAATGAATGAAGTAAAGTGTTCAAAAGTCGGAACAAGCTGTAGCGGGGAAATGAAAAGCTTGGTTTATCGTGTGAAAGAAAATAATACTTGACAAGAATCTCAATCCGATAATTTTGAAGGAATCGTTCAGGACTCGAAAGGCACCTAACTGTACTTGAACCTAGAAAAAGTGAAATAGTTAATCATTTTTACCGGTCGAGTAAATAGTAACGGCAAGCGTACGGCGCCGCCAACACAGCAAGGGCACCCAACGACGTTTTCGGTTAAAAAACTGTTCGGGAGAGTAAGTTAGCCTAAAACTTTCGGATTTGAAAAAAATATCCCTAGAAAAATGTTTTCTGAAATACTGGCTAGAAAATTTGTTTTAAATCCCTAGAAAATTATAGAAGAAAAGGGAGACAAAAACGTTTCCCCTAAAATATTCGTACGTCCCAATTCGTCTGATCAATAGAGTCAGAACAACACATTTTCATTCCCTAAGAATTGCCTAAAGGAAAAAAAGAATCCCTAAAAATTCGTACCTCCACAAAACTTTGCAACATGAAGTTACTTGGGCTAGAAAATTCTTGTTTGTGTTCTAGACTACTAACAAATTCGTAGGCCGTGATTATTTTGCCATAGTATTTTCGGTTGACGCGATTTCCACCTAGAAAATCCGAACAGCTAATAGCTTTATAGAATACGTCAAAAGACATAGTAGGCGCCTTAAAATGGCTAGATAAGCTGCAGACAACTGGTTTCAAACGAATTTCAAAAAGTACTCGTTGGATGCCCTTGACACAGTGATGAAGTCAGTCAGGAAATCGCCGATGTATGGGAAAACAAACTTGTATTAGACTCTCCGATGTAGCCGAGCTCTTTCTACTGTTAACAGATTGAAAGAACATCTAGTAAATAGTATCTAAATTTGTCAAAGATACAGAAGCTGAAATTGCTGCTTCCAGCGAGAAAATGGCTTCTAAAAACACGAAGAAAAGTACGGCCACTCAAGAACACTGCAAGAAGTCAAGTGATGTTTTCAACTCAAATCTACCACGAACATGCACACTTTTGTCTCCAGATAATGCTCTCGGGTTCCTGGTAAAGTTGTTATTGAACCTCAGTGCAAATAATTAAAATACAGGTTAGTTTTCACTTTTGATGTCCGAACACAAACTGTTGTGAATAGGCTTTAGCACATTCTGCTAAAAAAAAAGGCTATTCTGCTCGAAAGAATTGCCCGAAAAAAATACTATTCTGCTCGAAATTATGCTCCAAAAGTACTATCATGCTCGAATTTATGCTTCTGAAAAATTTGGGGCAGTTGCAGTCTTATCGTGTACAAGCCGATTATTCCATTTTTTTCATGGATTTGTAGTACTACTTTAACGCTTACGAGCTATAGGTCGGACTTTTTCGGAGAAAGCAATAAAGTTAAGATAAGTTAAAGCATTGGTAACCAACTGTCTTTCTTGTCCTTCATCTTCATGGTCTGTTTGTTCCGCCGGCATCTTTGTTTTGCTCCTACCCACCTCCCTCTCGTCTCCACTTTTCCTCATTCCCAGCCCAAAAAATATGCAAAATGGCCTTTTCTACCCGGATTATGCCCCAATTACGTTTTCTGCTCCTGAGGCCCTATTATGCTCGAAATTCTACCGGCAGAATGTGCTAAAGCCTAGTTGTGAACGCCAAGACATTCAACTTCAAATCGGGTAGGCAAAAAATCTTGGATTTCTGGTAAAAAAATAAACACCACTCAATATGCTTCAAAATGATCTCAAACAATCTCCTGGTAGCTTCATAACATCAATGGATTAAGTTGGAGAAAGGATTGAAGTAAATATGAACATAATTCAAAAATGGTCAAATCTGGATTTTTTTTAGCCAGACCGGGTAGGCAAAAAATCTTGGATTTCTGACAAAAAAATAAAACCCACTCAATATACTTCAAAATGATCTCAAACAATCTCCTTGGTAGCTTCAGAACATGAATGGACTAAGTTGGAGAAAGAAATGAAGAAAAAAATGAACATCTTCAAAAATCGTCAAATCTGGATATTTTTTGCCAGACCGGGTAGGTCAAAAATCTCAGATTCCTGATAAAAACTAAAAACCACTCAATATCCTTCAAAATTATATCAAATAATCTCCTGGTAGCTTCAGAACCATCAATGAATTAAGTTGGAGATATGATTGAAGTAAAAATCAACATAATTCAAAAATGGTCAAATCAAGATTTTTTAGCCAGACCGGGTAGACAAAAAATCTTGAATTTCTGACAAAAAAATAAAACCCACTCAATATGCTTCAAAATGATCTCAAACAATCTCCTGGTAGCTTCAGAACATCAATGGATTAAGTTGGAGATAGGATCGAAGTAAATATGAACATAATTCAAAAACGGCTAAATCTGGATTTTTTAACCGGGTAGGCAAAAAATCTTGGATTTCTGACAAAAAACTAAAACCCACTCAAACTGCTTCAAACTGATCTCAAACAATCTCCTGGTAGCTTCATAACATCAATGGACTAAGTTGGAGAAAGAATCGAAGAAACAAATGAACATCTTCAAAAATGGTCAAATCTGGATATTTTTGGCCGACCGGGTAGGCAAAAAATCTCAGATTCCTGACAAAAACTAAAAACCACTCAATATACTTCAAAATGATCTCAAACAATCTCCTGGTAGCTTCATAACATCAATGGATTAAGTTGGAGAAAGGATTGAAGTAAAAATGAACATAATTCAAAAATGGTCAAATCTGGATTTTTTGGCCAGACCGGGTAGGCAAAAAATCTTGGATTTCTGACAAAAATAAAAAAACACTCTATATGCTTCAAAATGATCTCAAACAATCTCCTGGTAGCTTCAGAACCATCAATGGATTAAGTTGGAGAAAGGATTGAAGTAAAAATCAAGATAATTCAAAAATGGTCAAATCAAGATTTTTTAGCCAGTCTATCCTTCATAACATACCTGAATATCTTCTTGGCTCCACACATCAGAAGCAGTGTCTATCTTGATTAGATGACTTACGTTGTCAGGTCCCAGGAACTCCATGGCCAGTAGGTACATATCCTGTCGAGATATCGATATCGTTTAGAAGTTTATTCTTCATTTAAGGTACCGACCATTATGATAATTAGTAGAGACCGGGTAGGCAAAAAATCTTGGATTTCTGACAAAAAACTAAAACCCACACAATATGCTTCAAAATGATCTCAAGCAATCTCCTTGGTAGCTTCAGAACACGAATGGACTAAGTTGGAGAAAGAATTGAAGAAAAAATTGAACATCTTCAAAAATGGTCAAATCTGGATTTTTTTAAGCAGACCAGGTAGTGAAAAAATCTTGGATTTCTGACTAAAAATAAAAACCACTCAATATACTTCAAAATGATCTCAAACAATCTCCTGGTAGCTTCATAACATCAATGGACTAAGTTGGAGAAAGAATTGAAGAAAAAAATGAACATCTTCAAAAATGGCCAAATATGGATTTTTTAGCCAGTCTATCCTTCACAACATAACGTACCTGAATATCTTCCTGTCTCCACACATCAGAAGCAGTGTCTATCTTGTTTAGATGAGTTACGTTGTCAGGTCCCAGGAACTCCATGGCCAGTAGGTACATATCCTGTCGAGATATCGATATCGTTTAGAAGTTTATTCTGCATTTAAGGTACCGACCATTATGATAATTAGTAGACACCGGGTAGCCAAAAAATATCAGATTTCTGACAAAAAACTAAAAACCACTCAATATGCTTCAAAATTATCTCAAACAATATGCTGATAGTTTGCAGACATGAATGGATTAAGTTGGAGAAAGAATTGATGAAAAAAAATGAACATCTTCAAAAATGGTCAAATCTCGATATTTTTTGCCAGACCGGGTAGGCGAAAAATCTCAGATTTCTGACAAAAACTAAAAACAACTCAATATGCTTCAAAATTATCTCAAACAATATGCTGATAGTTTGCAGACATGAATGGATTAAGTTGGAGAAAGAATTGAAGAAAAAAATCTACATCTTCAAAAACGGTAGGCGAAAAATCTCAGATTTCTGACAAAAAGTAAAAACCACTCAATATGCTTCGAAATGATCTCAAACAATCTCCTTGGTAGCTTCAGAACACGAATGGACTAAGTTGGAGTAAGAAATGAAGAAAAAAATCTACATCTTCAAAAATGGTCAAATCTGGATATTTGCCAGGCGAAAAATCTCAGATATCTGACAAAAAGTAAAAACCACTCAATATGCTTCGAAATGATCTCAAACAATCTCCTTGGTAGCTTCAGAACACGAATGGACTAAGTTGGAGTAAGAAATGAGGAAAAAAATCTACATCTTCAAAAATGGTCAAATCTGGATATTTTTGGCCAGACCGGGTAGGCGAAAAAACTCAGATTTCTAACAAAAAGTAAAAACCACTCAATATGTTTCAAAATGATCTCAAAAATCTCCTTGGTAGCTTCAGATCATGAATGGACTAAGTTGGAGAAAGAATTGAAGAAAAAAATGAACATCTTCAAAAATGGTCAAATCTGGATATTTTTTGCCAGACCGGGTAGGCCAAAAATCTCATATTTCTGACAAAAACTAAAAACAACTCAATATGCTTCAAAATTATCTCAAACAATCTCCTTGGTAGCTTCAGAACATGAATGGACTAAGTTGGAGAAAGAATTGAAGAAAAAAATGAACATCTTCAAAAATGGTCAAATCTGGATATTTTTTGCCAGACCGGGTAGGCGAAAAATCTCAGATTTCTGAAAAAAACTAAAAACCACTCAATATGCTTCAAAATTATCTCAAACAATCTCCTTGGTAGCTTTAGAACATGAATGGACTAAGTTGGAGTAAGAATTGAAGAAAAAAATCAACATCTTCAAAAATGGTCAAATCTGGATTTTTTTAGCCAGTGTCTATCCTTCATAACATACCTGAATATCCGCTCTCCTTTCTCGACACCTTCATAACACGACCTCAATATCTTCCTGTCTCCACACATCAGAAGCAGTGTCTATCTTGTTTAGATGAGTTACGTTGTCAGGTCCCAGGAACTCCATGGCCAGTAGGTACATATCCTGTCGAGATATCGATATCGTTTAGAAGTTTATTCTGCATTTAAGGTACCGACCATTATGATAATTAGTAGACACCGGGTAGGCAAAAAATCTTGGATTTCTGACAAAAAGTAAAAACCACTCAATATGCTTCAAAATGATCTCAAAAATCTCCTTGGTAGCTTCAGAACATGAATGGACTAAGTTGGAGAAAGAATTGAAGAAAAAAATCAACATCTTCAAAAATGGTCAAATCTGGATTTTTTAGCCAGTGTCTATCCTTCATAACATACCTGAATATCCGCTCTCCTTTCTCGACACCTTCATAACACGACCTCAATATCTTCCTGTCTCCACACATCAGAAGCAGTGTCTATCTTGTTTAGATGAGTTACGTTGTCAGGTCCCAGGAACTCCATGGCCAGTAGGTACATATCCTGTCGAGATATCGATATCGTTTAGAAGTTTATTCTGCATTTAAGGTACCGACCATTATGATAATTAGTAGACACCGGGTAGGCAAAAAATCTTGGATTTCTGACAAAAAGTAAAAACCACTCAATATGCTTCAAAATGATCTCAAAAATCTCCTTGGTAGCTTCAGAACATGAATGGACTAAGTTGGAGAAAGAATTGAAGAAACAAATGAACATCTTCAAAAATGGTCAAATCTGGATATTTTTTGCCAGACCGGGTAGGCCAAAAATCTCAGATTTCTGAAAAAAACTAAAAACCACTCAATATGCTTCAAAATTATCTCAAACAATATGCTGATAGTTTGCAGACATGAATGGATTAAGTTGGAGAAAGAATTGAAGAAAAAAATCTACATCTTCAAAAATGGTAGGCGAAAAATCTCAGATTTCTGACAAAAACTAAAAACCACTCAATATGCTTCAAAATGATCTCAAACAAACTCCTTGGTAGCTTCAGAACACGAATGGACTAAGTTGGAGTAAGAAATGAAGAAAAAAATCTACATCTTCAAAAATGGTCAAATCTGGATATTTGCCAGGCGAAAAATCTCAGATATCTGACAAAAAGTAAAAACCACTCAATATGCTTCGAAATGATCTCAAACAATCTCCTTGGTAGCTTCAGAACACGAATGGACTAAGTTGGAGTAAGACACGCCGGGCACGAATAACCGTAAAAACGGCGGGGTTGAGTGTAACATAAAACGTAAACGTAACGCTATTTCCTTACTTCTACTCTAAATTTGACGAAATGTTGGCAGGTTGGTAACAAAGTAAGACTACATTTTTCGAGACAATTGTTTCTGTATTGTGACGTTGTTGTGACGTCATAAGGGATGCCTCCTTTTTTGGTGAAAATTAACCTTTAAAACACGTTTCAAAAATATTACGTCATCAGGAAGCTTTTATGAAATATATTAATTTGCCGAAAATTTGAACTTTCTACGATAAATATATTCAAAGTTATGGACGATTTACTGTTTTTATGACGTCATTATTAGTGACGTCATATTTCAAGCTTCAATCAGATTGCCGACTATAAAAATATTATTAAAGAGAATACTATGACTTGTGAGTTTTAGCCAAATGCATTTCATTGATAAAATTCCAAAAACATTGAACTGGCTATTTTCTGAGGGTACACAAATATATGTATGACGTCATAATGACGTATGCAAAAAATGGGGCTTCAATTCTAAGCTGTTATACTCAAAAAATCAAAATTCTAAAAAGAACACGTTGTTACTACTAAAGAGCTCTATTATTGTGCAAAATATGATGCACCAGTATTTCGAACTGTAAAAGTTAAAACAAGCGACATTTTCATAAATGGTTTTATGCTATTTATTTCCCGCCATTTTTTGGCGGGAAAATTACCAAAATTCAAACTTTAATAACTTTCGTTTACTTCAACCGATCGATAACGGGTTTTCGATTATTTCATTCTCATGAACAAGAGATTTGAAAAATATATAATAAAACGTTTTTAGAGGTAATAAAAAATTATAAGAAACCTATTAGAAAAGGATATATGACGTCATTGTGACGTCATAATGATGGATATATTAGCTTAACTTATCAGATTATGTTTTGTTTACACTTCTTTATACACCTACCAAAATTCGTTCTTCTATGTCGAAAACTTTTAAATATATATATAACCCGCCGTTTTTACGATCATTTGTGCCCGGCGTGAGAAATGAAGAAAAAAATCTACATCTTCAAAAATGGTCAAATCTGGATATTTTTGGCCAGACCGGGTAGCCGAAAAATCTCAGATTTCTAACAAAAAGTAAAAACCACTCAATATGTTTCAAAATGATCTCAAAAATCTCCTTGGTAGCTTCAGATCATGAATGGACTAAGTTGGAGAAAGAATTGAAGAAAAAAATGAACATCTTCAAAAATGGTCAAATCTGGATATTTTTTGCCAGACCGGGTAGGCCAAAAATCTCATATTTCTGACAAAAACTAAAAACAACTCAATATGCTTCAAAATTATCTCAAACAATCTCCTTGGTAGCTTCAGAACATGAATGGACTAAGTTGGAGAAAGAATTGAAGAAAAAAATGAACATCTTCAAAAATGGTCAAATCTGGATATTTTTTGCCAGACCGGGTAGGCGAAAAATCTCAGATTTCTGACAAAAACTAAAAACAACTCAATATGCTTCAAAATTATCTCAAACAATCTCCTTGGTAGCTTCAGAACATGAATGGACTAAGTTGGAGAAAGAATTGAAGAAAAAAATGAACATCTTCAAAAATGGTCAAATCTGGATATTTTTTGCCAGACCGGGTAGGCGAAAAATCTCAGATTTCTGAAAAAAACTAAAAACCACTCAATATGCTTCAAAATTATCTCAAACAATCTCCTTGGTAGCTTTAGAACATGAATGGACTAAGTTGGAGTAAGAATTGAAGAAAAAAATCAACATCTTCAAAAATGGTCAAATCTGGATTTTTTTAGCCAGTGTCTATCCTTCATAACATACCTGAATATCTGCTCTCCTTTCTCGACACCTTCATAACACGACCTCAATATCTTCCTGTCTCCACACATCAGAAGCAGTGTCTATCTTGTTTAGATGAGTTACGTTGTCAGGTCCCAGGAACTCCATGGCCAGTAGGTACATATCCTGTCGAGATATCGATATCGTTTAGAAGTTTATTCTGCATTTAAGGTACCGACCATTATGATAATTAGTAGACACCGGGTAGGCAAAAAATCTTGGATTTCTGACAAAAAGTAAAAACCACTCAATATGCTTCAAAATGATCTCAAAAATCTCCTTGGTAGCTTCAGAACACGAATGGATTAAGTTGGAGAAAGGATTGAAGTAAAAATGAACATACAGTAAAAACCCGCGTATAAGAACAAGTGGATTAAGAACACCCAGGCCTGATTTTAGGAAATAAAGTACCATTTATATAAGAACACATTCAGCCTGAAAAATGAAAGTTGTTCTTATACATGTATGGAAAAATATCAAAGATCAACACTACTTTTCATTGCACACATAATAGTTCCACCCCAATTATATGTAACAAAATATTAAACAAAATATTTACTCCACAATATACAGTTGCATCAATACAGTACAGTTGCCTTGATTTATCAATTTTTTTTTAATTAAAATACAATTGTGTGCATATATATTGATTTCATCTACATTGGTAGCCTAGTATGTTCCTTATTTTAAGAAACTTTTTTTAAGAACACTTAAGAACACTTACAGGCTGATTTTGCAGATTATAACCCTTTATATAAGAACCAAATCAGCCTGAACCGCCAAAATAGGTGTTCTTATACGCGGGTTTTTACTGTAATTCAAAAATGGTCAAATCTGGATTTTTTGGCCAGACCGGGTAGGCCAAAAATCTCAGATTTCTGACAAAAACTAAAAACAACTCAATATGCTTCAAAATTATCTCAAACAATATGCTGATAGTTTGCAGACATGAATGGATTAAGTTGGAGAAAGAATTGAAGAAAAAAAATGAACATCTTCAAAAATGGTCAAATCTGGATATTTTTTGCCAGACCGGGTAGGCCAAAAATCTCAGATTTCTGAAAAAAACTAAAAAAAACTCAATATGCTTCAAAATTATCTCAAACAATATGCTGATAGTTTGCAGACATGAATGGATTAAGTTGGAGAAAGAATTGAAGAAAAAAATGAACATCTTCAAAAATGGTCAAATCTGGATATTTTTTGCCAGACCGGGTAGGCCAAAAATCTCAGATTTCTGACAAAAACTAAAAACAACTCAATATGCTTCAAAATTATCTCAAACAATATGCTGATAGTTTGCAGACATGAATGGATTAAGTTGGAGAAAGAATTGAAGAAAAAAATCTACATCTTCAAAAATTGTAGGCGAAAAATCTCAGATTTCTGACAAAAAGTAAAAACCACTCAATATGCTTCAAAATGATCTCAAAAATCTCCTTGGTAGCTTCAGGACATGAATGGACTAAGTTGGAAAAAGAATTGAAGAAAAAAATGAACATCTTCAAAAATGGTCAAATCTGGATATTTTTTGCCAGACCGGGTAGGCGAAAAATCTCAGATTTCTGAAAAAAACTAAAAACAACTCAATATGCTTCAAAATTATCTCAAACAATATGCTGATAGTTTGCAGACATGAATGGATTAAGTTGGAGAAAGAATTGAAGAAAAAAATGAACATCTTCAAAAATGGTCGAATCTGGATATTTTTTGCCAGACCGGGTAGGCCAAAAATCTCAGATTTCTGACAAAAACTAAAAACAACTCAATATGCTTCAAAATTATCTCAAACAATATGCTGATAGTTTGCAGACATGAATGGATTAAGTTGGAGAAAGAATTGAAGAAAAAAAATGAACATCTTCAAAAATGGTCAAATCTGGATATTTTTTGCCAGACCGGGTAGGCCAAAAATCTCAGATTTCTGAAAAAAACTAAAAAAAACTCAATATGCTTCAAAATTATCTCAAACAATATGCTGATAGTTTGCAGACATGAATGGATTAAGTTGGAGAAAGAATTGAAGAAAAAAATGAACATCTTCAAAAATGGTCAAATCTGGATATTTTTTGCCAGACCGGGTAGGCCAAAAATCTCAGATTTCTGACAAAAAATTAAAAACAACTCAATATGCTTCAAAATTATCTCAAACAATCTCCTTGGTAGCTTCAGAACACGAATGGATTAAGTTGGAGAAAGAATTTAAGAAAAAAACGAACATCTTCAAAAATGGTCAAATCTGGATATTTTTTGCCAGACCGGGTAGGCCAAAAATCTCAGATTTCTGACAAAAATTAAAAACAACTCAATATGCTTCAAAATTATCTCAAACAATATGCTGATAGTTTGCAGACATGAATGGATTAAGTTGGAGAAAGAATTGAAGAAAAAAATCTACATCTTCAAAAATGGTAGGCGAAAAATCTCAGATTTCTGACAAAAAGTAAAAACCACTCAATATGCTTCAAAATGATCTCAAAAATCTCCTTGGTAGCTTCAGAACATGAATGGACTAAGTTGGAGTAAGAATTGAAGAAAAAAATCAACATCTTCAAAAATGGTCAAATCTGGATATTTTTTGCCAGACCGGGTAGGCGAAAAATCTCAGATTTCTGAAAAAAACTAAAAACAACTCAATATGCTTCAAAATTATCTCAAACAATATGCTGATAGTTTGCAGACATGAATGGATTAAGTTGGAGAAAGAATTGAAGAAAAAAATGAACATCTTCAAAAATGGTCGAATCTGGATATTTTTTGCCAGACCGGGTAGGCCAAAAATCTCAGATTTCTGACAAAAACTAAAAACAACTCAATATGCTTCAAAATTATCTCAAACAATATGCTGATAGTTTGCAGACATGAATGGATTAAGTTGGAGAAAGAATTGAAGAAAAAAAATGAACATCTTCAAAAATGGTCAAATCTGGATATTTTTTGCCAGACCGGGTAGGCCAAAAA
Source organism: Actinernus sp. WN-2022 (assembly GCA_030867875.1). Lineage (NCBI taxonomy): Eukaryota > Metazoa > Cnidaria > Anthozoa > Actiniaria > Actinernidae > Actinernus > Actinernus sp. WN-2022. Next base: position 135,728,310 of record JAOWCC010001589.1, read on the forward strand.
TCTCAGATTTCTGAAAAAAACTAAAAAAAACTCAATATGCTTCAAAATTATCTCAAACAATATGCTGATAGTTTGCAGACATGAATGGATTAAGTTGGAGAAAGAATTGAAGAAAAAAATGAACATCTTCAAAAATGGTCAAATCTGGATATTTTTTGCCAGACCGGGTAGGCCAAAAATCTCAGATTTCTGACAAAAAATTAAAAACAACTCAATATGCTTCAAAATTATCTCAAACAATCTCCTTGGTAGCTTCAGAACACGAATGGATTAAGTTGGAGAAAGAATTTAAGAAAAAAACGAACATCTTCAAAAATGGTCAAATCTGGATATTTTTTGCCAGACCGGGTAGGCCAAAAATCTCAGATTTCTGACAAAAAATTAAAAACAACTCAATATGCTTCAAAATTATCTCAAACAATCTCCTTGGTAGCTTCAGAACACGAATGGATTAAGTTGGAGAAAGAATTTAAGAAAAAAATGAACATCTTCAAAAATGGTCAAATCTGGATATTTTTTGCCAGACCGGGTAGGCCAAAAATCTCAGATTTCTGACAAAAAGTAAAAACCAGTCAATATGCTTCAAAATGATCTCAAAAATCTCCTTGGTAGCTTCAGAACATGAATGGACTAAGTTGGAGTAAGAATTGAAGAAAAAAATCAACATCTTCAAAAATGGTCAAATCTGGATTTTTTAGCCAGTGTCTATCCTTCATAACATACCTGAATATCCGCTCTCCTTTCTCGACACCTTCATAACACGACCTCAATATCTTCCTGTCTCCACACATCAGAAGCAGTGTCTATCTTGTTTAGATGAGTTACGTTGTCAGGTCCCAGGAACTCCATGGCCAGTAGGTACATATCCTGTCGAGATATCGATATCGTTTAGCAGTTTATTCTGCATTTAAGGTACCGACCATTATGATAATTAGTAGACACCGGGTAGGCAAAAAATCTTGGATTTCTGACAAAAAACTAAAACCCACTCAATATGCTTCAAAATGATCTCAAACAATCTCCTTGGTAGCTTCAGAACATGAATGGACTAAGTTGGAGAAAGAATTGAAGAAAAAAATGAACATCTTCAAAAATGGTCAAATCTGGATATTTTTTGCCAGACCGGGTAGGCCAAAAATCTCAGATTTCTGAAAAAAACTAAAAACCACTCAATATGCTTCAAAATTATCTCAAACAATATGCTGATAGTTTGCAGACATGAATGGATTAAGTTGGAGAAAGAATTGATGAAAAAAAATGAACATCTTCAAAAATGGTCAAATCTGGATTTTTTTAGCCAGTGTCTATCCTTCATAACATACCTGAATATCTGCTCTCCTTTCTCGACACCTTCATAACACGACCTCAATATCTTCCTGTCTCCACACATCAGAAGCAGTGTCTATCTTGTTTAGATGAGTTACGTTGTCAGGTCCCAGGAACTCCATGGCCAGTAGGTACATATCCTGTCGAGATATCGATATCGTTTAGAAGTTTATTCTGCATTTAAGGTACCGACCATTATGATAATTAGTAGACACCGGGTAGGCAAAAAATCTTGGATTTCTGACAAAAAGTAAAAACCACTCAATATGCTTCAAAATGATCTCAAAAATCTCCTTGGTAGCTTCAGAACACGAATGGATTAAGTTGGAGAAAGGATTGAAGTAAAAATGAACATACAGTAAAAACCCGCGTATAAGAACAAGTGGATTAAGAACACCCAGGCCTGATTTTAGGAAATAAAGTACCATTTATATAAGAACACATTCAGCCTGAAAAATGAAAGTTGTTCTTATACATGTATGGAAAAATATCAAAGATCAACACTACTTTTCATTGCACACATAATAGTTCCACCCCAATTATATGTAACAAAATATTAAACAAAATATGTACTCCACAATATACAGTTGCATCAATACAGTACAGTTGCCTTGATTTATCAATTTTTTTTTAATTAAAATACAATTGTGTGCATATATATTGATTTCATCTACATTGGTAGCCTAGTATGTTCCTTATTTTAAGAAACTTTTTTTAAGAACACTTAAGAACACTTACAGGCTGATTTTGCAGATTATAACCCTTTATATAAGAACCAAATCAGCCTGAACCGCCAAAATAGGTGTTCTTATACGCGGGTTTTTACTGTAATTCAAAAATGGTCAAATCTGGATTTTTTGGCCAGACCGGGTAGGCCAAAAATCTCAGATTTCTGACAAAAACTAAAAACAACTCAATATGCTTCAAAATTATCTCAAACAATATGCTGATAGTTTGCAGACATGAATGGATTAAGTTGGAGAAAGAATTGAAGAAAAAAAATGAACATCTTCAAAAATGGTCAAATCTGGATATTTTTTGCCAGACCGGGTAGGCCAAAAATCTCAGATTTCTGAAAAAAACTAAAAAAAAATCAATATGCTTCAAAATTATCTCAAACAATATGCTGATAGTTTGCAGACATGAATGGATTAAGTTGGAGAAAGAATTGAAGAAAAAAATGAACATCTTCAAAAATGGTCAAATCTGGATATTTTTTGCCAGACCGGGTAGGCCAAAAATCTCAGATTTCTGACAAAAACTAAAAACAACTCAATATGCTTCAAAATTATCTCAAACAATATGCTGATAGTTTGCAGACATGAATGGATTAAGTTGGAGAAAGAATTGAAGAAAAAAATCTACATCTTCAAAAATTGTAGGCGAAAAATCTCAGATTTCTGACAAAAAGTAAAAACCACTCAATATGCTTCAAAATGATCTCAAAAATCTCCTTGGTAGCTTCAGGACATGAATGGACTAAGTTGGAAAAAGAATTGAAGAAAAAAATGAACATCTTCAAAAATGGTCAAATCTGGATATTTTTTGCCAGACCGGGTAGGCGAAAAATCTCAGATTTCTGAAAAAAACTAAAAACAACTCAATATGCTTCAAAATTATCTCAAACAATATGCTGATAGTTTGCAGACATGAATGGATTAAGTTGGAGAAAGAATTGAAGAAAAAAATGAACATCTTCAAAAATGGTCGAATCTGGATATTTTTTGCCAGACCGGGTAGGCCAAAAATCTCAGATTTCTGACAAAAACTAAAAACAACTCAATATGCTTCAAAATTATCTCAAACAATATGCTGATAGTTTGCAGACATGAATGGATTAAGTTGGAGAAAGAATTGAAGAAAAAAAATGAACATCTTCAAAAATGGTCAAATCTGGATATTTTTTGCCAGACCGGGTAGGCCAAAAATCTCAGATTTCTGAAAAAAACTAAAAAAAACTCAATATGCTTCAAAATTATCTCAAACAATATGCTGATAGTTTGCAGACATGAATGGATTAAGTTGGAGAAAGAATTGAAGAAAAAAATGAACATCTTCAAAAATGGTCAAATCTGGATATTTTTTGCCAGACCGGGTAGGCCAAAATCTCAGATTTCTGACAAAAACTAAAAACAACTCAATATGCTTCAAAATTATCTCAAACAATATGCTGATAGTTTGCAGACATGAATGGATTAAGTTGGAGAAAGAATTGAAGAAAAAAATCTACATCTTCAAAAATTGTAGGCGAAAAATCTCAGATTTCTGACAAAAAGTAAAAACCACTCAATATGCTTCAAAATGATCTCAAAAATCTCCTTGGTAGCTTCAGGACATGAATGGACTAAGTTGGAAAAAGAATTGAAGAAAAAAATGAACATCTTCAAAAATGGTCAAATCTGGATATTTTTTGCCAGACCGGGTAGGCGAAAAATCTCAGATTTCTGAAAAAAACTAAAAACAACTCAATATGCTTCAAAATTATCTCAAACAATATGCTGATAGTTTGCAGACATGAATGGATTAAGTTGGAGAAAGAATTGAAGAAAAAAATGAACATCTTCAAAAATGGTCGAATCTGGATATTTTTTGCCAGACCGGGTAGGCCAAAAATCTCAGATTTCTGACAAAAACTAAAAACAACTCAATATGCTTCAAAATTATCTCAAACAATATGCTGATAGTTTGCAGACATGAATGGATTAAGTTGGAGAAAGAATTGAAGAAAAAAAATGAACATCTTCAAAAATGGTCAAATCTGGATATTTTTTGCCAGACCGGGTAGGCCAAAAATCTCAGATTTCTGAAAAAAACTAAAAAAAACTCAATATGCTTCAAAATTATCTCAAACAATATGCTGATAGTTTGCAGACATGAATGGATTAAGTTGGAGAAAGAATTGAAGAAAAAAATGAACATCTTCAAAAATGGTCAAATCTGGATATTTTTTGCCAGACCGGGTAGGCCAAAATCTCAGATTTCTGACAAAAACTAAAAACAACTCAATATGCTTCAAAATTATCTCAAACAATCTCCTTGGTAGCTTCAGAACACGAATGGATTAAGTTGGAGAAAGAATTTAAGAAAAAAATGAACATCTTCAAAAATGGTCAAATCTGGATATTTTTTGCCAGACCGGGTAGGCCAAAAATCTCAGATTTCTGACAAAAAGTAAAAACCAGTCAATATGCTTCAAAATGATCTCAAAAATCTCCTTGGTAGCTTCAGAACATGAATGGACTAAGTTGGAGTAAGAATTGAAGAAAAAAATCAACATCTTCAAAAATGGTCAAATCTGGATTTTTTAGCCAGTGTCTATCCTTCATAACATACCTGAATATCCGCTCTCCTTTCTCGACACCTTCATAACACGACCTCAATATCTTCCTGTCTCCACACATCAGAAGCAGTGTCTATCTTGTTTAGATGAGTTACGTTGTCAGGTCCCAGGAACTCCATGGCCAGTAGGTACATATCCTGTCGAGATATCGATATCGTTTAGCAGTTTATTCTGCATTTAAGGTACCGACCATTATGATAATTAGTAGACACCGGGTAGGCAAAAAATCTTGGATTTCTGACAAAAAACTAAAACCCACTCAATATGCTTCAAAATGATCTCAAACAATCTCCTTGGTAGCTTCAGAACATGAATGGACTAAGTTGGAGAAAGAATTGAAGAAAAAAATGAACATCTTCAAAAATGGTCAAATCTGGATATTTTTTGCCAGACCGGGTAGGCCAAAAATCTCAGATTTCTGAAAAAAACTAAAAACCACTCAATATGCTTCAAAATTATCTCAAACAATATGCTGATAGTTTGCAGACATGAATGGATTAAGTTGGAGAAAGAATTGATGAAAAAAAATGAACATCTTCAAAAATGGTCAAATCTGGATTTTTTTAGCCAGTGTCTATCCTTCATAACATACCTGAATATCTGCTCTCCTTTCTCGACACCTTCATAACACGACCTCAATATCTTCCTGTCTCCACACATCAGAAGCAGTGTCTATCTTGTTTAGATGAGTTACGTTGTCAGGTCCCAGGAACTCCATGGCCAGTAGGTACATATCCTGTCGAGATATCGATATCGTTTAGAAGTTTATTCTGCATTTAAGGTACCGACCATTATGATAATTAGTAGACACCGGGTAGGCAAAAAATCTTGGATTTCTGACAAAAAGTAAAAACCACTCAATATGCTTCAAAATGATCTCAAAAATCTCCTTGGTAGCTTCAGAACACGAATGGATTAAGTTGGAGAAAGGATTGAAGTAAAAATGAACATACAGTAAAAACCCGCGTATAAGAACAAGTGGATTAAGAACACCCAGGCCTGATTTTAGGAAATAAAGTACCATTTATATAAGAACACATTCAGCCTGAAAAATGAAAGTTGTTCTTATACATGTATGGAAAAATATCAAAGATCAACACTACTTTTCATTGCACACATAATAGTTCCACCCCAATTATATGTAACAAAATATTAAACAAAATATGTACTCCACAATATACAGTTGCATCAATACAGTACAGTTGCCTTGATTTATCAATTTTTTTTTAATTAAAATACAATTGTGTGCATATATATTGATTTCATCTACATTGGTAGCCTAGTATGTTCCTTATTTTAAGAAACTTTTTTTAAGAACACTTAAGAACACTTACAGGCTGATTTTGCAGATTATAACCCTTTATATAAGAACCAAATCAGCCTGAACCGCCAAAATAGGTGTTCTTATACGCGGGTTTTTACTGTAATTCAAAAATGGTCAAATCTGGATTTTTTGGCCAGACCGGGTAGGCCAAAAATCTCAGATTTCTGACAAAAACTAAAAACAACTCAATATGCTTCAAAATTATCTCAAACAATATGCTGATAGTTTGCAGACATGAATGGATTAAGTTGGAGAAAGAATTGAAGAAAAAAAATGAACATCTTCAAAAATGGTCAAATCTGGATATTTTTTGCCAGACCGGGTAGGCCAAAAATCTCAGATTTCTGAAAAAAACTAAAAAAAAATCAATATGCTTCAAAATTATCTCAAACAATATGCTGATAGTTTGCAGACATGAATGGATTAAGTTGGAGAAAGAATTGAAGAAAAAAATGAACATCTTCAAAAATGGTCAAATCTGGATATTTTTTGCCAGACCGGGTAGGCCAAAAATCTCAGATTTCTGACAAAAACTAAAAACAACTCAATATGCTTCAAAATTATCTCAAACAATATGCTGATAGTTTGCAGACATGAATGGATTAAGTTGGAGAAAGAATTGAAGAAAAAAATCTACATCTTCAAAAATTGTAGGCGAAAAATCTCAGATTTCTGACAAAAAGTAAAAACCACTCAATATGCTTCAAAATGATCTCAAAAATCTCCTTGGTAGCTTCAGGACATGAATGGACTAAGTTGGAAAAAGAATTGAAGAAAAAAATGAACATCTTCAAAAATGGTCAAATCTGGATATTTTTTGCCAGACCGGGTAGGCGAAAAATCTCAGATTTCTGAAAAAAACTAAAAACAACTCAATATGCTTCAAAATTATCTCAAACAATATGCTGATAGTTTGCAGACATGAATGGATTAAGTTGGAGAAAGAATTGAAGAAAAAAATGAACATCTTCAAAAATGGTCGAATCTGGATATTTTTTGCCAGACCGGGTAGGCCAAAAATCTCAGATTTCTGACAAAAACTAAAAACAACTCAATATGCTTCAAAATTATCTCAAACAATATGCTGATAGTTTGCAGACATGAATGGATTAAGTTGGAGAAAGAATTGAAGAAAAAAAATGAACATCTTCAAAAATGGTCAAATCTGGATATTTTTGCCAGACCGGGTAGGCCAAAAATCTCAGATTTCTGAAAAAAACTAAAAAAAACTCAATATGCTTCAAAATTATCTCAAACAATATGCTGATAGTTTGCAGACATGAATGGATTAAGTTGGAGAAAGAATTGAAGAAAAAAATGAACATCTTCAAAAATGGTCAAATCTGGATATTTTTTGCCAGACCGGGTAGGCCAAAATCTCAGATTTCTGACAAAAACTAAAAACAACTCAATATGCTTCAAAATTATCTCAAACAATCTCCTTGGTAGCTTCAGAACACGAATGGATTAAGTTGGAGAAAGAATTTAAGAAAAAAATGAACATCTTCAAAAATGGTCAAATCTGGATATTTTTTGCCAGACCGGGTAGGCCAAAAATCTCAGATTTCTGACAAAAAGTAAAAACCAGTCAATATGCTTCAAAATGATCTCAAAAATCTCCTTGGTAGCTTCAGAACATGAATGGACTAAGTTGGAGTAAGAATTGAAGAAAAAAATCAACATCTTCAAAAATGGTCAAATCTGGATTTTTTAGCCAGTGTCTATCCTTCATAACATACCTGAATATCCGCTCTCCTTTCTCGACACCTTCATAACACGACCTCAATATCTTCCTGTCTCCACACATCAGAAGCAGTGTCTATCTTGTTTAGATGAGTTACGTTGTCAGGTCCCAGGAACTCCATGGCCAGTAGGTACATATCCTGTCGAGATATCGATATCGTTTAGCAGTTTATTCTGCATTTAAGGTACCGACCATTATGATAATTAGTAGACACCGGGTAGGCAAAAAATCTTGGATTTCTGACAAAAAACTAAAACCCACTCAATATGCTTCAAAATGATCTCAAACAATCTCCTTGGTAGCTTCAGAACATGAATGGACTAAGTTGGAGAAAGAATTGAAGAAAAAAATGAACATCTTCAAAAATGGTCAAATCTGGATATTTTTTGCCAGACCGGGTAGGCCAAAAATCTCAGATTTCTGAAAAAAACTAAAAACCACTCAATATGCTTCAAAATTATCTCAAACAATATGCTGATAGTTTGCAGACATGAATGGATTAAGTTGGAGAAAGAATTGAAGAAAAAAATCTACATCTTCAAAAATGGTAGGCGAAAAATCTCAGATTTCTGACAAAAAGTAAAAACCACTCAATATGCTTCAAAATGATCTCAAAAATCTCCTTGGTAGCTTCAGGACATGAATGGACTAAGTTGGAAAAAGAATTGAAGAAAAAAATGAACATCTTCAAAAATGGTCAAATCTGGATATTTTTTGCCAGACCGGGTAGGCGAAAAATCTCAGATTTCTGAAAAAAACTAAAAACAACTCAATATGCTTCAAAATTATCTCAAACAATATGCTGATAGTTTGCAGACATGAATGGATTAAGTTGGAGAAAGAATTGAAGAAAAAAATGAACATCTTCAAAAATGGTCAAACCTGGATATTTTTTGCCAGACCGGGTAGGCCAAAAATCTCAGATTTCTGACAAAAACTAAAAACAACTCAATATGCTTCAAAATTATCTCAAACAATATGCTGATAGTTTGCAGACATGAATGGATTAAGTTGGAGAAAGAATTGAAGAAAAAAATGAACATCTTCAAAAATGGTCAAATCTGGATATTTTTTGCCAGACCGGGTAGGCCAAAAATCTCAGATTTCTGACAAAAAGTAAAAACCACTCAATATGCTTCAAAATGATCTCAAAAATCTCCTTGGTAGCTTCAGAACATGAATGGACTAAGTTGGAGTAAGAATTCAAGAAAAAAATCAACATCTTCAAAAATGGTCAAATCTGGATTTTTTAGCCAGTGTCTATCCTTCATAACATACCTGAATATCCGCTCTCCTTTCTCGACACCTTCATAACACGACCTCAATATCTTCCTGTCTCCACACATCAGAAGCAGTGTCTATCTTGTTTAGATGAGTTACGTTGTCAGGTCCCAGGAACTCCATGGCCAGTAGGTACATATCCTGTCGAGATATCGATATCGTTTAGCAGTTTATTCTGCATTTAAGGTACCGACCATTATGATAATTAGTAGACACCGGGTAGGCAAAAAATCTTGGATTTGACAAAAAACTAAAACCCACTCAATATGCTTCAAAATGATCTCAAACAATCTCCTTGGTAGCTTCAGAACATGAATGGACTAAGTTGGAAAAAGAATTGAAGAAAAAAATGAACATCTTCAAAAATGGTCAAATCTGGATATTTTTTGCCAGACCGGGTAGGCGAAAAATCTCAGATTTCTGAAAAAAACTAAAAACAACTCAATATGCTTCAAAATTATCTCAAACAATATGCTGATAGTTTGCAGACATGAATGGATTAAGTTGGAGAAAGAATTGAAGAAAAAAATGAACATCTTCAAAAATGGTCGAATCTGGATATTTTTTGCCAGACCGGGTAGGCCAAAAATCTCAGATTTCTGACAAAAACTAAAAACAACTCAATATGCTTCAAAATTATCTCAAACAATATGCTGATAGTTTGCAGACATGAATGGATTAAGTTGGAGAAAGAATTGAAGAAAAAAAATGAACATCTTCAAAAATGGTCAAATCTGGATATTTTTTGCCAGACCGGGTAGGCCAAAAATCTCAGATTTCTGAAAAAAACTAAAAAAAACTCAATATGCTTCAAAATTATCTCAAACAATATGCTGATAGTTTGCAGACATGAATGGATTAAGTTGGAGAAAGAATTGAAGAAAAAAATGAACATCTTCAAAAATGGTCAAATCTGGATATTTTTTGCCAGACCGGGTAGGCCAAAAATCTCAGATTTCTGACAAAAACTAAAAACAACTCAATATGCTTCAAAATTATCTCAAACAATATGCTGATAGTTTGCAGACATGAATGGATTAAGTTGGAGAAAGAATTGAAGAAAAAAATGAACATCTTCAAAAATGGTCGAATCTGGATATTTTTTGCCAGACCGGGTAGGCCAAAAATCTCAGATTTCTGACAAAAACTAAAAACAACTCAATATGCTTCAAAATTATCTCAAACAATATGCTGATAGTTTGCAGACATGAATGGATTAAGTTGGAGAAAGAATTGAAGAAAAAAAATGAACATCTTCAAAAATGGTCAAATCTGGATATTTTTTGCCAGACCGGGTAGGCCAAAAATCTCAGATTTCTGAAAAAAACTAAAAAAAACTCAATATGCTTCAAAATTATCTCAAACAATATGCTGATAGTTTGCAGACATGAATGGATTAAGTTGGAGAAAGAATTGAAGAAAAAAATGAACATCTTCAAAAATGGTCAAATCTGGATATTTTTGCCAGACCGGGTAGGCCAAAAATCTCAGATTTCTGACAAAAACTAAAAACAACTCAATATGCTTCAAAATTATCTCAAACAATCTCCTTGGTAGCTTCAGAACACGAATGGATTAAGTTGGAGAAAGAATTGAAGAAACAAATGAACATCTTCAAAAATGGTCAAATCTGGATATTTTTTGCCAGACCGGGTAGGCCAAAAATCTCAGATTTCTGACAAAAAGTAAAAACCAGTCAATATGCTTCAAAATGATCTCAAAAATCTCCTTGGTAGCTTCAGAACATGAATGGACTAAGTTGGAGTAAGAATTGAAGAAAAAAATCAACATCTTCAAAAATGGTCAAATCTGGATTTTTTAGCCAGTGTCTATCCTTCATAACATACCTGAATATCCGCTCTCCTTTCTCGACACCTTCATAACACGACCTCAATATCTTCCTGTCTCCACACATCAGAAGCAGTGTCTATCTTGTTTAGATGAGTTACGTTGTCAGGTCCCAGGAACTCCATGGCCAGTAGGTACATATCCTGTCGAGATATCGATATCGTTTAGCAGTTTATTCTGCATTTAAGGTACCGACCATTATGATAATTAGTAGACACCGGGTAGGCAAAAAATCTTGGATTTCTGACAAAAAACTAAAACCCACTCAATATGCTTCAAAATGATCTCAAACAATCTCCTTGGTAGCTTCAGAACATGAATGGACTAAGTTGGAGAAAGAATTGAAGAAAAAAATGAACATCTTCAAAAATGGTCAAATCTGGATATTTTTTGCCAGACCGGGTAGGCCAAAAATCTCAGATTTCTGAAAAAAACTAAAAACCACTCAATATGCTTCAAAATTATCTCAAACAATATGCTGATAGTTTGCAGACATGAATGGATTAAGTTGGAGAAAGAATTGATGAAAAAAAATGAACATCTTCAAAAATGGTCAAATCTGGATATTTTTTGCCAGACCGGGTAGGCGAAAAATCTCAGATTTCTGACAAAAACTAAAAACAACTCAATATGCTTCAAAGTTATCTCAAACAATATGCTGATAGTTTGCAGACATGAATGGATTAAGTTGGAGAAAGAATTGAAGAAAAAAATCTACATCTTCAAAAATGGTAGGCGAAAAATCTCAGATTTCTGACAAAAAGTAAAAACCACTCAATATGCTTCAAAATGATCTCAAAAATCTCCTTGGTAGCTTCAGGACATGAATGGACTAAGTTGGAAAAAGAATTGAAGAAAAAAATGAACATCTTCAAAAATGGTCAAATCTGGATATTTTTTGCCAGACCGGGTAGGCGAAAAATCTCAGATTTCTGAAAAAAACTAAAAAAAACTCAATATGCTTCAAAATTATCTCAAACAATATGCTGATAGTTTGCAGACATGAATGGATTAAGTTGGAGAAAGAATTGAAGAAAAAAATGAACATCTTCAAAAATGGTCAAACCTGGATATTTTTTGCCAGACCGGGTAGGCCAAAAATCTCAGATTTCTGACAAAAACTAAAAACAACTCAATATGCTTCAAAATTATCTCAAACAATATGCTGATAGTTTGCAGACATGAATGGATTAAGTTGGAGAAAGAATTGAAGAAAAAAATGAACATCTTCAAAAATGGTCAAATCTGGATATTTTTTGCCAGACCGGGTAGGCCAAAAATCTCAGATTTCTGACAAAAAGTAAAAACCACTCAATATGCTTCAAAATGATCTCAAAAATCTCCTTGGTAGCTTCAGAACATGAATGGACTAAGTTGGAGTAAGAATTCAAGAAAAAAATCAACATCTTCAAAAATGGTCAAATCTGGATTTTTTAGCCAGTGTCTATCCTTCATAACATACCTGAATATCCGCTCTCCTTTCTCGACACCTTCATAACACGACCTCAATATCTTCCTGTCTCCACACATCAGAAGCAGTGTCTATCTTGTTTAGATGAGTTACGTTGTCAGGTCCCAGGAACTCCATGGCCAGTAGGTACATATCCTGTCGAGATATCGATATCGTTTAGCAGTTTATTCTGCATTTAAGGTACCGACCATTATGATAATTAGTAGACACCGGGTAGGCAAAAAATCTTGGATTTGACAAAAAACTAAAACCCACTCAATATGCTTCAAAATGATCTCAAACAATCTCCTTGGTAGCTTCAGAACATGAATGGACTAAGTTGGAGAAAGAATTGAAGAAAAAAATGAACATCTTCAAAAATGGTCAAATCTGGATATTTTTTGCCAGACCGGGTAGGCCAAAAATCTCAGATTTCTGAAAAAAACTAAAAACCACTCAATATGCTTCAAAATTATCTCAAACAATATGCTGATAGTTTGCAGACATGAATGGATTAAGTTGGAGAAAGAATTGAAGAAAAAAAATGAACATCTTCAAAAATGGTCAAATCTGGATATTTTTTGCCAGACCGGGTAGGCGAAAAATCTCAGATTTCTGACAAAAACTAAAAACAACTCAATATGCTTCAAAATTATCTCAAACAATATGCTGATAGTTTGCAGACATGAATGGATTAAGTTGGAGAAAGAATTGAAGAAAAAAATCTACATCTTCAAAAATGGTAGGCGAAAAATCTCAGATTTCTGACAAAAAGTAAAAACCACTCAATATGCTTCAAAATGATCTCAAAAATCTCCTTGGTAGCTTCAGGACATGAATGGACTAAGTTGGAAAAAGAATTGAAGAAAAAAATGAACATCTTCAAAAATGGTCAAATCTGGATATTTTTTGCCATACCGGGTAGGCGAAAAATCTCAGATTTCTGAAAAAAACTAAAAACAACTCAATATGCTTCAAAATTATCTCAAACAATATGCTGATAGTTTGCAGACATGAATGGATTAAGTTGGAGAAAGAATTGAAGAAAAAAATGAACATCTTCAAAAATGGTCAAATCTGGATATTTTTTGCCAGACCGGGTAGGCCAAAAATCTCATATTTCTGACAAAAACTAAAAACAACTCAATATGCTTCAAAATTATCTCAAACAATCTCCTTGGTAGCTTCAGAACATGAATGGACTAAGTTGGAGAAAGAATTGAAGAAAAAAATGAACATCTTCAAAAATGGTCAAATCTGGATATTTTTTGCCAGACCGGGTAGGCGAAAAATCTCAGATTTCTGAAAAAAACTAAAAACCACTCAATATGCTTCAAAATTATCTCAAACAATCTCCTTGGTAGCTTTAGAACATGAATGGACTAAGTTGGAGTAAGAATTGAAGAAAAAAATCAACATCTTCAAAAATGGTCAAATCTGGATTTTTTTAGCCAGTGTCTATCCTTCATAACATACCTGAATATCCGCTCTCCTTTCTCGACACCTTCATAACACGACCTCAATATCTTCCTGTCTCCACACATCAGAAGCAGTGTCTATCTTGTTTAGATGAGTTACGTTGTCAGGTCCCAGGAACTCCATGGCCAGTAGGTACATATCCTGTCGAGATATCGATATCGTTTAGAAGTTTATTCTGCATTTAAGGTACCGACCATTATGATAATTAGTAGACACCGGGTAGGCAAAAAATCTTGGATTTCTGACAAAAAGTAAAAACCACTCAATATGCTTCAAAATGATCTCAAAAATCTCCTTGGTAGCTTCAGAACATGAATGGACTAAGTTGGAGAAAGAATTGAAGAAAAAAATCAACATCTTCAAAAATGGTCAAATCTGGATTTTTTAGCCAGTGTCTATCCTTCATAACATACCTGAATATCCGCTCTCCTTTCTCGACACCTTCATAACACGACCTCAATATCTTCCTGTCTCCACACATCAGAAGCAGTGTCTATCTTGTTTAGATGAGTTACGTTGTCAGGTCCCAGGAACTCCATGGCCAGTAGGTACATATCCTGTCGAGATATCGATATCGTTTAGAAGTTTATTCTGCATTTAAGGTACCGACCATTATGATAATTAGTAGACACCGGGTAGGCAAAAAATCTTGGATTTCTGACAAAAAGTAAAAACCACTCAATATGCTTCAAAATGATCTCAAAAATCTCCTTGGTAGCTTCAGAACATGAATGGACTAAGTTGGAGAAAGAATTGAAGAAACAAATGAACATCTTCAAAAATGGTCAAATCTGGATATTTTTTGCCAGACCGGGTAGGCCAAAAATCTCAGATTTCTGAAAAAAACTAAAAACCACTCAATATGCTTCAAAATTATCTCAAACAATATGCTGATAGTTTGCAGACATGAATGGATTAAGTTGGAGAAAGAATTGAAGAAAACAATCTACATCTTCAAAAATGGTAGGCGAAAAATCTCAGATTTCTGACAAAAACTAAAAACCACTCAATATGCTTCAAAATGATCTCAAACAAACTCCTTGGTAGCTTCAGAACACGAATGGATTAAGTTGGAGAAAGAAATGAAGAAAAATATCTACATCTTCAAAAATGGTCAAATCTGGATATTTGCCAGGCGAAAAATCTCATATCTGACAAAAAGTAAAAACCACTCAATATGCTTCGAAATGATCTCAAACAATCTCCTTGGTAGCTTCAGAACACGAATGGACTAAGTTGGAGTAAGAAATGAAGAAAAAAATCTAGATCTTCAAAAATGGTCAAATCTGGATATTTTTGGCCAGACCGGGTAGGCGAAAAATCTCAGATTTCTAACAAAAAGTAAAAACCACTCAATATGCTTCAAAATGATCTCAAAAATCTCCTTGGTAGCTTCAGATCATGAATGGACTAAGTTGGAGAAAGAATTGAAGAAAAAAATGAACATCTTCAAAAATGGTCAAATCTGGATATTTTTTGCCAGACCGGGTAGGCCAAAAATCTCATATTTCTGACAAAAACTAAAAACAACTCAATATGCTTCAAAATTATCTCAAACAATCTCCTTGGTAGCTTCAGAACATGAATGGACTAAGTTGGAGAAAGAATTGAAGAAAAAAATGAACATCTTCAAAAATGGTCAAATCTGGATATTTTTTGCCAGACCGGGTAGGCGAAAAATCTCAGATTTCTGAAAAAAACTAAAAACCACTCAATATGCTTCAAAATTATCTCAAACAATCTCCTTGGTAGCTTTAGAACATGAATGGACTAAGTTGGAGTAAGAATTGAAGAAAAAAATCAACATCTTCAAAAATGGTCAAATCTGGATTTTTTTAGCCAGTGTCTATCCTTCATAACATACCTGAATATCTGCTCTCCTTTCTCGACACCTTCATAACACGACCTCAATATCTTCCTGTCTCCACACATCAGAAGCAGTGTCTATCTTGTTTAGATGAGTTACGTTGTCAGGTCCCAGGAACTCCATGGCCAGTTTTTACATATCCTGTCGAGATATCGATATCGTTTAGAAGTTTATTCTGCATTTAAGGTACCGACCATTATGATAATTAGTAGACACCGGGTAGGCAAAAAATCTTGGATTTCTGACAAAAAGTAAAAACCACTCAATATGCTTCAAAATGATCTCAAAAATCTCCTTGGTAGCTTCAGAACACGAATGGATTAAGTTGGAGAAAGGATTGAAGTAAAAATGAACATACAGTAAAAACCCGCGTATAAGAACAAGTGGATTAAGAACACCCAGGCCTGATTTTAGGAAATAAAGTACCATTTATATAAGAACACATTCAGCCTGAAAAATGAAAGTTGTTCTTATACATGTATGGAAAAATATCAAAGATCAACACTACTTTTCATTGCACACATAATAGTTCCACCCCAATTATATGTAACAAAATATTAAACAAAATATGTACTCCACAATATACAGTTGCATCAATACAGTACAGTTGCCTTGATTTATCAATTTTTTTTTAATTAAAATACAATTGTGTGCATATATATTGATTTCATCTACATTGGTAGCCTAGTATGTTCCTTATTTTAAGAAACTTTTTTTAAGAACACTTAAGAACACTTACAGGCTGATTTTGCAGATTATAACCCTTTATATAAGAACCAAATCAGCCTGAACCGCCAAAATAGGTGTTCTTATACGCGGGTTTTTACTGTAATTCAAAAATGGTCAAATCTGGATTTTTTGGCCAGACCGGGTAGGCCAAAAATCTCAGATTTCTGACAAAAACTAAAAACAACTCAATATGCTTCAAAATTATCTCAAACAATATGCTGATAGTTTGCAGACATGAATGGATTAAGTTGGAGAAAGAATTGAAGAAAAAAAATGAACATCTTCAAAAATGGTCAAATCTGGATATTTTTTGCCAGACCGGGTAGGCGAAAAATCTCAGATTTCTGAAAAAAACTAAAAACAACTCAATATGCTTCAAAATTATCTCAAACAATATGCTGATAGTTTGCAGACATGAATGGATTAAGTTGGAGAAAGAATTGAAGAAAAAAATGAACATCTTCAAAAATGGTCGAATCTGGAGATTTTTTGCCAGTGTCTATCCTTCATAACATACCTGAATATCCGCTCTCCTTTCTCGACACCTTCATAACACGACCTCAATATCTTCCTGTCTCCACACATCAGAAGCAGTGTCTATCTTGTTTAGATGAGTTACGTTGTCAGGTCCCAGGAACTCCATGGCCAGTAGGTACATATCCTGTCGAGATATCGATATCGTTTAGCAGTTTATTCTGCATTTAAGGTACCGACCATTATGATAATTAGTAGACACCGGGTAGGCAAAAAATCTTGGATTTCTGACAAAAAACTAAAACCCACTCAATATGCTTCAAAATGATCTCAAACAATCTCCTTGGTAGCTTCAGAACATGAATGGACTAAGTTGGAGAAAGAATTGAAGAAAAAAATGAACATCTTCAAAAATGGTCAAATCTGGATATTTTTTGCCAGACCGGGTAGGCCAAAAATCTCAGATTTCTGAAAAAAACTAAAAACCACTCAATATGCTTCAAAATTATCTCAAACAATATGCTGATAGTTTGCAGACATGAATGGATTAAGTTGGAGAAAGAATTGAAGAAAAAAAATGAACATCTTCAAAAATGGTCAAATCTGGATATTTTTTGCCAGACCGGGTAGGCGAAAAATCTCAGATTTCTGACAAAAAGTAAAAACCACTCAATATGCTTCAAAATGATCTCAAAAATCTCCTTGGTAGCTTCAGGACATGAATGGACTAAGTTGGAAAAAGAATTGAAGAAAAAAATGAACATCTTCAAAAATGGTAGGCGAAAAATCCCAGATTTCTGACAAAAAGTAAAAACCACTCAATATGCTTCAAAATGATCTCAAAAATCTCCTTGGTAGCTTCAGGACATGAATGGACTAAGTTGGAAAAAGAATTGAAGAAAAAAATGAACATCTTCAAAAATGGTAGGCGAAAAATCTCAGATTTCTGACAAAAAGTAAAAACCACTCAATATGCTTCAAAATGATCTCAAAAATCTCCTTGGTAGCTTCAGGACATGAATGGACTAAGTTGGAAAAAGAATTGAAGAAAAAAATGAACATCTTCAAAAATGGTCAAATCTGGATATTTTTTGCCATACCGGGTAGGCGAAAAATCTCAGATTTCTGAAAAAAACTAAAAACAACTCAATATGCTTCAAAATTATCTCAAACAATATGCTGATAGTTTGCAGACATGAATGGATTAAGTTGGAGAAAGAATTGAAGAAAAAAATGAACATCTTCAAAAATGGTCAAATCTGGATATTTTTTGCCAGACCGGGTAGGCCAAAAATCTCAGATTTCTGACAAAAAGTAAAAACCACTCAATATGCTTCAAAATGATCTCAAAAATCTCCTTGGTAGCTTCAGAACATGAATGGACTAAGTTGGAGTAAGAATTCAAGAAAAAAATCAACATCTTCAAAAATGGTCAAATCTGGATTTTTTAGCCAGTGTCTATCCTTCATAACATACCTGAATATCCGCTCTCCTTTCTCGACACCTTCATAACACGACCTCAATATCTTCCTGTCTCCACACATCAGAAGCAGTGTCTATCTTGTTTAGATGAGTTACGTTGTCAGGTCCCAGGAACTCCATGGCCAGTAGGTACATATCCTGTCGAGATATCGATATCGTTTAGCAGTTTATTCTGCATTTAAGGTACCGACCATTATGATAATTAGTAGACACCGGGTAGGCAAAAAATCTTGGATTTCTGACAAAAAACTAAAACCCACTCAATATGCTTCAAAATGATCTCAAACAATCTCCTTGGTAGCTTCAGAACATGAATGGACTAAGTTGGAGAAAGAATTGAAGAAAAAAATGAACATCTTCAAAAATGGTCAAATCTGGATATTTTTTGCCAGACCGGGTAGGCCAAAAATCTCAGATTTCTGAAAAAAACTAAAAACCACTCAATATGCTTCAAAATTATCTCAAACAATATGCTGATAGTTTGCAGACATGAATGGATTAAGTTGGAGAAAGAATTGAAGAAAAAAAATGAACATCTTCAAAAATGGTCAAATCTGGATATTTTTTGCCAGACCGGGTAGGCGAAAAATCTCAGATTTCTGACAAAAACTAAAAACAACTCAATATGCTTCAAAATTATCTCAAACAATATGCTGATAGTTTGCAGACAAGAATGGATTAAGTTGGAGAAAGAATTGAAGAAAAAAATCTACATCTTCAAAAATGGTAGGCGAAAAATCTCAGATTTCTGACAAAAAGTAAAAACCACTCAATATGCTTCAAAATGATCTCAAAAATCTCCTTGGTAGCTTCAGGACATGAATGGACTAAGTTGGAAAAAGAATTGAAGAAAAAAATGAACATCTTCAAAAATGGTCAAATCTGGATATTTTTTGCCATACCGGGTAGGCGAAAAATCTCAGATTTCTGAAAAAAACTAAAAACAACTCAATATGCTTCAAAATTATCTCAAACAATATGCTGATAGTTTGCAGACATGAATGGATTAAGTTGGAGAAAGAATTGAAGAAAAAAATGAACATCTTCAAAAATGGTCAAATCTGGATATTTTTTGCCAGACCGGGTAGGCCAAAAATCTCAGATTTCTGACAAAAACTAAAAACAACTCAATATGCTTCAAAATTATCTCAAACAATATGCTGATAGTTTGCAGACATGAATGGACTAAGTTGGAGTAAGAATTGAAGAAAAAAATCAACATCTTCAAAAATGGTCAAATCTGGATTTTTTAGCCAGTGTCTATCCTTCATAACATACCTGAATATCCGCTCTCCTTTCTCGACACCTTCATAACACGACCTCAATATCTTCCTGTCTCCACACATCATAAGCAGTGTCTATCTTGTTTAGATGAGTTACGTTGTCAGGTCCCAGGAACTCCATGGCCAGTAGGTACATATCCTGTCGAGATATCGATATCGTTTAGAAGTTTATTCTGCATTTAAGGTACCGACCATTATGATAATTAGTAGACACCGGGTAGGCAAAAAATCTTGGATTTCTGACAAAAAACTAAAACCCACTCAATATGCTTCAAAATGATCTCAAACAATCTCCTTGGTAGCTTCAGAACATGAATGGACTAAGTTGGAGAAAGAATTGAAGAAAAAAATGAACATCTTCAAAAATGGTCAAATCTGGATATTTTTTGCCAGACCGGGTAGGCCAAAAATCTCAGATTTCTGACAAAAACTAAAAACAACTCAATATGCTTCAAAATTATCTCAAACAATATGCTGATAGTTTGCAGACATGAATGGATTAAGTTGGAGAAAGAATTGAAGAAAAAAATGCACATCTTCAAAAATGGTCAAATCTGGATATTTTTTGCCAGACCGGGTAGGCCAAAAATCTCAGATTTCTGAAAAAAACTAAAAACAACTCAATATGCTTCAAAATTATCTCAAACAATATGCTGATAGTTTGCAGACATGAATGGATTAAGTTGGAGAAAGAATTGAAGAAAAAAATGAACATCTTCAAAAATGGTCAAATCTGGATATTTTTTGCCAGACCGGGTAGACCAAAAATCTCAGATTTCTGACAAAAACTAAAAACAACTCAATATGCTTCAAAATTATCTCAAACAATATGCTGATAGTTTGCAGACATGAATGGATTAAGTTGGAGAAAGAATTGAAGAAAAAAATCTACATCTTCAAAAATGGTAGGCGAAAAATCTCAGATTTCTGACAAAAAGTAAAAACCACTCAATATGCTTCAAAATGATCTCAAAAATCTCCTTGGTAGCTTCAGAACATGAATGGACTAAGTTGGAGTTAGAATTGAAGAAAAAAATCAACATCTTCAAAAATGGTCAAATCTGGATTTTTTAGCCAGTGTCTATCCTTCATAACATACCTGAATATCCGCTCTCCTTTCTCGACACCTTCATAACACGACCTCAATATCTTCCTGTCTCCACACATCAGAAGCAGTGTCTATCTTGTTTAGATGAGTTACGTTGTCAGGTCCCAGGAACTCCATGGCCAGTAGGTACATATCCTGTCGAGATATCGATATCGTTTAGAAGTTTATTCTGCATTTAAGGTACCGACCATTATGATAATTAGTAGACACCGGGTAGGCAAAAAATCTTGGATTTCTGACAAAAAACTAAAACCCACTCAATATGCTTCAAAATGATCTCAAACAATCTCCTTGGTAGCTTCAGAACATGAATGGACTAAGTTGGAGAAAGAATTGAAGAAAAAAATGAACATCTTCAAAAATGGTCAAATCTGGATATTTTTTGCCAGACCGGGTAGGCCAATAATCTCAGATTTCTGAAAAAAAATAAAAACCACTCAATATGCTTCAAAATGATCTCAAACAATCTCCTTGGTAGCTTCAGAACACGATTGGATTAAGTTGGAGAAAGAATTGAAGAAAAAAATGAACATCTTCAAAAATGGTCAAATCTGGATATTTTTTGCCAGACCGGGTAGGCCAAAAATCTCAGATTTCTGACAAAAACTAAAAACAACTCAATATGCTTCAAAATTATCTCAAACAATATGCTGATAGTTTGCAGACATGAATGGATTAAGTTGGAGAAAGAATTGAAGAAAAAAATGAACATCTTCAAAAATGGTCAAATCTGGATATTTTTTGCCAGACCGGGTAGACCAAAAATCTCAGATTTCTGACAAAAACTAAAAACAACTCAATATGCTTCAAAATTATCTCAAACAATATGCTGATAGTTTGCAGACATGAATGGATTAAGTTGGAGAAAGAATTGAAGAAAAAAATCTACATCTTCAAAAATGGTAGGCGAAAAATCTCAGATTTCTGACAAAAAGTAAAAACCACTCAATATGCTTCAAAATGATCTCAAAAATCTCCTTGGTAGCTTCAGAACATGAATGGACTAAGTTGGAGTTAGAATTGAAGAAAAAAATCAACATCTTCAAAAATGGTCAAATCTGGATTTTTTAGCCAGTGTCTATCCTTCATAACATACCTGAATATCCGCTCTCCTTTCTCGACACCTTCATAACACGACCTCAATATCTTCCTGTCTCCACACATCAGAAGCAGTGTCTATCTTGTTTAGATGAGTTACGTTGTCAGGTCCCAGGAACTCCATGGCCAGTAGGTACATATCCTGTCGAGATATCGATATCGTTTAGAAGTTTATTCTGCATTTAAGGTACCGACCATTATGATAATTAGTAGACACCGGGTAGGCAAAAAATCTTGGATTTCTGACAAAAAACTAAAACCCACTCAATATGCTTCAAAATGATCTCAAACAATCTCCTTGGTAGCTTCAGAACATGAATGGACTAAGTTGGAGAAAGAATTGAAGAAAAAAATGAACATCTTCAAAAATGGTCAAATCTGGATATTTTTTGCCAGACCGGGTAGGCCAATAATCTCAGATTTCTGAAAAAAAATAAAAACCACTCAATATGCTTCAAAATGATCTCAAACAATCTCCTTGGTAGCTTCAGAACACGATTGGATTAAGTTGGAGAAAGAATTGAAGAAAAAAATGAACATCTTCAAAAATGGTCAAATCTGGATATTTTTTGCCAGACCGGGTAGGCCAAAAATCTCAGATTTCTGACAAAAACTAAAAACAACTCAATATGCTTCAAAATTATCTCAAACAATATGCTGATAGTTTGCAGACAGGAATGGATTAAGTTGGAGAAAGAATTGAAGAAAAAAAATGAACATCTTCAAAAATGGTCAAATCTGGATATTTTTTGCCAGACCGGGTAGGCCAAAAATCTCAGATTTCTGACAAAAACTAAAAACAACTCAATATGCTTCAAAATTATCTCAAACAATATGCTGATAGTTTGCAGACATGAATGGATTAAGTTGGAGAAAGAATTGAAGAAAAAAATGAACATCTTCAAAAATGGTCAAATCTGGATATTTTTGCCAGACCGGGTAGGCCAAAAATCTCAGATTTCTGACAAAAACTAAAAACAACTCAATATGCTTCAAAATTATCTCAAACAATATGCTGATAGTTTGCAGACATGAATGGATTAAGTTGGAGAAAGAATTGAAGAAAAAAAATGAACATCTTCAAAAATGGTCAAATCTGGATATTTTTTGCCAGACCGGGTAGGCCAAAAATCTCAGATTTCTGACAAAAACTAAAAACAACTCAATATGCTTCAAAATTATCTCAAACAATATGCTGATAGTTTGCAGACATGAATGGATTAAGTTGGAGAAAGAATTGAAGAAAAAAATTAACATCTTCAAAAATGGTCAAATCTGGATATTTTTTGCCAGACCGGGTAGGCCAAAAATCTCAGATTTCTGAAAAAAACTAAAAACAACTCAATATGCTTCAAAATTATCTCAAACAATATGCTGATAGTTTGCAGACATGAATGGATTAAGTTGGAGAAAGAATTGAAGAAAAAAATGAACATCTTCAAAAATGGTCAAATCTGGATATTTTTTGCCAGACAGGGTAGGCGAAAAATCTCAGATTTCTGACAAAAACTAAAAACAACTCAATATGCTTCAAAATTATCTCAAACAATATGCTGATAGTTTGCAGACATGAATGGATTAAGTTGGAGAAAGAATTGAAGAAAAAAATGAACATCTTCAAAAATGGTCAAATCTGGATATTTTTTGCCAGACCGGGTAGGCCAAAAATCTCAGATTTCTGAAAAAAAACTAAAAACAACTCAATATGCTTCAAAATTATCTCAAACAATATGCTGATAGTTTGCAGACATGAATGGATTAAGTTGGAGAAAGAATTGAAGAAAAAAATCTACATCTTCAAAAATGGTAGGCGAAAAATCTCAGATTTCTGACAAAAAGTAAAAACCACTCAATATGCTTCAAAATGATCTCAAAAATCTCCTTGGTAGCTTCAGAACATGAATGGACTAAGTTGGAGTTAGAATTGAAGAAAAAAATCAACATCTTCAAAAATGGTCAAATCTGGATTTTTTAGCCAGTGTCTATCCTTCATAACATACCTGAATATCCGCTCTCCTTTCTCGACACCTTCATAACACGACCTCAATATCTTCCTGTCTCCACACATCAGAAGCAGTGTCTATCTTGTTTAGATGAGTTACGTTGTCAGGTCCCAGGAACTCCATGGCCAGTAGGTACATATCCTGTCGAGATATCGATATCGTTTAGAAGTTTATTCTGCATTTAAGGTACCGACCATTATGATAATTAGTAGACACCGGGTAGGCAAAAAATCTTGGATTTCTGACAAAAAACTAAAACCCACTCAATATGCTTCAAAATGATCTCAAACAATCTCCTTGGTAGCTTCAGAACATGAATGGACTAAGTTGGAGTTAGAATTGAAGAAAAAAATCAACATCTTCAAAAATGGTCAAATCTGGATTTTTTAGCCAGTGTCTATCCTTCATAACATACCTGAATATCCGCTCTCCTTTCTCGACACCTTCATAACACGACCTCAATATCTTCCTGTCTCCACACATCAGAAGCAGTGTCTATCTTGTTTAGATGAGTTACGTTGTCAGGTCCCAGGAACTCCATGGCCAGTAGGTACATATCCTGTCGAGATATCGATATCGTTTAGAAGTTTATTCTGCATTTAAGGTACCGACCATTATGATAATTAGTAGACACCGGGTAGGCAAAAAATCTTGGATTTCTGACAAAAAACTAAAACCCACTCAATATGCTTCAAAATGATCTCAAACAATCTCCTTGGTAGCTTCAGAACATGAATGGACTAAGTTGGAGAAAGAATTGAAGAAAAAAATGAACATCTTCAAAAATGGTCAAATCTGGATATTTTTTGCCAGACCGGGTAGGCCAATAATCTCAGATTTCTGAAAAAAAATAAAAACCACTCAATATGCTTCAAAATGATCTCAAACAATCTCCTTGGTAGCTTCAGAACACGATTGGATTAAGTTGGAGAAAGAATTGAAGAAAAAAATGAACATCTTCAAAAATGGTCAAATCTGGATATTTTTTGCCAGACCGGGTAGGCCAAAAATCTCAGATTTCTGACAAAAACTAAAAACAACTCAATATGCTTCAAAATTATCTCAAACAATATGCTGATAGTTTGCAGACAGGAATGGATTAAGTTGGAGAAAGAATTGAAGAAAAAAAATGAACATCTTCAAAAATGGTCAAATCTGGATATTTTTTGCCAGACCGGGTAGGCCAAAAATCTCAGATTTCTGACAAAAACTAAAAACAACTCAATATGCTTCAAAATTATCTCAAACAATATGCTGATAGTTTGCAGACATGAATGGATTAAGTTGGAGAAAGAATTGAAGAAAAAAATGAACATCTTCAAAAATGGTCAAATCTGGATATTTTTGCCAGACCGGGTAGGCCAAAAATCTCAGATTTCTGACAAAAACTAAAAACAACTCAATATGCTTCAAAATTATGTCAAACAATATGCTGATAGTTTGCAGACATGAATGGATTAAGTTGGAGAAAGAATTGAAGAAAAAAAATGAACATCTTCAAAAATGGTCAAATCTGGATATTTTTTGCCAGACCGGGTAGGCCAAAAATCTCAGATTTCTGACAAAAACTAAAAACAACTCAATATGCTTCAAAATTATCTCAAACAATATGCTGATAGTTTGCAGACATGAATGGATTAAGTTGGAGAAAGAATTGAAGAAAAAAATGAACATCTTCAAAAATGGTCAAATCTGGATATTTTTTGCCAGACCGGGTAGGCCAAAAATCTCAGATTTCTGAAAAAAACTAAAAACAACTCAATATGCTTCAAAATTATCTCAAACAATATGCTGATAGTTTGCAGACATGAATGGATTAAGTTGGAGAAAGAATTGAAGAAAAAAATGAACATCTTCAAAAATGGTCAAATCTGGATATTTTTTGCCAGACAGGGTAGGCGAAAAATCTCAGATTTCTGACAAAAACTAAAAACAACTCAATATGCTTCAAAATTATCTCAAACAATATGCTGATAGTTTGCAGACATGAATGGATTAAGTTGGAGAAAGAATTGAAGAAAAAAATGAACATCTTCAAAAATGGTCAAATCTGGATATTTTTTGCCAGACCGGGTAGACCAAAAATCTCAGATTTCTGACAAAAACTAAAAACAACTCAATATGCTTCAAAATTATCTCAAACAATATGCTGATAGTTTGCAGACATGAATGGATTAAGTTGGAGAAAGAATTGAAGAAAAAAATCTACATCTTCAAAAATGGTAGGCGAAAAATCTCAGATTTCTGACAAAAAGTAAAAACCACTCAATATGCTTCAAAATGATCTCAAAAATCTCCTTGGTAGCTTCAGAACATGAATGGACTAAGTTGGAGTTAGAATTGAAGAAAAAAATCAACATCTTCAAAAATGGTCAAATCTGGATTTTTTAGCCAGTGTCTATCCTTCATAACATACCTGAATATCCGCTCTCCTTTCTCGACACCTTCATAACACGACCTCAATATCTTCCTGTCTCCACACATCAGAAGCAGTGTCTATCTTGTTTAGATGAGTTACGTTGTCAGGTCCCAGGAACTCCATGGCCAGTAGGTACATATCCTGTCGAGATATCGATATCGTTTAGAAGTTTATTCTGCATTTAAGGTACCGACCATTATGATAATTAGTAGACACCGGGTAGGCAAAAAATCTTGGATTTCTGACAAAAAACTAAAACCCACTCAATATGCTTCAAAATGATCTCAAACAATCTCCTTGGTAGCTTCAGAACATGAATGGACTAAGTTGGAGAAAGAATTGAAGAAAAAAATGAACATCTTCAAAAATGGTCAAATCTGGATTTTTTAGCCAGTGTCTATCCTTCATAACATACCTGAATATCCGCTCTCCTTTCTCGACACCTTCATAACACGACCTCAATATCTTCCTGTCTCCACACATCAGAAGCAGTGTCTATCTTGTTTAGATGAGTTACGTTGTCAGGTCCCAGGAACTCCATGGCCAGTAGGTACATATCCTGTCGAGATATCGATATCGTTTAGAAGTTTATTCTGCATTTAAGGTACCGACCATTATGATAATTAGTAGACACCGGGTAGGCAAAAAATCTTGGATTTCTGACAAAAAACTAAAACCCACTCAATATGCTTCAAAATGATCTCAAACAATCTCCTTGGTAGCTTCAGAACATGAATGGACTAAGTTGGAGAAAGAATTGAAGAAAAAAATGAACATCTTCAAAAATGGTCAAATCTGGATATTTTTTGCCAGACCGGGTAGGCCAAAAATCTCAGATTTCTGACAAAAACTAAAAACAACTCAATATGCTTCAAAATTATCTCAAACAATATGCTGATAGTTTGCAGATATGAATGGATTAAGTTGGAGAAAGAATTGAAGAAAAAAATGCACATCTTCAAAAATGGTCAAATCTGGATATTTTTTGCCAGACCGGGTAGGGGAAAAATCTCAGATTTCTGACAAAAACTAAAAGCAACTCAATATGCTTCAAAATTATCTCAAACAATATGCTGATAGTTTGCAGACATGAATGGATTAAGTTGGAGAAAGAATTGAAGAAAAAAATCTACATCTTCAAAAATGGTAGGCGAAAATCTCAGATTTCTGACAAAAAGTAAAAACCACTCAATATGCTTCAAAATGATCTCAAAAATCTCCTTGGTAGCTTCAGAACATGAATGGACTAAGTTGGAGTAAGAATTGAAGAAAAAAATCAACATCTTCAAAAATGGTCAAATCTGGATTTTTTAGCCAGTGTCTATCCTTCATAACATACCTGAATATCCGCTCTCCTTTCTCGACACCTTCATAACACGACCTCAATATCTTCCTGTCTCCACACATCAGAAGCAGTGTCTATCTTGTTTAGATGAGTTACGTTGTCAGGTCCCAGGAACTCCATGGCCAGTAGGTACATATCCTGTCGAGATATCGATATCGTTTAGCAGTTTATTCTGCATTTAAGGTACCGACCATTATGATAATTAGTAGACACCGGGTAGGCAAAAAATCTTGGATTTCTGACAAAAAACTAAAACCCACTCAATATGCTTCAAAATGATCTCAAACAATCTCCTTGGTAGCTTCAGAACATGAATGGACTAAGTTGGAGAAAGAATTGAAGAAAAAAATGAACATCTTCAAAAATGGTCAAATCTGGATATTTTTTGCCAGACCGGGTAGGCCAAAAATCTCAGATTTCTGACAAAAACTAAAAACAACTCAATATGCTTCAAAATTATCTCAAACAATATGCTGATAGTTTGCAGACATGAATGGATTAAGTTGGAGAAAGAATTGAAGAAAAAAATGCACATCTTCAAAAATGGTCAAATCTGGATATTTTTTGCCAGACCGGGTAGGCCAAAAATCTCAGATTTCTGACAAAAACTAAAAACAACTCAATATGCTTCAAAATTATCTCAAACAATATGCTGATAGTTTGCAGACATGAATGGATTAAGTTGGAGAAAGAATTGAAGAAAAAAAATGAACATCTTCAAAAATGGTCAAATCTGGATATTTTTTGCCAGACCGGGTAGGCCAAAAATCTCAGATTTCTGACAAAAACTAAAAACAACTCAATATGCTTCAAAATTATCTCAAACAATCTCCTTGGTAGCTTCAGAACACGAATGGATTAAGTTGGAGAAAGAATTGAAGAAAAAAATGAACATCTTCAAAAATGGTCAAATCTGGATATTTTTTGCCAGACCGGGTAGGCCAAAAATCTCAGATTTCTGACAAAAACTAAAAACAACTCAATATGCTTCAAAATTATCTCAAACAATATGCTGATAGTTTGCAGACATGAATGGATTAAGTTGGAGAAAGAATTGAAGAAAAAAAATGAACATCTTCAAAAATGGTCAAATCTGGATATTTTTTGCCAGACCGGGTAGGCGAAAAATCTCAGATTTCTGACAAAAACTAAAAACAACTCAATATGCTTCAAAATTATCTCAAACAATATGCTGATAGTTTGCAGACATGAATGGATTAAGTTGGAGAAAGAATTGAAGAAAAAAATGAACATCTTCAAAAATGGTCAAATCTGGATATTTTTTGCCAGACCGGGTAGGCGAAAAATCTCAGATTTCTGACAAAAACTAAAAACAACTCAATATGCTTCAAAATTATCTCAAACAATATGCTGATAGTTTGCAGACATGAATGGATTAAGTTGGAGAAAGAATTGAAGAAAAAAATCTACATCTTCAAAAATGGTAGGCGAAAAATCTCAGATTTCTGACAAAAAGTAAAAACCACTCAATATGCTTCAAAATGATCTCAAAAATCTCCTTGGTAGCTTCAGAACATGAATGGACTAAGTTGGAGTAAGAATTCAAGAAAAAAATCAACATCTTCAAAAATGGTCAAATCTGGATTTTTTAGCCAGTGTCTATCCTTCATAACATACCTGAATATCCGCTCTCCTTTCTCGACACCTTCATAACACGACCTCAATATCTTCCTGTCTCCACACATCAGAAGCAGTGTCTATCTTGTTTAGATGAGTTACGTTGTCAGGTCCCAGGAACTCCATGGCCAGTAGGTACATATCCTGTCGAGATATCGATATCGTTTAGCAGTTTATTCTGCATTTAAGGTACCGACCATTATGATAATTAGTAGACACCGGGTAGGCAAAAAATCTTGGATTTCTGACAAAAAACTAAAACCCACTCAATATGCTTCAAAATGATCTCAAACAATCTCCTTGGTAGCTTCAGAACATGAATGGACTAAGTTGGAGAAAGAATTGAAGAAAAAAATGAACATCTTCAAAAATGGTCAAATCTGGATATTTTTTGCCAGACCGGGTAGGCCAAAAATCTCAGATTTCTGAAAAAAACTAAAAACCACTCAATATGCTTCAAAATTATCTCAAACAATATGCTGATAGTTTGCAGACATGAATGGATTAAGTTGGAGAAAGAATTGAAGAAAAAAAATGAACATCTTCAAAAATGGTCAAATCTGGATATTTTTTGCCAGACCGGGTAGGCGAAAAATCTCAGATTTCTGACAAAAACTAAAAACAACTCAATATGCTTCAAAATTATCTCAAACAATATGCTGATAGTTTGCAGACAAGAATGGATTAAGTTGGAGAAAGAATTGAAGAAAAAAATCTACATCTTCAAAAATGGTAGGCGAAAAATCTCAGATTTCTGACAAAAAGTAAAAACCACTCAATATGCTTCAAAATGATCTCAAAAATCTCCTTGGTAGCTTCAGGACATGAATGGACTAAGTTGGAAAAAGAATTGAAGAAAAAAATGAACATCTTCAAAAATGGTCAAATCTGGATATTTTTTGCCATACCGGGTAGGCGAAAAATCTCAGATTTCTGAAAAAAACTAAAAACAACTCAATATGCTTCAAAATTATCTCAAACAATATGCTGATAGTTTGCAGACATGAATGGATTAAGTTGGAGAAAGAATTGAAGAAAAAAATGAACATCTTCAAAAATGGTCAAATCTGGATATTTTTTGCCAGACCGGGTAGGCCAAAAATCTCAGATTTCTGACAAAAACTAAAAACAACTCAATATGCTTCAAAATTATCTCAAACAATATGCTGATAGTTTGCAGACATGAATGGACTAAGTTGGAGTAAGAATTGAAGAAAAAAATCAACATCTTCAAAAATGGTCAAATCTGGATTTTTTAGCCAGTGTCTATCCTTCATAACATACCTGAATATCCGCTCTCCTTTCTCGACACCTTCATAACACGACCTCAATATCTTCCTGTCTCCACACATCAGAAGCAGTGTCTATCTTGTTTAGATGAGTTACGTTGTCAGGTCCCAGGAACTCCATGGCCAGTAGGTACATATCCTGTCGAGATATCGATATCGTTTAGAAGTTTATTCTGCATTTAAGGTACCGACCATTATGATAATTAGTAGACACCGGGTAGGCAAAAAATCTTGGATTTCTGACAAAAAACTAAAACCCACTCAATATGCTTCAAAATGATCTCAAACAATCTCCTTGGTAGCTTCAGAACATGAATGGACTAAGTTGGAGAAAGAATTGAAGAAAAAAATGAACATCTTCAAAAATGGTCAAATCTGGATATTTTTTGCCAGACCGGGTAGGCCAAAAATCTCAGATTTCTGACAAAAACTAAAAACAACTCAATATGCTTCAAAATTATCTCAAACAATATGCTGATAGTTTGCAGACATGAATGGATTAAGTTGGAGAAAGAATTGAAGAAAAAAATGCACATCTTCAAAAATGGTCAAATCTGGATATTTTTTGCCAGACCGGGTAGGCCAAAAATCTCAGATTTCTGAAAAAAACTAAAAACAACTCAATATGCTTCAAAATTATCTCAAACAATATGCTGATAGTTTGCAGACATGAATGGATTAAGTTGGAGAAAGAATTGAAGAAAAAAATGAACATCTTCAAAAATGGTCAAATCTGGATATTTTTTGCCAGACCGGGTAGACCAAAAATCTCAGATTTCTGACAAAAACTAAAAACAACTCAATATGCTTCAAAATTATCTCAAACAATATGCTGATAGTTTGCAGACATGAATGGATTAAGTTGGAGAAAGAATTGAAGAAAAAAATCTACATCTTCAAAAATGGTAGGCGAAAAATCTCAGATTTCTGACAAAAAGTAAAAACCACTCAATATGCTTCAAAATGATCTCAAAAATCTCCTTGGTAGCTTCAGAACATGAATGGACTAAGTTGGAGTTAGAATTGAAGAAAAAAATCAACATCTTCAAAAATGGTCAAATCTGGATTTTTTAGCCAGTGTCTATCCTTCATAACATACCTGAATATCCGCTCTCCTTTCTCGACACCTTCATAACACGACCTCAATATCTTCCTGTCTCCACACATCAGAAGCAGTGTCTATCTTGTTTAGATGAGTTACGTTGTCAGGTCCCAGGAACTCCATGGCCAGTAGGTACATATCCTGTCGAGATATCGATATCGTTTAGAAGTTTATTCTGCATTTAAGGTACCGACCATTATGATAATTAGTAGACACCGGGTAGGCAAAAAATCTTGGATTTCTGACAAAAAACTAAAACCCACTCAATATGCTTCAAAATGATCTCAAACAATCTCCTTGGTAGCTTCAGAACATGAATGGACTAAGTTGGAGAAAGAATTGAAGAAAAAAATGAACATCTTCAAAAATGGTCAAATCTGGATATTTTTTGCCAGACCGGGTAGGCCAATAATCTCAGATTTCTGAAAAAAAATAAAAACCACTCAATATGCTTCAAAATGATCTCAAACAATCTCCTTGGTAGCTTCAGAACACGATTGGATTAAGTTGGAGAAAGAATTGAAGAAAAAAATGAACATCTTCAAAAATGGTCAAATCTGGATATTTTTTGCCAGACCGGGTAGGCCAAAAATCTCAGATTTCTGACAAAAACTAAAAACAACTCAATATGCTTCAAAATTATCTCAAACAATATGCTGATAGTTTGCAGACATGAATGGATTAAGTTGGAGAAAGAATTGAAGAAAAAAATGAACATCTTCAAAAATGGTCAAATCTGGATATTTTTTGCCAGACCGGGTAGACCAAAAATCTCAGATTTCTGACAAAAACTAAAAACAACTCAATATGCTTCAAAATTATCTCAAACAATATGCTGATAGTTTGCAGACATGAATGGATTAAGTTGGAGAAAGAATTGAAGAAAAAAATCTACATCTTCAAAAATGGTAGGCGAAAAATCTCAGATTTCTGACAAAAAGTAAAAACCACTCAATATGCTTCAAAATGATCTCAAAAATCTCCTTGGTAGCTTCAGAACATGAATGGACTAAGTTGGAGTTAGAATTGAAGAAAAAAATCAACATCTTCAAAAATGGTCAAATCTGGATTTTTTAGCCAGTGTCTATCCTTCATAACATACCTGAATATCCGCTCTCCTTTCTCGACACCTTCATAACACGACCTCAATATCTTCCTGTCTCCACACATCAGAAGCAGTGTCTATCTTGTTTAGATGAGTTACGTTGTCAGGTCCCAGGAACTCCATGGCCAGTAGGTACATATCCTGTCGAGATATCGATATCGTTTAGAAGTTTATTCTGCATTTAAGGTACCGACCATTATGATAATTAGTAGACACCGGGTAGGCAAAAAATCTTGGATTTCTGACAAAAAACTAAAACCCACTCAATATGCTTCAAAATGATCTCAAACAATCTCCTTGGTAGCTTCAGAACATGAATGGACTAAGTTGGAGAAAGAATTGAAGAAAAAAATGAACATCTTCAAAAATGGTCAAATCTGGATATTTTTTGCCAGACCGGGTAGGCCAATAATCTCAGATTTCTGAAAAAAAATAAAAACCACTCAATATGCTTCAAAATGATCTCAAACAATCTCCTTGGTAGCTTCAGAACACGATTGGATTAAGTTGGAGAAAGAATTGAAGAAAAAAATGAACATCTTCAAAAATGGTCAAATCTGGATATTTTTTGCCAGACCGGGTAGGCCAAAAATCTCAGATTTCTGACAAAAACTAAAAACAACTCAATATGCTTCAAAATTATCTCAAACAATATGCTGATAGTTTGCAGACAGGAATGGATTAAGTTGGAGAAAGAATTGAAGAAAAAAAATGAACATCTTCAAAAATGGTCAAATCTGGATATTTTTTGCCAGACCGGGTAGGCCAAAAATCTCAGATTTCTGACAAAAACTAAAAACAACTCAATATGCTTCAAAATTATCTCAAACAATATGCTGATAGTTTGCAGACATGAATGGATTAAGTTGGAGAAAGAATTGAAGAAAAAAATGAACATCTTCAAAAATGGTCAAATCTGGATATTTTTGCCAGACCGGGTAGGCCAAAAATCTCAGATTTCTGACAAAAACTAAAAACAACTCAATATGCTTCAAAATTATCTCAAACAATATGCTGATAGTTTGCAGACATGAATGGATTAAGTTGGAGAAAGAATTGAAGAAAAAAAATTAACATCTTCAAAAATGGTCAAATCTGGATATTTTTTGCCAGACCGGGTAGGCCAAAAATCTCAGATTTCTGACAAAAACTAAAAACAACTCAATATGCTTCAAAATTATCTCAAACAATATGCTGATAGTTTGCAGACATGAATGGATTAAGTTGGAGAAAGAATTGAAGAAAAAAATTAACATCTTCAAAAATGGTCAAATCTGGATATTTTTTGCCAGACCGGGTAGGCCAAAAATCTCAGATTTCTGAAAAAAACTAAAAACAACTCAATATGCTTCAAAATTATCTCAAACAATATGCTGATAGTTTGCAGACATGAATGGATTAAGTTGGAGAAAGAATTGAAGAAAAAAATGAACATCTTCAAAAATGGTCAAATCTGGATATTTTTTGCCAGACAGGGTAGGCGAAAAATCTCAGATTTCTGACAAAAACTAAAAACAACTCAATATGCTTCAAAATTATCTCAAACAATATGCTGATAGTTTGCAGACATGAATGGATTAAGTTGGAGAAAGAATTGAAGAAAAAAATGAACATCTTCAAAAATGGTCAAATCTGGATATTTTTTGCCAGACCGGGTAGGCCAAAAATCTCAGATTTCTGAAAAAAAACTAAAAACAACTCAATATGCTTCAAAATTATCTCAAACAATATGCTGATAGTTTGCAGACATGAATGGATTAAGTTGGAGAAAGAATTGAAGAAAAAAATCTACATCTTCAAAAATGGTAGGCGAAAAATCTCAGATTTCTGACAAAAAGTAAAAACCACTCAATATGCTTCAAAATGATCTCAAAAATCTCCTTGGTAGCTTCAGAACATGAATGGACTAAGTTGGAGTTAGAATTGAAGAAAAAAATCAACATCTTCAAAAATGGTCAAATCTGGATTTTTTAGCCAGTGTCTATCCTTCATAACATACCTGAATATCCGCTCTCCTTTCTCGACACCTTCATAACACGACCTCAATATCTTCCTGTCTCCACACATCAGAAGCAGTGTCTATCTTGTTTAGATGAGTTACGTTGTCAGGTCCCAGGAACTCCATGGCCAGTAGGTACATATCCTGTCGAGATATCGATATCGTTTAGAAGTTTATTCTGCATTTAAGGTACCGACCATTATGATAATTAGTAGACACCGGGTAGGCAAAAAATCTTGGATTTCTGACAAAAAACTAAAACCCACTCAATATGCTTCAAAATGATCTCAAACAATCTCCTTGGTAGCTTCAGAACATGAATGGACTAAGTTGGAGTTAGAATTGAAGAAAAAAATCAACATCTTCAAAAATGGTCAAATCTGGATTTTTTAGCCAGTGTCTATCCTTCATAACATACCTGAATATCCGCTCTCCTTTCTCGACACCTTCATAACACGACCTCAATATCTTCCTGTCTCCACACATCAGAAGCAGTGTCTATCTTGTTTAGATGAGTTACGTTGTCAGGTCCCAGGAACTCCATGGCCAGTAGGTACATATCCTGTCGAGATATCGATATCGTTTAGAAGTTTATTCTGCATTTAAGGTACCGACCATTATGATAATTAGTAGACACCGGGTAGGCAAAAAATCTTGGATTTCTGACAAAAAACTAAAACCCACTCAATATGCTTCAAAATGATCTCAAACAATCTCCTTGGTAGCTTCAGAACATGAATGGACTAAGTTGGAGAAAGAATTGAAGAAAAAAATGAACATCTTCAAAAATGGTCAAATCTGGATATTTTTTGCCAGACCGGGTAGGCCAATAATCTCAGATTTCTGAAAAAAAATAAAAACCACTCAATATGCTTCAAAATGATCTCAAACAATCTCCTTGGTAGCTTCAGAACACGATTGGATTAAGTTGGAGAAAGAATTGAAGAAAAAAATGAACATCTTCAAAAATGGTCAAATCTGGATATTTTTTGCCAGACCGGGTAGGCCAAAAATCTCAGATTTCTGACAAAAACTAAAAACAACTCAATATGCTTCAAAATTATCTCAAACAATATGCTGATAGTTTGCAGACAGGAATGGATTAAGTTGGAGAAAGAATTGAAGAAAAAAAATGAACATCTTCAAAAATGGTCAAATCTGGATATTTTTTGCCAGACCGGGTAGGCCAAAAATCTCAGATTTCTGACAAAAACTAAAAACAACTCAATATGCTTCAAAATTATCTCAAACAATATGCTGATAGTTTGCAGACATGAATGGATTAAGTTGGAGAAAGAATTGAAGAAAAAAATGAACATCTTCAAAAATGGTCAAATCTGGATATTTTTGCCAGACCGGGTAGGCCAAAAATCTCAGATTTCTGACAAAAACTAAAAACAACTCAATATGCTTCAAAATTATGTCAAACAATATGCTGATAGTTTGCAGACATGAATGGATTAAGTTGGAGAAAGAATTGAAGAAAAAAAATGAACATCTTCAAAAATGGTCAAATCTGGATATTTTTTGCCAGACCGGGTAGGCCAAAAATCTCAGATTTCTGACAAAAACTAAAAACAACTCAATATGCTTCAAAATTATCTCAAACAATATGCTGATAGTTTGCAGACATGAATGGATTAAGTTGGAGAAAGAATTGAAGAAAAAAATCTACATCTTCAAAAATGGTAGGCGAAAAATCTCAGATTTCTGACAAAAAGTAAAAACCACTCAATATGCTTCAAAATGATCTCAAAAATCTCCTTGGTAGCTTCAGAACATGAATGGACTAAGTTGGAGTTAGAATTGAAGAAAAAAATCAACATCTTCAAAAATGGTCAAATCTGGATTTTTTAGCCAGTGTCTATCCTTCATAACATACCTGAATATCCGCTCTCCTTTCTCGACACCTTCATAACACGACCTCAATATCTTCCTGTCTCCACACATCAGAAGCAGTGTCTATCTTGTTTAGATGAGTTACGTTGTCAGGTCCCAGGAACTCCATGGCCAGTAGGTACATATCCTGTCGAGATATCGATATCGTTTAGAAGTTTATTCTGCATTTAAGGTACCGACCATTATGATAATTAGTAGACACCGGGTAGGCAAAAAATCTTGGATTTCTGACAAAAAACTAAAACCCACTCAATATGCTTCAAAATGATCTCAAACAATCTCCTTGGTAGCTTCAGAACATGAATGGACTAAGTTGGAGAAAGAATTGAAGAAAAAAATGAACATCTTCAAAAATGGTCAAATCTGGATTTTTTAGCCAGTGTCTATCCTTCATAACATACCTGAATATCCGCTCTCCTTTCTCGACACCTTCATAACACGACCTCAATATCTTCCTGTCTCCACACATCAGAAGCAGTGTCTATCTTGTTTAGATGAGTTACGTTGTCAGGTCCCAGGAACTCCATGGCCAGTAGGTACATATCCTGTCGAGATATCGATATCGTTTAGAAGTTTATTCTGCATTTAAGGTACCGACCATTATGATAATTAGTAGACACCGGGTAGGCAAAAAATCTTGGATTTCTGACAAAAAACTAAAACCCACTCAATATGCTTCAAAATGATCTCAAACAATCTCCTTGGTAGCTTCAGAACATGAATGGACTAAGTTGGAGAAAGAATTGAAGAAAAAAATGAACATCTTCAAAAATGGTCAAATCTGGATATTTTTTGCCAGACCGGGTAGGCCAAAAATCTCAGATTTCTGACAAAAACTAAAAACAACTCAATATGCTTCAAAATTATCTCAAACAATATGCTGATAGTTTGCAGATATGAATGGATTAAGTTGGAGAAAGAATTGAAGAAAAAAATGCACATCTTCAAAAATGGTCAAATCTGGATATTTTTTGCCAGACCGGGTAGGGGAAAAATCTCAGATTTCTGACAAAAACTAAAAGCAACTCAATATGCTTCAAAATTATCTCAAACAATATGCTGATAGTTTGCAGACATGAATGGATTAAGTTGGAGAAAGAATTGAAGAAAAAAATCTACATCTTCAAAAATGGTAGGCGAAAATCTCAGATTTCTGACAAAAAGTAAAAACCACTCAATATGCTTCAAAATGATCTCAAAAATCTCCTTGGTAGCTTCAGAACATGAATGGACTAAGTTGGAGTAAGAATTGAAGAAAAAAATCAACATCTTCAAAAATGGTCAAATCTGGATTTTTTAGCCAGTGTCTATCCTTCATAACATACCTGAATATCCGCTCTCCTTTCTCGACACCTTCATAACACGACCTCAATATCTTCCTGTCTCCACACATCAGAAGCAGTGTCTATCTTGTTTAGATGAGTTACGTTGTCAGGTCCCAGGAACTCCATGGCCAGTAGGTACATATCCTGTCGAGATATCGATATCGTTTAGCAGTTTATTCTGCATTTAAGGTACCGACCATTATGATAATTAGTAGACACCGGGTAGGCAAAAAATCTTGGATTTCTGACAAAAAACTAAAACCCACTCAATATGCTTCAAAATGATCTCAAACAATCTCCTTGGTAGCTTCAGAACATGAATGGACTAAGTTGGAGAAAGAATTGAAGAAAAAAATTAACATCTTCAAAAATGGTCAAATCTGGATATTTTTTGCCAGACCGGGTAGGCCAAAAATCTCAGATTTCTGACAAAAACTAAAAACAACTCAATATGCTTCAAAATTATCTCAAACAATATGCTGATAGTTTGCAGACATGAATGGATTAAGTTGGAGAAAGAATTGAAGAAAAAAAATGAACATCTTCAAAAATGGTCAAATCTGGATATTTTTTGCCAGACCGGGTAGGCCAAAAATCTCAGATTTCTGACAAAAACTAAAAACA
Organism: Actinernus sp. WN-2022; assembly: GCA_030867875.1. Taxonomy (NCBI): domain Eukaryota; kingdom Metazoa; phylum Cnidaria; class Anthozoa; order Actiniaria; family Actinernidae; genus Actinernus; species Actinernus sp. WN-2022. The sequence goes on from JAOWCC010001589.1 coordinate 135,766,891, forward strand.
ACTCAATATGCTTCAAAATTATCTCAAACAATCTCCTTGGTAGCTTCAGAACACGAATGGATTAAGTTGGAGAAAGAATTGAAGAAAAAAATGAACATCTTCAAAAATGGTCAAATCTGGATATTTTTTGCCAGACCGGGTAGGCCAAAAATCTCAGATTTCTGACAAAAACTAAAAACAACTCAATATGCTTCAAAATTATCTCAAACAATATGCTGATAGTTTGCAGACATGAATGGATTAAGTTGGAGAAAGAATTGAAGAAAAAAAATGAACATCTTCAAAAATGGTCAAATCTGGATATTTTTTGCCAGACCGGGTAGGCGAAAAATCTCAGATTTCTGACAAAAACTAAAAACAACTCAATATGCTTCAAAATTATCTCAAACAATATGCTGATAGTTTGCAGACATGAATGGATTAAGTTGGAGAAAGAATTGAAGAAAAAAATGAACATCTTCAAAAATGGTCAAATCTGGATATTTTTTGCCAGACCGGGTAGGCGAAAAATCTCAGATTTCTGACAAAAACTAAAAACAACTCAATATGCTTCAAAATTATCTCAAACAATATGCTGATAGTTTGCAGACATGAATGGATTAAGTTGGAGAAAGAATTGAAGAAAAAAATCTACATCTTCAAAAATGGTAGGCGAAAAATCTCAGATTTCTGACAAAAAGTAAAAACCACTCAATATGCTTCAAAATGATCTCAAAAATCTCCTTGGTAGCTTCAGAACATGAATGGACTAAGTTGGAGTAAGAATTGAAGAAAAAAATCAACATCTTCAAAAATGGTCAAATCTGGATTTTTTAGCCAGTGTCTATCCTTCATAACATACCTGAATATCCGCTCTCCTTTCTCGACACCTTCATAACACGACCTCAATATCTTCCTGTCTCCACACATCAGAAGCAGTGTCTATCTTGTTTAGATGAGTTACGTTGTCAGGTCCCAGGAACTCCATGGCCAGTAGGTACATATCCTGTCGAGATATCGATATCGTTTAGAAGTTTATTCTGCATTTAAGGTACCGACCATTATGATAATTAGTAGACACCGGGTAGGCAAAAAATCTTGGATTTCTGACAAAAAACTAAAACCCACTCAATATGCTTCAAAATGATCTCAAACAATCTCCTTGGTAGCTTCAGAACACGATTGGATTAAGTTGGAGAAAGAATTGAAGAAAAAAATGAACATCTTCAAAAATGGTCGAATCTGGATATTTTTTGCCAGACCGGGTAGGCCAAAAATCTCAGATTTCTGACAAAAACTAAAAACAACTCAATATGCTTCAAAATTATCTCAAACAATATGCTGATAGTTTGCAGACATGAATGGATTAAGTTGGAGAAAGAATTGAAGAAAAAAAATGAACATCTTCAAAAATGGTCAAATCTGGATATTTTTTGCCAGACCGGGTAGGCGAAAAATATCAGATTTCTGACAAAAAGTAAAAACCACTCAATATGCTTCAAAATGATCTCAAACAATATGCTGATAGTTTGCAGACATGAATGGATTAAGTTGGAGAAAGAATTGAAGAAAAAAATCAACATCTTCAAAAATGGTCAAATCTGGATTTTTTAGCCATTGTCTATCCTTCATAACATACCTGAATATCCGCTCTCCTTTCTCGACACCTTCATAACACGACCTCAATATCTTCCTGTCTCCACACATCAGAAGCAGTGTCTATCTTGTTTAGATGAGTTACGTTGTCAGGTCCCAGGAACTCCATGGCCAGTAGGTACATATCCTGTCGAGATATCGATATCGTTTAGAAGTTTATTCTGCATTTAAGGTACCGACCATTATGATAATTAGTAGACACCGGGTAGGCAAAAAATCTTGGATTTCTGACAAAAAACTAAAACCCACTCAATATGCTTCAAAATGATCTCAAACAATCTCCTTGGTAGCTTCAGAACACGATTGGATTAAGTTGGAGAAAGAATTGAAGAAAAAAATTAACATCTTCAAAAATGGTCAAATCTGGATATTTTTTGCCAGACCGGGTAGGCCAAAAATCTCAGATTTCTGACAAAAACTAAAAACAACTCAATATGCTTCAAAATTATCTCAAACAATATGCTGATAGTTTGCAGACATGAATGGATTAAGTTGGAGAAAGAATTGAAGAAAAAAATGAACATCTTCAAAAATGGTCGAATCTGGATATTTTTTGCCAGACCGGGTAGGCCAAAAATCTCAGATTTCTGACAAAAACTAAAAACAACTCAATATGCTTCAAAATTATCTCAAACAATATGCTGATAGTTTGCAGACATGAATGGATTAAGTTGGAGAAAGAATTGAAGAAAAAAATCTACATCTTCAAAAATGGTAGGCGAAAAATCTCAGATTTCTGACAAAAAGTAAAAACCACTCAATATGCTTCAAAATGATCTCAAAAATCTCCTTGGTAGCTTCAGAACATGAATGGACTAAGTTGGAGTAAGAATTGAAGAAAAAAATCAACATCTTCAAAAATGGTCAAATCTGGATTTTTTAGCCAGTGTCTATCCTTCATAACATACCTGAATATCCGCTCTCCTTTCTCGACACCTTCATAACACGACCTCAATATCTTCCTGTCTCCACACATCAGAAGCAGTGTCTATCTTGTTTAGATGAGTTACGTTGTCAGGTCCCAGGAACTCCATGGCCAGTAGGTACATATCCTGTCGAGATATCGATATCGTTTAGAAGTTTATTCTGCATTTAAGGTACCGACCATTATGATAATTAGTAGACACCGGGTAGGCAAAAAATCTTGGATTTCTGACAAAAAACTAAAACCCACTCAATATGCTTCAAAATGATCTCAAACAATCTCCTTGGTAGCTTCAGAACATGAATGGACTAAGTTGGAGAAAGAATTGAAGAAAAAAATGAACATCTTCAAAAATGGTCAAATCTGGATATTTTTTGCCAGACCGGGTAGGCCAAAAATCTCAGATTTCTGACAAAAACTAAAAACAACTCAATATGCTTCAAAATTATCTCAAACAATATGCTGATAGTTTGCAGACATGAATGGATTAAGTTGGAGAAAGAATTGAAGAAAAAAATCTACATCTTCAAAAATGGTAGGCGAAAAATCTCAGATTTCTGACAAAAAGTAAAAACCACTCAATATGCTTCAAAATGATCTCAAAAATCTCCTTGGTAGCTTCAGAACATGAATGGACTAAGTTGGAGTAAGAATTGAAGAAAAAAATCAACATCTTCAAAAATGGTCAAATCTGGATTTTTTAGCCAGTGTCTATCCTTCATAACATACCTGAATATCCGCTCTCCTTTCTCGACACCTTCATAACACGACCTCAATATCTTCCTGTCTCCACACATCAGAAGCAGTGTCTATCTTGTTTAGATGAGTTACGTTGTCAGGTCCCAGGAACTCCATGGCCAGTAGGTACATATCCTGTCGAGATATCGATATCGTTTAGAAGTTTATTCTGCATTTAAGGTACCGACCATTATGATAATTAGTAGACACCGGGTAGGCAAAAAATCTTGGATTTCTGACAAAAAACTAAAACCCACTCAATATGCTTCAAAATGATCTCAAACAATCTCCTTGGTAGCTTCAGAACATGAATGGACTAAGTTGGAGAAAGAATTGAAGAAAAAAATGAACATCTTCAAAAATGGTCAAATCTGGATATTTTTTGCCAGACCGGGTAGGCCAAAAATCTCAGATTTCTGACAAAAACTAAAAACAACTCAATATGCTTCAAAATTATCTCAAACAATATGCTGATAGTTTGCAGACATGAATGGATTAAGTTGGAGAAAGAATTGAAGAAAAAAATGCACATCTTCAAAAATGGTCAAATCTGGATATTTTTTGCCAGACCGGGTAGGCCAAAAATCTCAGATTTCTGACAAAAACTAAAAACAACTCAATATGCTTCAAAATTTTCTCAAACAATCTCCTTGGTAGCTTCAGAACACGAATGGATTAAGTTGGAGAAAGAATTGAAGAAAAAAATGAACATCTTCAAAAATGGTCAAATCTGGATATTTTTTGCCAGACCGGGTAGGCCAAAAATCTCAGATTTCTGACAAAAACTAAAAACAACTCAATATGCTTCAAAATTATCTCAAACAATATGCTGATAGTTTGCAGACATGAATGGATTAAGTTGGAGAAAGAATTGAAGAAAAAAATGAACATCTTCAAAAATGGTCAAATCTGGATATTTTTTGCCAGACCGGGTAGGCCAAAAATCTCAGATTTCTGACAAAAACTAAAAACAACTCAATATGCTTCAAAATTATCTCAAACAATATGCTGATAGTTTGCAGACATGAATGGATTAAGTTGGAGAAAGAATTGAAGAAAAAAATCTACATCTTCAAAAATGGTAGGCGAAAAATCTCAGATTTCTGACAAAAAGTAAAAACCACTCAATATGCTTCAAAATGATCTCAAAAATCTCCTTGGTAGCTTCAGAACATGAATGGACTAAGTTGGAGTAAGAATTGAAGAAAAAAATCAACATCTTCAAAAATGGTCAAATCTGGATTTTTTAGCCAGTGTCTATCCTTCATAACATACCTGAATATCCGCTCTCCTTTCTCGACACCTTCATAACACGACCTCAATATCTTCCTGTCTCCACACATCAGAAGCAGTGTCTATCTTGTTTAGATGAGTTACGTTGTCAGGTCCCAGGAACTCCATGGCCAGTAGGTACATATCCTGTCGAGATATCGATATCGTTTAGAAGTTTATTCTGCATTTAAGGTACCGACCATTATGATAATTAGTAGACACCGGGTAGGCAAAAAATCTTGGATTTCTGACAAAAAACTAAAACCCACTCAATATGCTTCAAAATGATCTCAAACAATCTCCTTGGTAGCTTCAGAACATGAATGGACTAAGTTGGAGAAAGAATTGAAGAAAAAAATGAACATCTTCAAAAATGGTCGAATCTGGATATTTTTTGCCAGACCGGGTAGGCCAAAAATCTCAGATTTCTGACAAAAACTAAAAACAACTCAATATGCTTCAAAATTATCTCAAACAATATGCTGATAGTTTGCAGACATGAATGGATTAAGTTGGAGAAAGAATTGAAGAAAAAAATCTACATCTTCAAAAATGGTAGGCGAAAAATCTCAGATTTCTGACAAAAAGTAAAAACCACTCAATATGCTTCAAAATGATCTCAAAAATCTCCTTGGTAGCTTCAGGACATGAATGGATTAAGTTGGAGAAAGAATTGAAGAAAAAAATTAACATCTTCAAAAATGGTCGAATCTGGATATTTTTTGCCAGACCGGGTAGGCCAAAAATCTCAGATTTCTGACAAAAACTAAAAACAACTCAATATGCTTCAAAATTATCTCAAACAATATGCTGATAGTTTGCAGACATGAATGGATTAAGTTGGAGAAAGAATTGAAGAAAAAAATCTACATCTTCAAAAATGGTAGGCGAAAAATCTCAGATTTCTGACAAAAAGTAAAAACCACTCAATATGCTTCAAAATGATCTCAAAAATCTCCTTGGTAGCTTCAGAACATGAATGGACTAAGTTGGAGTAAGAATTGAAGAAAAAAATCAACATCTTCAAAATGGTCAAATCTGGATTTTTTAGCCAGTGTCTATCCTTCATAACATACCTGAATATCCGCTCTCCTTTCTCGACACCTTCATAACACGACCTCAATATCTTCCTGTCTCCACACATCAGAAGCAGTGTCTATCTAGTTTAGATGAGTTACGTTGTCAGGTCCCAGGAACTCCATGGCCAGTAGGTACATATCCTGTCGAGATATCGATATCGTTTAGCAGTTTATTCTGCATTTAAGGTACCGACCATTATGATAATTAGTAGACACCGGGTAGGCAAAAAATCTCAGATTTCTGAAAAAAACTAAAAACCACTCAATATGCTTCAAAATGATCTCAAACAATCTCCTTGGTAGCTTCAGAACACGATTGGATTAAGTTGGAGAAAGAATTGAAGAAAAAAAATGAACATCTTCAAAAATGGTCAAATCTGGATATTTTTTGCCAGACCGGGTAGGCCAAAAATCTCAGATTTCTGACAAAAACTAAAAACAACTCAATATGCTTCAAAATTATCTCAAACAATATGCTGATAGTTTGCAGACATGAATGGATTAAGTTGGAGAAAGAATTGAAGAAAAAAATCTACATCTTCAAAAATGGTAGGCGAAAAATCTCAGATTTCTGACAAAAAGTAAAAACCACTCAATATGCTTCAAAATGATCTCAAAAATCTCCTTGGTAGCTTCAGAACATGAATGGACTAAGTTGGAGTAAGAATTGAAGAAAAAAATCAACATCTTCAAAAATGGTCAAATCTGGATTTTTTAGCCAGTGTCTATCCTTCATAACATACCTGAATATCCGCTCTCCTTTCTCGACACCTTCATAACACGACCTCAATATCTTCCTGTCTCCACACATCAGAAGCAGTGTCTATCTTGTTTAGATGAGTTACGTTGTTAGGTCCCAGGAACTCCATGGCCAGTAGGTACATATCCTGTCGAGATATCGATATCGTTTAGAAGTTTATTCTGCATTTAAGGTACCGACCATTATGATAATTAGTAGACACCGGGTAGGCAAAAAATCTTGGATTTCTGACAAAAAACTAAAACCCACTCAATATGCTTCAAAATGATCTCAAACAATCTCCTTGGTAGCTTCAGAACATGAATGGACTAAGTTGGAGAAAGAATTGAAGAAAAAAATGAACATCTTCAAAAATGGTCAAATCTGGATATTTTTTGCCAGACCGGGTAGGCCAAAAATCTCAGATTTCTGAAAAAAACTAAAAACCACTCAATATGCTTCAAAATGATCTCAAACAATCTCCTTGGTAGCTTCAGAACACGATTGGATTAAGTTGGAGAAAGAATTGAAGAAAAAAATGAACATCTTCAAAAATGGTCAAATCTGGATATTTTTTGCCAGACCGGGTAGGCGAAAAATCTCAGATTTCTGACAAAAACTAAAAACAACTCAATATGCTTCAAAATTATCTCAAACAATATGCTGATAGTTTGCAGACATGAATGGATTAAGTTGGAGAAAGAATTGAAGAAAAAAATGAACATCTTCAAAAATGGTCAAATCTGGATATTTTTTGCCAGACCGGGTAGGCCAAAAATCTCAGATTTCTGACAAAAACTAAAAACAACTCAATATGCTTCAAAATTATCTCAAACAATATGCTGATAGTTTGCAGACATGAATGGATTAAGTTGGAGAAAGAATTGAAGAAAAAAAATGAACATCTTCAAAAATGGTCAAATCTGGATATTTTTTGCCAGACCGGGTAGGCGAAAAATCTCAGATTTCTGACAAAAACTAAAAACAACTCAATATGCTTCAAAATTATCTCAAACAATATGCTGATAGTTTGCAGACATGAATGGATTAAGTTGGAGAAAGAATTGAAGAAAAAAATGAACATCTTCAAAAATGGTCAAATCTGGATATTTTTTGCCAGACCGGGTAGGCGAAAAATCTCAGATTTCTGACAAAAACTAAAAACAACTCAATATGCTTCAAAATTATCTCAAACAATATGCTGATAGTTTGCAGACATGAATGGATTAAGTTGGAGAAAGAATTGAAGAAAAAAATGAACATCTTCAAAAATGGTCAAATCTGGATATTTTTTGCCAGACCGGGTAGGCCAAAAATCTCAGATTTCTGACAAAAACTAAAAACAACTCAATATGCTTCAAAATTATCTCAAACAATATGCTGATAGTTTGCAGACATGAATGGATTAAGTTGGAGAAAGAATTGAAGAAAAAAATCTACATCTTCAAAAATGGTAGGCGAAAAATCTCAGATTTCTGACAAAAAGTAAAAACCACTCAATATGCTTCAAAATGATCTCAAAAATCTCCTTGGTAGCTTCAGAACATGAATGGACTAAGTTGGAGTAAGAATTGAAGAAAAAAATCAACATCTTCAAAAATGGTCAAATCTGGATTTTTTAGCCAGTGTCTATCCTTCATAACATACCTGAATATCCGCTCTCCTTTCTCGACACCTTCATAACACGACCTCAATATCTTCCTGTCTCCACACATCAGAAGCAGTGTCTATCTTGTTTAGATGAGTTACGTTGTCAGGTCCCAGGAACTCCATGGCCAGTAGGTACATATCCTGTCGAGATATCGATATCGTTTAGAAGTTTATTCTGCATTTAAGGTACCGACCATTATGATAATTAGTAGACACCGGGTAGGCAAAAAATCTTGGATTTCTGACAAAAAACTAAAACCCACTCAATATGCTTCAAAATGATCTCAAACAATCTCCTTGGTAGCTTCAGAACATGAATGGACTAAGTTGGAGAAAGAATTGAAGAAAAAAATGAACATCTTCAAAAATGGTCAAATCTGGATATTTTTTGCCAGACCGGGTAGGCCAAAAATCTCAGATTTCTGAAAAAAACTAAAAACCACTCAATATGCTTCAAAATGATCTCAAACAATCTCCTTGGTAGCTTCAGAACACGATTGGATTAAGTTGGAGAAAGAATTGAAGAAAAAAATGAACATCTTCAAAAATGGTCAAATCTGGATATTTTTTGCCAGACCGGGTAGGCCAAAAATCTCAGATTTCTGACAAAAACTAAAAACAACTCAATATGCTTCAAAATTATCTCAAACAATATGCTGATAGTTTGCAGACATGAATGGATTAAGTTGGAGAAAGAATTGAAGAAAAAAAATGAACATCTTCAAAAATGGTCAAATCTGGATATTTTTTGCCAGACCGGGTAGGCGAAAAATCTCAGATTTCTGACAAAAAGTAAAAACCACTCAATATGCTTCAAAATGATCTCAAACAATATGCTGATAGTTTGCAGACATGAATGGATTAAGTTGGAGAAAGAATTGAAGAAAAAAATCTACATCTTCAAAAATGGTAGGCAAAAATCTCAGATTTCTGACAAAAAGTAAAAACCACTCAATATGCTTCAAAATGATCTCAAAAATCTCCTTGGTAGCTTCAGAACATGAATGGACTAAGTTGGAGTAAGAATTGAAGAAAAAAATCAACATCTTCAAAAATGGTCAAATCTGGATTTTTTAGCCAGTGTCTATCCTTCATAACATACCTGAATATCCGCTCTCCTTTCTCGACACCTTCATAACACGACCTCAATATCTTCCTGTCTCCACACATCAGAAGCAGTGTCTATCTTGTTTAGATGAGTTACGTTGTCAGGTCCCAGGAACTCCATGGCCAGTAGGTACATATCCTGTCGAGATATCGATATCGTTTAGAAGTTTATTCTGCATTTAAGGTACCGACCATTATGATAATTAGTAGACACCGGGTAGGCAAAAAATCTTGGATTTCTGACTAAAAACTAAAACCCACTCAATATGCTTCAAAATGATCTCAAACAATCTCCTTGGTAGCTTCAGAACATGAATGGACTAAGTTGGAGAAAGAATTGAAGAAAAAAATGAACATCTTCAAAAATGGTCAAATCTGGATATTTTTTGCCAGACCGGGTAGGCCAAAAATCTCAGATTTCTGAAAAAAACTAAAAACCACTCAATATGCTTCAAAATGATCTCAAACAATCTCCTTGGTAGCTTCAGAACACGATTGGATTAAGTTGGAGAAAGAATTGAGGAAAAAAATGAACATCTTCAAAAATGGTCAAATCTGGATATTTTTTGCCAGACCGGGTAGGCCAAAAATCTCAGATTTCTGACAAAAACTAAAAACAACTCAATATGCTTCAAAATTATCTCAAACAATATGCTGATAGTTTGCAGACATGAATGGATTAAGTTGGAGAAAGAATTGAAGAAAAAAAATGAACATCTTCAAAAATGGTCAAATCTGGATATTTTTTGCCAGACCGGGTAGGCGAAAAATCTCAGATTTCTGACAAAAAGTAAAAACCACTCAATATGCTTCAAAATGATCTCAAACAATATGCTGATAGTTTGCAGACATGAATGGATTAAGTTGGAGAAAGAATTGAAGAAAAAAATCAACATCTTCAAAAATGGTCAAATCTGGATTTTTTAGCCAGTGTCTATCCTTCATAACATACCTGAATATCCGCTCTCCTTTCTCGACACCTTCATAACACGACCTCAATATCTTCCTGTCTCCACACATAAGAAGCAGTGTCTATCTTGTTTAGATGAGTTACGTTGTCAGGTCCCAGGAACTCCATGGCCAGTAGGTACATATCCTGTCGAGATATCGATATCGTTTAGAAGTTTATTCTGCATTTAAGGTACCGACCATTATGATAATTAGTAGACACCGGGTAGGCCAAAAATCTCAGATTTCTGACAAAAACTAAAAACAACTCAATATGCTTCAAAATTATCTCAAACAATATGCTGATAGTTTGCAGACATGAATGGATTAAGTTGGAGAAAGAATTGAAGAAAAAAATCTACATCTTCAAAAATGGTAGGCGAAAAATCTCAGATTTCTGACAAAAAGTAAAAACCACTCAATATGCTTCAAAATGATCTCAAAAATCTCCTTGGTAGCTTCAGAACATGAATGGACTAAGTTGGAGTAAGAATTGAAGAAAAAAATCAACATCTTCAAAAATGGTCAAATCTGGATTTTTTAGCCAGTGTCTATCCTTCATAACATACCTGAATATCCGCTCTCCTTTCTCGACACCTTCATAACACGACCTCAATATCTTCCTGTCTCCACACATCAGAAGCAGTGTCTATCTTGTTTAGATGAGTTACGTTGTCAGGTCCCAGGAACTCCATGGCCAGTAGGTACATATCCTGTCGAGATATCGATATCGTTTAGAAGTTTATTCTGCATTTAAGGTACCGACCATTATGATAATTAGTAGACACCGGGTAGGCAAAAAATCTTGGATTTCTGACAAAAAACTAAAACCCACTCAATATGCTTCAAAATGATCTCAAACAATCTCCTTGGTAGCTTCAGAACATGAATGGACTAAGTTGGAGAAAGAATTGAAGAAAAAAATGAACATCTTCAAAAATGGTCAAATCTGGATTTTTTAGCCAGTGTCTATCCTTCATAACATACCTGAATATCCGCTCTCCTTTCTCGACACCTTCATAACACGACCTCAATATCTTCCTGTCTCCACACATCAGAAGCAGTGTCTATCTTGTTTAGATGAGTTACGTTGTCAGGTCCCAGGAACTCCATGGCCAGTAGGTACATATCCTGTCGAGATATCGATATCGTTTAGAAGTTTATTCTGCATTTAAGGTACCGACCATTATGATAATTAGTAGACACCGGGTAGGCAAAAAATCTTGGATTTCTGACAAAAAACTAAAACCCACTCAATATGCTTCAAAATGATCTCAAACAATCTCCTTGGTAGCTTCAGAACATGAATGGACTAAGTTGGAGAAAGAATTGAAGAAAAAAATGAACATCTTCAAAAATGGTCAAATCTGGATATTTTTTGCCAGACCGGGTAGGCCAAAAATCTCAGATTTCTGAAAAAAACTAAAAACCACTCAATATGCTTCAAAATGATCTCAAACAATCTCCTTGGTAGCTTCAGAACATGAATGGACTAAGTTGGAGAAAGAATTGAAGAAAAAAATGAACATCTTCAAAAATGGTCAAATCTGGATATTTTTTGCCAGACCGGGTAGGCCAAAAATCTCAGATTTCTGAAAAAAACTAAAAACCACTCAATATGCTTCAAAATGATCTCAAACAATCTCCTTGGTAGCTTCAGAACACGATTGGATTAAGTTGGAGAAAGAATTGAAGAAAAAAATGAACATCTTCAAAAATGGTCAAATCTGGATATTTTTTGCCAGACCGGGTAGGCCAAAAATCTCAGATTTCTGACAAAAACTAAAAACAACTCAATATGCTTCAAAATTATCTCAAACAATATGCTGATAGTTTGCAGACATGAATGGATTAAGTTGGAGAAAGAATTGAAGAAAAAAAATGAACATCTTCAAAAATGGTCAAATCTGGATATTTTTTGCCAGACCGGGTAGGCGAAAAATCTCAGATTTCTGACAAAAAGTAAAAACCACTCAATATGCTTCAAAATGATCTCAAACAATATGCTGATAGTTTGCAGACATGAATGGATTAAGTTGGAGAAAGAATTGAAGAAAAAAATCAACATCTTCAAAAATGGTCAAATCTGGATTTTTTAGCCAGTGTCTATCCTTCATAACATACCTGAATATCCGCTCTCCTTTCTCGACACCTTCATAACACGACCTCAATATCTTCCTGTCTCCACACATCAGAAGCAGTGTCTATCTTGTTTAGATGAGTTACGTTGTCAGGTCCCAGGAACTCCATGGCCAGTAGGTACATATCCTGTCGAGATATCGATATCGTTTAGAAGTTTATTCTGCATTTAAGGTACCGACCATTATGATAATTAGTAGACACCGGGTAGGCAAAAAATCTTGGATTTCTGACAAAAAACTAAAACCCACTCAATATGCTTCAAAATGATCTCAAACAATCTCCTTGGTAGCTTCAGAACACGATTGGATTAAGTTGGAGAAAGAATTGAAGAAAAAAATGAACATCTTCAAAAATGGTCGAATCTGGATATTTTTTGCCAGACCGGGTAGGCCAAAAATCTCAGATTTCTGACAAAAACTAAAAACAACTCAATATGCTTCAAAATGATCTCAAACAATCTCCTTGGTAGCTTCAGAACATGAATGGACTAAGTTGGAGAAAGAATTGAAGAAAAAAATTAACATCTTCAAAAATGGTCAAATCTGGATATTTTTTGCCAGACCGGGTAGGCCAAAAATCTCAGATTTCTGACAAAAACTAAAAACAACTCAATATGCTTCAAAATTATCTCAAACAATATGCTGATAGTTTGCAGACATGAATGAATTAAGTTGGAGAAAGAATTGAAGAAAAAATGAACATCTTCAAAAATGGTCAAATCTGGATATTTTTTGCCAGACCGGGTAGGCCAAAAATCTCAGATTTCTGACAAAAACTAAAAACAACTCAATATGCTTCAAAATTATCTCAAACAATCTCCTTGGTAGCTTCAGAACACGAATGGATTAAGTTGGAGAAAGAATTGAAGAAAAAAATGAACATCTTCAAAAATGGTCAAATCTGGATATTTTTTGCCAGACCGGGTAGGCCAAAAATCTCAGATTTCTGAAAAAAACTAAAAACCACTCAATATGCTTCAAAATGATCTCAAAAATCTCCTTGGTAGCTTCAGAACATGAATGGACTAAGTTGGAGTAAGAATTGAAGAAAAAAATCAACATCTTCAAAAATGGTCAAATCTGGATTTTTTAGCCAGTGTCTATCCTTCATAACATACCTGAATATCCGCTCTCCTTTCTCGACACCTTCATAACACGACCTCAATATCTTCCTGTCTCCACACATCAGAAGCAGTGTCTATCTTGTTTAGATGAGTTACGTTGTCAGGTCCCAGGAACTCCATGGCCAGTAGGTACATATCCTGTCGAGATATCGATATCGTTTAGAAGTTTATTCTGCATTTAAGGTAGACACCGGGTAGGCAAAAAATCTTGGATTTCTGACAAAAAACTAAAACCCACTCAATATGCTTCAAAATGATCTCAAACAATCTCCTTGGTAGCTTCAGAACATGAATGGACTAAGTTGGAGAAAGAATTGAAGAAAAAAATGAACATCTTCAAAAATGGTCAAATCTGGATATTTTTTGCCAGACCGGGTAGGCCAAAAATCTCAGATTTCTGAAAAAAACTAAAAACCACTCAATATGCTTCAAAATGATCTCAAACAATCTCCTTGGTAGCTTCAGAACACGATTGGATTAAGTTGGAGAAAGAATTGAAGAAAAAAATGAACATCTTCAAAAATGGTCAAATCTGGATATTTTTTGCCAGACCGGGTAGGCCAAAAATCTCAGATTTCTGACAAAAACTAAAAACAACTCAATATGCTTCAAAATTATCTCAAACAATATGCTGATAGTTTGCAGACATGAATGGATTAAGTTGGAGAAAGAATTGAAGAAAAAAATGAACATCTTCAAAAATGGTCAAATCTGGATATTTTTTGCCAGACCGGGTAGGCCAAAAATCTCAGATTTCTGACAAAAACTAAAAACCACTCAATATGCTTCAAAATGATCTCAAACAATCTCCTTGGTAGCTTCAGAACACGATTGGATTAAGTTGGAGAAAGAATTGAAGAAAAAAATGAACATCTTCAAAAATGGTCAAATCTGGATATTTTTTGCCAGACCGGGTAGGCCAAAAATCTCAGATTTCTGACAAAAACTAAAAACAACTCAATATGCTTCAAAATTATCTCAAACAATCTCCTTGGTAGCTTCAGAACACGAATGGATTAAGTTGGAGAAAGAATTGAAGAAAAAAATGAACATCTTCAAAAATGGTCAAATCTGGATATTTTTTGCCAGACCGGGTAGGCCAAAAATCTCAGATTTCTGAAAAAAACTAAAAACCACTCAATATGCTTCAAAATGATCTCAAAAATCTCCTTGGTAGCTTCAGAACATGAATGGACTAAGTTGGAGTAAGAATTGAAGAAAAAAATCAACATCTTCGAAAATGGTCAAATCTGGATTTTTTAGCCAGTGTCTATCCTTCATAACATACCTGAATATCCGCTCTCCTTTCTCGACACCTTCATAACACGACCTCAATATCTTCCTGTCTCCACACATCAGAAGCAGTGTCTATCTTGTTTAGATGAGTTACGTTGTCAGGTCCCAGGAACTCCATGGCCAGTAGGTACATATCCTGTCGAGATATCGATATCGTTTAGAAGTTTATTCTGCATTTAAGGTACCGACCATTATGATAATTAGTAGACACCGGGTAGGCCAAAAATCTTGGATTTCTGACAAAAAACTAAAACCCACTCAATATGCTTCAAAATGATCTCAAACAATCTCCTTGGTAGCTTCAGAACATGAATGGACTAAGTTGGAGAAAGAATTGAAGAAAAAAATGAACATCTTCAAAAATGGTCAAATCTGGATATTTTTTGCCAGACCGGGTAGGCCAAAAATCTCAGATTTCTGAAAAAAACTAAAAACCACTCAATATGCTTCAAAATGATCTCAAACAATCTCCTTGGTAGCTTCAGAACACGAATGGATTAAGTTGGAGAAAGAATTGAAGAAAAAAATGAACATCTTCAAAAATGGTCAAATCTGGATATTTTTTGCCAGACCGGGTAGGCGAAAAATCTCAGATTTCTGACCAAAACTAAAAACAACTCAATATGCTTCAAAATTATCTCAAACAATATGCTGATAGTTTGCAGACATGAATGGATTAAGTTGGAGAAAGAATTGAAGAAAAAAATGAACATCTTCAAAAATGGTCAAATCTGGATATTTTTTGCCAGACCGGGTAGGCCAAAAATCTCAGATTTCTGAAAAAAAACTAAAAAAAACTCAATATGCTTCAAAATTATCTCAAACAATATGCTGATAGTTTGCAGACATGAATGGATTAAGTTGGAGAAAGAATTGAAGAAAAAAATGAACATCTTCAAAAATGGTCAAATCTGGATATTTTTTGCCAGACCGGGTAGACCAAAAATCTCAGATTTCTGACAAAAACTAAAAACAACTCAATATGCTTCAAAATTATCTCAAACAATATGCTGATAGCTTGCAGACATGAATGGATTAAGTTGGAGAAAGAATTGAAGAAAAAAATCTACATCTTCAAAAATGGTAAGCGAAAAATCTCAGATTTCTGACAAAAAGTAAAAACCACTCAATATGCTTCAAAATGATCTCAAAAATCTCCTTGGTAGCTTCAGAACATGAATGGACTAAGTTGGAGTTAGAATTGAAGAAAAAAATGAACATCTTCAAAAATGGTCAAATCTGGATTTTTTAGCCAGTGTCTATCCTTCATAACATACCTGAATATCCGCTCTCCTTTCTCGACACCTTCATAACACGACCTCAATATCTTCCTGTCTCCACACATCAGAAGCAGTGTCTATCTTGTTTAGATGAGTTACGTTGTCAGGTCCCAGGAACTCCATGGCCAGTAGGTACATATCCTGTCGAGATATCGATATCGTTTAGAAGTTTATTCTGCATTTAAGGTACCGACCATTATGATAATTAGTAGACACCGGGTAGGCAAAAAATCTTGGATTTCTGACAAAAAACTAAAACCCACTCAATATGCTTCAAAATGATCTCAAACAATCTCCTTGGTAGCTTCAGAACATGAATGGACTAAGTTGGAGAAAGAATTGAAGAAAAAAATGAACATCTTCAAAAATGGTCAAATCTGGATTTTTTAGCCAGTGTCTATCCTTCATAACATACCTGAATATCCGCTCTCCTTTCTCGACACCTTCATAACACGACCTCAATATCTTCCTGTCTCCACACATCAGAAGCAGTGTCTATCTTGTTTAGATGAGTTACGTTGTCAGGTCCCAGGAACTCCATGGCCAGTAGGTACATATCCTGTCGAGATATCGATATCGTTTAGAAGTTTATTCTGCATTTAAGGTACCGACCATTATGATAATTAGTAGACACCGGGTAGGCAAAAAATCTTGGATTTCTGACAAAAAACTAAAACCCACTCAATATGCTTCAAAATGATCTCAAACAATCTCCTTGGTAGCTTCAGAACATGAATGGACTAAGTTGGAGAAAGAATTGAAGAAAAAAATCAACATCTTCAAAAATGGTCAAATCTGGATTTTTTAGCCAGTGTCTATCCTTCATAACATACCTGAATATCCGCTCTCCTTTCTCGACACCTTCATAACACGACCTCAATATCTTCCTGTCTCCACACATCAGAAGCAGTGTCTATCTTGTTTAGATGAGTTACGTTGTCAGGTCCCAGGAACTCCATGGCCAGTAGGTACATATCCTGTCGAGATATCGATATCGTTTAGAAGTTTATTCTGCATTTAAGGTACCGACCATTATGATAATTAGTAGACACCGGGTAGGCAAAAAATCTTGGATTTCTGACAAAAAACTAAAACCCACTCAATATGCTTCAAAATGATCTCAAACAATCTCCTTGGTAGCTTCAGAACATGAATGGACTAAGTTGGAGAAAGAATTGAAGAAAAAAATGAACATCTTCAAAAATGGTCAAATCTGGATATTTTTGCCAGACCGGGTAGGCCAAAAATCTCAGATTTCTGACAAAAACTAAAAACAACTCAATATGCTTCAAAATTATCTCAAACAATATGCTGATAGTTTGCAGACATGAATGGATTAAGTTGGAGAAAGAATTGAAGAAAAAAAATGAACATCTTCAAAAATGGTCAAATCTGGATATTTTTTGCCAGACCGGGTAGGCCAAAAATCTCAGATTTCTGACAAAAACTAAAAACAACTCAATATGCTTCAAAATTATCTCAAACAATATGCTGATAGTTTGCAGACATGAATGGATTAAGTTGGAGAAAGAATTGAAGAAAAAAATTAACATCTTCAAAAATGGTCAAATCTGGATATTTTTTGCCAGACCGGGTAGGCCAAAAATCTCAGATTTCTGAAAAAAACTAAAAACAACTCAATATGCTTCAAAATTATCTCAAACAATATGCTGATAGTTTGCAGACATGAATGGATTAAGTTGGAGAAAGAATTGAAGAAAAAAATGAACATCTTCAAAAATGGTCAAATCTGGATATTTTTTGCCAGACAGGGTAGGCGAAAAATCTCAGATTTCTGACAAAAACTAAAAACAACTCAATATGCTTCAAAATTATCTCAAACAATATGCTGATAGTTTGCAGACATGAATGGATTAAGTTGGAGAAAGAATTGAAGAAAAAAATGAACATCTTCAAAAATGGTCAAATCTGGATATTTTTTGCCAGACCGGGTAGACCAAAAATCTCAGATTTCTGACAAAAACTAAAAACAACTCAATATGCTTCAAAATTATCTCAAACAATATGCTGATAGTTTGCAGACATGAATGGATTAAGTTGGAGAAAGAATTGAAGAAAAAAATCTACATCTTCAAAAATGGTCAAATCTGGATATTTTTTGCCAGACCGGGTAGACCAAAAATCTCAGATTTCTGACAAAAACTAAAAAAAACTCAATATGCTTCAAAATTATCTCAAACAATATGCTGATAGTTTGCAGACATGAATGGATTAAGTTGGAGAAAGAATTGAAGAAAAAAATGAACATCTTCAAAAATGGTCAAATCTGGATATTTTTTGCCAGACCGGGTAGACCAAAAATCTCAGATTTCTGACAAAAACTAAAAACAACTCAATATGCTTCAAAATTATCTCAAACAATATGCTGATAGTTTGCAGACATGAATGGATTAAGTTGGAGAAAGAATTGAAGAAAAAAATCTACATCTTCAAAAATGGTAGGCGAAAAATCTCAGATTTCTGACAAAAAGTAAAAACCACTCAATATGCTTCAAAATGATCTCAAAAATCTCCTTGGTAGCTTCAGAACATGAATGGACTAAGTTGGAGTTAGAATTGAAGAAAAAAATCAACATCTTCAAAAATGGTCAAATCTGGATTTTTTAGCCAGTGTCTATCCTTCATAACATACCTGAATATCCGCTCTCCTTTCTCGACACCTTCATAACACGACCTCAATATCTTCCTGTCTCCACACATCAGAAGCAGTGTCTATCTTGTTTAGATGAGTTACGTTGTCAGGTCCCAGGAACTCCATGGCCAGTAGGTACATATCCTGTCGAGATATCGATATCGTTTAGAAGTTTATTCTGCATTTAAGGTACCGACCATTATGATAATTAGTAGACACCGGGTAGGCAAAAAATCTTGGATTTCTGACAAAAAACTAAAACCCACTCAATATGCTTCAAAATGATCTCAAACAATCTCCTTGGTAGCTTCAGAACATGAATGGACTAAGTTGGAGAAAGAATTGAAGAAAAAAATGAACATCTTCAAAAATGGTCAAATCTGGATTTTTTAGCCAGTGTCTATCCTTCATAACATACCTGAATATCCGCTCTCCTTTCTCGACACCTTCATAACACGACCTCAATATCTTCCTGTCTCCACACATCAGAAGCAGTGTCTATCTTGTTTAGATGAGTTACGTTGTCAGGTCCCAGGAACTCCATGGCCAGTAGGTACATATCCTGTCGAGATATCGATATCGTTTAGAAGTTTATTCTGCATTTAAGGTACCGACCATTATGATAATTAGTAGACACCGGGTAGGCAAAAAATCTTGGATTTCTGACAAAAAACTAAAACCCACTCAATATGCTTCAAAATGATCTCAAACAATCTCCTTGGTAGCTTCAGAACATGAATGGACTAAGTTGGAGAAAGAATTGAAGAAAAAAATGAACATCTTCAAAAATGGTCAAATCTGGATATTTTTTGCCAGACCGGGTAGGCCAAAAATCTCAGATTTCTGACAAAAACTAAAAACAACTCAATATGCTTCAAAATTATCTCAAACAATATGCTGATAGTTTGCAGATATGAATGGATTAAGTTGGAGAAAGAATTGAAGAAAAAAATGCACATCTTCAAAAATGGTCAAATCTGGATATTTTTTGCCAGACCGGGTAGGCCAAAAATCTCAGATTTCTGACAAAAACTAAAAACAACTCAATATGCTTCAAAATTATCTCAAACAATCTCCTTGGTAGCTTCAGAACACGAATGGATTAAGTTGGAGAAAGAATTGAAGAAAAAAATGAACATCTTCAAAAATGGTCAAATCTGGATATTTTTTGCCAGACCGGGTAGGCGAAAAATCTCAGATTTCTGACAAAAACTAAAAACAACTCAATATGCTTCAAAATTATCTCAAACAATATGCTGATAGTTTGCAGACATGAATGGATTAAGTTGGAGAAAGAATTGAAGAAAAAAATGAACATCTTCAAAAATGGTCAAATCTGGATATTTTTTGCCAGACCGGGTAGGCCAAAAATCTCAGATTTCTGACAAAAACTAAAAACAACTCAATATGCTTCAAAATTATCTCAAACAATATGCTGATAGTTTGCAGACATGAATGGATTAAGTTGGAGAAAGAATTGAAGAAAAAAATCTACATCTTCAAAAATGGTAGGCGAAAAATCTCAGATTTCTGACAAAAAGTAAAAACCACTCAATATGCTTCAAAATGATCTCAAAAATCTCCTTGGTAGCTTCAGAACATGAATGGACTAAGTTGGAGTAAGAATTGAAGAAAAAAATCAACATCTTCAAAAATGGTCAAATCTGGATTTTTTAGCCAGTGTCTATCCTTCATAACATACCTGAATATCCGCTCTCCTTTCTCGACACCTTCATAACACGACCTCAATATCTTCCTGTCTCCACACATCAGAAGCAGTGTCTATCTTGTTTAGATGAGTTACGTTGTCAGGTCCCAGGAACTCCATGGCCAGTAGGTACATATCCTGTCGAGATATCGATATCGTTTAGAAGTTTATTCTGCATTTAAGGTACCGACCATTATGATAATTAGTAGACACCGGGTAGGCAAAAAATCTTGGATTTCTGACAAAAAACTAAAACCCACTCAATATGCTTCAAAATGATCTCAAACAATCTCCTTGGTAGCTTCAGAACATGAATGGACTAAGTTGGAGAAAGAATTGAAGAAAAAAATGAACATCTTCAAAAATGGTCAAATCTGGATATTTTTTGCCAGACCGGGTAGGCCAAAAATCTCAGATTTCTGAAAAAAACTAAAAACCACTCAATATGCTTCAAAATGATCTCAAACAATCTCCTTGGTAGCTTCAGAACACGATTGGATTAAGTTGGAGAAAGAATTGAAGAAAAAAATGAACATCTTCAAAAATGGTCAAATCTGGATATTTTTTGCCAGACCGGGTAGGCCAAAAATCTCAGATTTCTGACAAAAACTAAAAACAACTCAATATGCTTCAAAATTATCTCAAACAATATGCTGATAGTTTGCAGACATGAATGGATTAAGTTGGAGAAAGAATTGAAGAAAAAAAATGAACATCTTCAAAAATGGTCAAATCTGGATATTTTTTGCCAGACCGGGTAGGCGAAAAATCTCAGATTTCTGACAAAAAGTAAAAACCACTCAATATGCTTCAAAATGATCTCAAACAATATGCTGATAGTTTGCAGACATGAATGGATTAAGTTGGAGAAAGAATTGAAGAAAAAAATCAACATCTTCAAAAATGGTCAAATCTGGATTTTTTAGCCAGTGTCTATCCTTCATAACATACCTGAATATCCGCTCTCCTTTCTCGACACCTTCATAACACGACCTCAATATCTTCCTGTCTCCACACATCAGAAGCAGTGTCTATCTTGTTTAGATGAGTTACGTTGTCAGGTCCCAGGAACTCCATGGCCAGTAGGTACATATCCTGTCGAGATATCGATATCGTTTAGAAGTTTATTCTGCATTTAAGGTACCGACCATTATGATAATTAGTAGACACCGGGTAGGCAAAAAATCTTGGATTTCTGACAAAAAACTAAAACCCACTCAATATGCTTCAAAATGATCTCAAACAATCTCCTTGGTAGCTTCAGAACACGATTGGATTAAGTTGGAGAAAGAATTGAAGAAAAAAATGAACATCTTCAAAAATGGTCGAATCTGGATATTTTTTGCCAGACCGGGTAGGCCAAAAATCTCAGATTTCTGACAAAAACTAAAAACAACTCAATATGCTTCAAAATGATCTCAAACAATCTCCTTGGTAGCTTCAGAACATGAATGGACTAAGTTGGAGAAAGAATTGAAGAAAAAAATTAACATCTTCAAAAATGGTCAAATCTGGATATTTTTTGCCAGACCGGGTAGGCCAAAAATCTCAGATTTCTGACAAAAACTAAAAACAACTCAATATGCTTCAAAATTATCTCAAACAATATGCTGATAGTTTGCAGACATGAATGAATTAAGTTGGAGAAAGAATTGAAGAAAAAATGAACATCTTCAAAAATGGTCAAATCTGGATATTTTTTGCCAGACCGGGTAGGCCAAAAATCTCAGATTTCTGACAAAAACTAAAAACAACTCAATATGCTTCAAAATTATCTCAAACAATCTCCTTGGTAGCTTCAGAACACGAATGGATTAAGTTGGAGAAAGAATTGAAGAAAAAAATGAACATCTTCAAAAATGGTCAAATCTGGATATTTTTTGCCAGACCGGGTAGGCCAAAAATCTCAGATTTCTGAAAAAAACTAAAAACCACTCAATATGCTTCAAAATGATCTCAAAAATCTCCTTGGTAGCTTCAGAACATGAATGGACTAAGTTGGAGTAAGAATTGAAGAAAAAAATCAACATCTTCAAAAATGGTCAAATCTGGATTTTTTAGCCAGTGTCTATCCTTCATAACATACCTGAATATCCGCTCTCCTTTCTCGACACCTTCATAACACGACCTCAATATCTTCCTGTCTCCACACATCAGAAGCAGTGTCTATCTTGTTTAGATGAGTTACGTTGTCAGGTCCCAGGAACTCCATGGCCAGTAGGTACATATCCTGTCGAGATATCGATATCGTTTAGAAGTTTATTCTGCATTTAAGGTAGACACCGGGTAGGCAAAAAATCTTGGATTTCTGACAAAAAACTAAAACCCACTCAATATGCTTCAAAATGATCTCAAACAATCTCCTTGGTAGCTTCAGAACATGAATGGACTAAGTTGGAGAAAGAATTGAAGAAAAAAATGAACATCTTCAAAAATGGTCAAATCTGGATATTTTTTGCCAGACCGGGTAGGCCAAAAATCTCAGATTTCTGAAAAAAACTAAAAACCACTCAATATGCTTCAAAATGATCTCAAACAATCTCCTTGGTAGCTTCAGAACACGATTGGATTAAGTTGGAGAAAGAATTGAAGAAAAAAATGAACATCTTCAAAAATGGTCAAATCTGGATATTTTTTGCCAGACCGGGTAGGCCAAAAATCTCAGATTTCTGACAAAAACTAAAAACAACTCAATATGCTTCAAAATTATCTCAAACAATATGCTGATAGTTTGCAGACATGAATGGATTAAGTTGGAGAAAGAATTGAAGAAAAAAATGAACATCTTCAAAAATGGTCAAATCTGGATATTTTTTGCCAGACCGGGTAGGCCAAAAATCTCAGATTTCTGAAAAAAACTAAAAACCACTCAATATGCTTCAAAATGATCTCAAACAATCTCCTTGGTAGCTTCAGAACACGATTGGATTAAGTTGGAGAAAGAATTGAAGAAAAAAATGAACATCTTCAAAAATGGTCAAATCTGGATATTTTTTGCCAGACCGGGTAGGCCAAAAATCTCAGATTTCTGACAAAAACTAAAAACAACTCAATATGCTTCAAAATTATCTCAAACAATCTCCTTGGTAGCTTCAGAACACGAATGGATTAAGTTGGAGAAAGAATTGAAGAAAAAAATGAACATCTTCAAAAATGGTCAAATCTGGATATTTTTTGCCAGACCGGGTAGGCCAAAAATCTCAGATTTCTGAAAAAAACTAAAAACCACTCAATATGCTTCAAAATGATCTCAAAAATCTCCTTGGTAGCTTCAGAACATGAATGGACTAAGTTGGAGTAAGAATTGAAGAAAAAAATCAACATCTTCAAAAATGGTCAAATCTGGATTTTTTAGCCAGTGTCTATCCTTCATAACATACCTGAATATCCGCTCTCCTTTCTCGACACCTTCATAACACGACCTCAATATCTTCCTGTCTCCACACATCAGAAGCAGTGTCTATCTTGTTTAGATGAGTTACGTTGTCAGGTCCCAGGAACTCCATGGCCAGTAGGTACATATCCTGTCGAGATATCGATATCGTTTAGAAGTTTATTCTGCATTTAAGGTACCGACCATTATGATAATTAGTAGACACCGGGTAGGCAAAAAATCTTGGATTTCTGACAAAAAACTAAAACCCACTCAATATGCTTCAAAATGATCTCAAACAATCTCCTTGGTAGCTTCAGAACATGAATGGACTAAGTTGGAGAAAGAATTGAAGAAAAAAATGAACATCTTCAAAAATGGTCAAATCTGGATATTTTTTGCCAGACCGGGTAGGCCAAAAATCTCAGATTTCTGAAAAAAACTAAAAACCACTCAATATGCTTCAAAATGATCTCAAACAATCTCCTTGGTAGCTTCAGAACACGATTGGATTAAGTTGGAGAAAGAATTGAAGAAAAAAATGAACATCTTCAAAAATGGTCAAATCTGGATATTTTTTGCCAGACCGGGTAGGCGAAAAATCTCAGATTTCTGACAAAAACTAGAAACAACTCAATATGCTTCAAAATTATCTCAAACAATATGCTGATAGTTTGCAGACATGAATGGATTAAGTTGGAGAAAGAATTGAAGAAAAAAATGAACATCTTCAAAAATGGTCAAATCTGGATATTTTTTGCCAGACCGGGTAGGCCAATAATCTCAGATTTCTGAAAAAAAATAAAAACCACTCAATATGCTTCAAAATGATCTCAAACAATATGCTGATAGTTTGCAGACATGAATGGATTAAGTTGGAGAAAGAATTGAAGAAAAAAATGAACATCTTCAAAAATGGTCAAATCTGGATATTTTTTGCCAGACCGGGTAGACCAAAAATCTCAGATTTCTGACAAAAACTAAAAACAACTCAATATGCTTCAAAATTATCTCAAACAATATGCTGATAGTTTGCAGACATGAATGGATTAAGTTGGAGAAAGAATTGAAGAAAAAAATGAACATCTTCAAAAATGGTCAAATCTGGATATTTTTTGCCAGACCGGGTAGGCCAATAATCTCAGATTTCTGAAAAAAAATAAAAACCACTCAATATGCTTCAAAATGATCTCAAACAATATGCTGATAGTTTGCAGACATGAATGGATTAAGTTGGAGAAAGAATTGAAGAAAAAAATGAACATCTTCAAAAATGGTCAAATCTGGATATTTTTTGCCAGACCGGGTAGACCAAAAATCTCAGATTTCTGACAAAAACTAAAAACAACTCAATATGCTTCAAAATTATCTCAAACAATATGCTGATAGTTTGCAGACATGAATGGATTAAGTTGGAGAAAGAATTGAAGAAAAAAATGAACATCTTCAAAAATGGTCAAATCTGGATATTTTTTGCCAGACCGGGTAGGCCAAAAATCTCAGATTTCTGAAAAAAACTAAAAACCACTCAATATGCTTCAAAATGATCTCAAAAATCTCCTTGGTAGCTTCAGAACATGAATGGACTAAGTTGGAGTAAGAATTGAAGAAAAAAATCAACATCTTCAAAAATGGTCAAATCTGGATTTTTTAGCCAGTGTCTATCCTTCATAACATACCTGAATATCCGCTCTCCTTTCTCGACACCTTCATAACACGACCTCAATATCTTCCTGTCTCCACACATCAGAAGCAGTGTCTATCTTGTTTAGATGAGTTACGTTGTCAGGTCCCAGGAACTCCATGGCCAGTAGGTACATATCCTGTCGAGATATCGATATCGTTTAGAAGTTTATTCTGCATTTAAGGTACCGACCATTATGATAATTAGTAGACACCGGGTAGGCAAAAAATCTTGGATTTCTGACAAAAAACTAAAACCCACTCAATATGCTTCAAAATGATCTCAAACAATCTCCTTGGTAGCTTCAGAACATGAATGGACTAAGTTGGAGAAAGAATTGAAGAAAAAAATGAACATCTTCAAAAATGGTCAAATCTGGATATTTTTTGCCAGACCGGGTAGGCCAAAAATCTCAGATTTCTGAAAAAAACTAAAAACCACTCAATATGCTTCAAAATGATCTCAAACAATCTCCTTGGTAGCTTCAGAACACGATTGGATTAAGTTGGAGAAAGAATTGAAGAAAAAAATGAACATCTTCAAAAATGGTCAAATCTGGATATTTTTTGCCAGACCGGGTAGGCGAAAAATCTCAGATTTCTGACAAAAACTAAAAACAACTCAATATGCTTCAAAATTATCTCAAACAATATGCTGATAGTTTGCAGACATGAATGGATTAAGTTGGAGAAAGAATTGAAGAAAAAAATGAACATCTTCAAAAATGGTCAAATCTGGATATTTTTTGCCAGACCGGGTAGGCCAATAATCTCAGATTTCTGAAAAAAAATAAAAACCACTCAATATGCTTCAAAATGATCTCAAACAATATGCTGATAGTTTGCAGACATGAATGGATTAAGTTGGAGAAAGAATTGAAGAAAAAAATGAACATCTTCAAAAATGGTCAAATCTGGATATTTTTTGCCAGACCGGGTAGACCAAAAATCTCAGATTTCTGACAAAAACTAAAAACAACTCAATATGCTTCAAAATTATCTCAAACAATATGCTGATAGTTTGCAGACATGAATGGATTAAGTTGGAGAAAGAATTGAAGAAAAAAATGAACATCTTCAAAAATGGTCAAATCTGGATATTTTTTGCCAGACCGGGTAGGCCAATAATCTCAGATTTCTGAAAAAAAATAAAAACCACTCAATATGCTTCAAAATGATCTCAAACAATATGCTGATAGTTTGCAGACATGAATGGATTAAGTTGGAGAAAGAATTGAAGAAAAAAATGAACATCTTCAAAAATGGTCAAATCTGGATATTTTTTGCCAGACCGGGTAGACCAAAAATCTCAGATTTCTGACAAAAACTAAAAACAACTCAATATGCTTCAAAATTATCTCAAACAATATGCTGATAGTTTGCAGACATGAATGGATTAAGTTGGAGAAAGAATTGAAGAAAAAAATGAACATCTTCAAAAATGGTCAAATCTGGATATTTTTTGCCAGACCGGGTAGGCCAATAATCTCAGATTTCTGAAAAAAAATAAAAACCACTCAATATGCTTCAAAATGATCTCAAACAATATGCTGATAGTTTGCAGACATGAATGGATTAAGTTGGAGAAAGAATTGAAGAAAAAAATGAACATCTTCAAAAATGGTCAAATCTGGATATTTTTTGCCAGACCGGGTAGACCAAAAATCTCAGATTTCTGACAAAAACTAAAAACAACTCAATATGCTTCAAAATTATCTCAAACAATATGCTGATAGTTTGCAGACATGAATGGATTAAGTTGGAGAAAGAATTGAAGAAAAAAATGAACATCTTCAAAAATGGTCAAATCTGGATATTTTTTGCCAGACCGGGTAGGCCAATAATCTCAGATTTCTGAAAAAAAATAAAAACCACTCAATATGCTTCAAAATGATCTCAAACAATATGCTGATAGTTTGCAGACATGAATGGATTAAGTTGGAGAAAGAATTGAAGAAAAAAATGAACATCTTCAAAAATGGTCAAATCTGGATATTTTTTGCCAGACCGGGTAGACCAAAAATCTCAGATTTCTGACAAAAACTAAAAACAACTCAATATGCTTCAAAATTATCTCAAACAATATGCTGATAGTTTGCAGACATGAATGGATTAAGTTGGAGAAAGAATTGAAGAAAAAAATGAACATCTTCAAAAATGGTCAAATCTGGATATTTTTTGCCAGACCGGGTAGGCCAATAATCTCAGATTTCTGAAAAAAAATAAAAACCACTCAATATGCTTCAAAATGATCTCAAACAATATGCTGATAGTTTGCAGACATGAATGGATTAAGTTGGAGAAAGAATTGAAGAAAAAAATGAACATCTTCAAAAATGGTCAAATCTGGATATTTTTTGCCAGACCGGGTAGACCAAAAATCTCAGATTTCTGACAAAAACTAAAAACAACTCAATATGCTTCAAAATTATCTCAAACAATATGCTGATAGTTTGCAGACATGAATGGATTAAGTTGGAGAAAGAATTGAAGAAAAAAATCTACATCTTCAAAAATGGTAAGCGAAAAATCTCAGATTTCTGACAAAAAGTAAAAACCACTCAATATGCTTCAAAATGATCTCAAAAATCTCCTTGGTAGCTTCAGAACATGAATGGACTAAGTTGGAGTTAGAATTGAAGAAAAAAATGAACATCTTCAAAAATGGTCAAATCTGGATTTTTTAGCCAGTGTCTATCCTTCATAACATACCTGAATATCCGCTCTCCTTTCTCGACACCTTCATAACACGACCTCAATATCTTCCTGTCTCCACACATCAGAAGCAGTGTCTATCTTGTTTAGATGAGTTACGTTGTCAGGTCCCAGGAACTCCATGGCCAGTAGGTACATATCCTGTCGAGATATCGATATCGTTTAGAAGTTTATTCTGCATTTAAGGTACCGACCATTATGATAATTAGTAGACACCGGGTAGGCAAAAAATCTTGGATTTCTGACAAAAAACTAAAACCCACTCAATATGCTTCAAAATGATCTCAAACAATCTCCTTGGTAGCTTCAGAACATGAATGGACTAAGTTGGAGAAAGAATTGAAGAAAAAAATGAACATCTTCAAAAATGGTCAAATCTGGATTTTTTAGCCAGTGTCTATCCTTCATAACATACCTGAATATCCGCTCTCCTTTCTCGACACCTTCATAACACGACCTCAATATCTTCCTGTCTCCACACATCAGAAGCAGTGTCTATCTTGTTTAGATGAGTTACGTTGTCAGGTCCCAGGAACTCCATGGCCAGTAGGTACATATCCTGTCGAGATATCGATATCGTTTAGAAGTTTATTCTGCATTTAAGGTACCGACCATTATGATAATTAGTAGACACCGGGTAGGCAAAAAATCTTGGATTTCTGACAAAAAACTAAAACCCACTCAATATGCTTCAAAATGATCTCAAACAATCTCCTTGGTAGCTTCAGAACATGAATGGACTAAGTTGGAGAAAGAATTGAAGAAAAAAATCAACATCTTCAAAAATGGTCAAATCTGGATTTTTTAGCCAGTGTCTATCCTTCATAACATACCTGAATATCCGCTCTCCTTTCTCGACACCTTCATAACACGACCTCAATATCTTCCTGTCTCCACACATCAGAAGCAGTGTCTATCTTGTTTAGATGAGTTACGTTGTCAGGTCCCAGGAACTCCATGGCCAGTAGGTACATATCCTGTCGAGATATCGATATCGTTTAGAAGTTTATTCTGCATTTAAGGTACCGACCATTATGATAATTAGTAGACACCGGGTAGGCAAAAAATCTTGGATTTCTGACAAAAAACTAAAACCCACTCAATATGCTTCAAAATGATCTCAAACAATCTCCTTGGTAGCTTCAGAACATGAATGGACTAAGTTGGAGAAAGAATTGAAGAAAAAAATGAACATCTTCAAAAATGGTCAAATCTGGATATTTTTGCCAGACCGGGTAGGCCAAAAATCTCAGATTTCTGACAAAAACTAAAAACAACTCAATATGCTTCAAAATTATCTCAAACAATATGCTGATAGTTTGCAGACATGAATGGATTAAGTTGGAGAAAGAATTTAAGAAAAAAAATGAACATCTTCAAAAATGGTCAAATCTGGATATTTTTTGCCAGACCGGGTAGGCCAAAAATCTCAGATTTCTGACAAAAACTAAAAACAACTCAATATGCTTCAAAATTATCTCAAACAATATGCTGATAGTTTGCAGACATGAATGGATTAAGTTGGAGAAAGAATTGAAGAAAAAAATTAACATCTTCAAAAATGGTCAAATCTGGATATTTTTTGCCAGACCGGGTAGGCCAAAAATCTCAGATTTCTGAAAAAAACTAAAAACAACTCAATATGCTTCAAAATTATCTCAAACAATATGCTGATAGTTTGCAGACATGAATGGATTAAGTTGGAGAAAGAATTGAAGAAAAAAATGAACATCTTCAAAAATGGTCAAATCTGGATATTTTTTGCCAGACAGGGTAGGCGAAAAATCTCAGATTTCTGACAAAAACTAAAAACAACTCAATATGCTTCAAAATTATCTCAAACAATATGCTGATAGTTTGCAGACATGAATGGATTAAGTTGGAGAAAGAATTGAAGAAAAAAATGAACATCTTCAAAAATGGTCAAATCTGGATATTTTTTGCCAGACCGGGTAGACCAAAAATCTCAGATTTCTGACAAAAACTAAAAACAACTCAATATGCTTCAAAATTATCTCAAACAATATGCTGATAGTTTGCAGACATGAATGGATTAAGTTGGAGAAAGAATTGAAGAAAAAAATGAACATCTTCAAAAATGGTCAAATCTGGATATTTTTTGCCAGACCGGGTAGGCCAATAATCTCAGATTTCTGAAAAAAAATAAAAACCACTCAATATGCTTCAAAATGATCTCAAACAATATGCTGATAGTTTGCAGACATGAATGGATTAAGTTGGAGAAAGAATTGAAGAAAAAAATGAACATCTTCAAAAATGGTCAAATCTGGATATTTTTTGCCAGACCGGGTAGACCAAAAATCTCAGATTTCTGACAAAAACTAAAAACAACTCAATATGCTTCAAAATTATCTCAAACAATATGCTGATAGTTTGCAGACATGAATGGATTAAGTTGGAGAAAGAATTGAAGAAAAAAATCTACATCTTCAAAAATGGTAAGCGAAAAATCTCAGATTTCTGACAAAAAGTAAAAACCACTCAATATGCTTCAAAATGATCTCAAAAATCTCCTTGGTAGCTTCAGAACATGAATGGACTAAGTTGGAGTTAGAATTGAAGAAAAAAATGAACATCTTCAAAAATGGTCAAATCTGGATTTTTTAGCCAGTGTCTATCCTTCATAACATACCTGAATATCCGCTCTCCTTTCTCGACACCTTCATAACACGACCTCAATATCTTCCTGTCTCCACACATCAGAAGCAGTGTCTATCTTGTTTAGATGAGTTACGTTGTCAGGTCCCAGGAACTCCATGGCCAGTAGGTACATATCCTGTCGAGATATCGATATCGTTTAGAAGTTTATTCTGCATTTAAGGTACCGACCATTATGATAATTAGTAGACACCGGGTAGGCAAAAAATCTTGGATTTCTGACAAAAAACTAAAACCCACTCAATATGCTTCAAAATGATCTCAAACAATCTCCTTGGTAGCTTCAGAACATGAATGGACTAAGTTGGAGAAAGAATTGAAGAAAAAAATGAACATCTTCAAAAATGGTCAAATCTGGATTTTTTAGCCAGTGTCTATCCTTCATAACATACCTGAATATCCGCTCTCCTTTCTCGACACCTTCATAACACGACCTCAATATCTTCCTGTCTCCACACATCAGAAGCAGTGTCTATCTTGTTTAGATGAGTTACGTTGTCAGGTCCCAGGAACTCCATGGCCAGTAGGTACATATCCTGTCGAGATATCGATATCGTTTAGAAGTTTATTCTGCATTTAAGGTACCGACCATTATGATAATTAGTAGACACCGGGTAGGCAAAAAATCTTGGATTTCTGACAAAAAACTAAAACCCACTCAATATGCTTCAAAATGATCTCAAACAATCTCCTTGGTAGCTTCAGAACATGAATGGACTAAGTTGGAGAAAGAATTGAAGAAAAAAATCAACATCTTCAAAAATGGTCAAATCTGGATTTTTTAGCCAGTGTCTATCCTTCATAACATACCTGAATATCCGCTCTCCTTTCTCGACACCTTCATAACACGACCTCAATATCTTCCTGTCTCCACACATCAGAAGCAGTGTCTATCTTGTTTAGATGAGTTACGTTGTCAGGTCCCAGGAACTCCATGGCCAGTAGGTACATATCCTGTCGAGATATCGATATCGTTTAGAAGTTTATTCTGCATTTAAGGTACCGACCATTATGATAATTAGTAGACACCGGGTAGGCAAAAAATCTTGGATTTCTGACAAAAAACTAAAACCCACTCAATATGCTTCAAAATGATCTCAAACAATCTCCTTGGTAGCTTCAGAACATGAATGGACTAAGTTGGAGAAAGAATTGAAGAAAAAAATGAACATCTTCAAAAATGGTCAAATCTGGATATTTTTGCCAGACCGGGTAGGCCAAAAATCTCAGATTTCTGACAAAAACTAAAAACAACTCAATATGCTTCAAAATTATCTCAAACAATATGCTGATAGTTTGCAGACATGAATGGATTAAGTTGGAGAAAGAATTTAAGAAAAAAAATGAACATCTTCAAAAATGGTCAAATCTGGATATTTTTTGCCAGACCGGGTAGGCCAAAAATCTCAGATTTCTGACAAAAACTAAAAACAACTCAATATGCTTCAAAATTATCTCAAACAATATGCTGATAGTTTGCAGACATGAATGGATTAAGTTGGAGAAAGAATTGAAGAAAAAAATTAACATCTTCAAAAATGGTCAAATCTGGATATTTTTTGCCAGACCGGGTAGGCCAAAAATCTCAGATTTCTGAAAAAAACTAAAAACAACTCAATATGCTTCAAAATTATCTCAAACAATATGCTGATAGTTTGCAGACATGAATGGATTAAGTTGGAGAAAGAATTGAAGAAAAAAATGAACATCTTCAAAAATGGTCAAATCTGGATATTTTTTGCCAGACAGGGTAGGCGAAAAATCTCAGATTTCTGACAAAAACTAAAAACAACTCAATATGCTTCAAAATTATCTCAAACAATATGCTGATAGTTTGCAGACATGAATGGATTAAGTTGGAGAAAGAATTGAAGAAAAAAATGAACATCTTCAAAAATGGTCAAATCTGGATATTTTTTGCCAGACCGGGTAGACCAAAAATCTCAGATTTCTGACAAAAACTAAAAACAACTCAATATGCTTCAAAATTATCTCAAACAATATGCTGATAGTTTGCAGACATGAATGGATTAAGTTGGAGAAAGAATTGAAGAAAAAAATCTACATCTTCAAAAATGGTCAAATCTGGATATTTTTTGCCAGACCGGGTAGACCAAAAATCTCAGATTTCTGACAAAAACTAAAAAAAACTCAATATGCTTCAAAATTATCTCAAACAATATGCTGATAGTTTGCAGACATGAATGGATTAAGTTGGAGAAAGAATTGAAGAAAAAAATGAACATCTTCAAAAATGGTCAAATCTGGATATTTTTTGCCAGACCGGGTAGACCAAAAATCTCAGATTTCTGACAAAAACTAAAAACAACTCAATATGCTTCAAAATTATCTCAAACAATATGCTGATAGTTTGCAGACATGAATGGATTAAGTTGGAGAAAGAATTGAAGAAAAAAATCTACATCTTCAAAAATGGTAGGCGAAAAATCTCAGATTTCTGACAAAAAGTAAAAACCACTCAATATGCTTCAAAATGATCTCAAAAATCTCCTTGGTAGCTTCAGAACATGAATGGACTAAGTTGGAGTTAGAATTGAAGAAAAAAATCAACATCTTCAAAAATGGTCAAATCTGGATTTTTTAGCCAGTGTCTATCCTTCATAACATACCTGAATATCCGCTCTCCTTTCTCGACACCTTCATAACACGACCTCAATATCTTCCTGTCTCCACACATCAGAAGCAGTGTCTATCTTGTTTAGATGAGTTACGTTGTCAGGTCCCAGGAACTCCATGGCCAGTAGGTACATATCCTGTCGAGATATCGATATCGTTTAGAAGTTTATTCTGCATTTAAGGTACCGACCATTATGATAATTAGTAGACACCGGGTAGGCAAAAAATCTTGGATTTCTGACAAAAAACTAAAACCCACTCAATATGCTTCAAAATGATCTCAAACAATCTCCTTGGTAGCTTCAGAACATGAATGGACTAAGTTGGAGAAAGAATTGAAGAAAAAAATGAACATCTTCAAAAATGGTCAAATCTGGATTTTTTAGCCAGTGTCTATCCTTCATAACATACCTGAATATCCGCTCTCCTTTCTCGACACCTTCATAACACGACCTCAATATCTTCCTGTCTCCACACATCAGAAGCAGTGTCTATCTTGTTTAGATGAGTTACGTTGTCAGGTCCCAGGAACTCCATGGCCAGTAGGTACATATCCTGTCGAGATATCGATATCGTTTAGAAGTTTATTCTGCATTTAAGGTACCGACCATTATGATAATTAGTAGACACCGGGTAGGCAAAAAATCTTGGATTTCTGACAAAAAACTAAAACCCACTCAATATGCTTCAAAATGATCTCAAACAATCTCCTTGGTAGCTTCAGAACATGAATGGACTAAGTTGGAGAAAGAATTGAAGAAAAAAATGAACATCTTCAAAAATGGTCAAATCTGGATATTTTTTGCCAGACCGGGTAGGCCAAAAATCTCAGATTTCTGACAAAAACTAAAAACAACTCAATATGCTTCAAAATTATCTCAAACAATATGCTGATAGTTTGCAGATATGAATGGATTAAGTTGGAGAAAGAATTGAAGAAAAAAATGCACATCTTCAAAAATGGTCAAATCTGGATATTTTTTGCCAGACCGGGTAGGCCAAAAATCTCAGATTTCTGACAAAAACTAAAAACAACTCAATATGCTTCAAAATTATCTCAAACAATCTCCTTGGTAGCTTCAGAACACGAATGGATTAAGTTGGAGAAAGAATTGAAGAAAAAAATGAACATCTTCAAAAATGGTCAAATCTGGATATTTTTTGCCAGACCGGGTAGGCGAAAAATCTCAGATTTCTGACAAAAACTAAAAACAACTCAATATGCTTCAAAATTATCTCAAACAATATGCTGATAGTTTGCAGACATGAATGGATTAAGTTGGAGAAAGAATTGAAGAAAAAAATGAACATCTTCAAAAATGGTCAAATCTGGATATTTTTTGCCAGACCGGGTAGGCCAAAAATCTCAGATTTCTGAAAAAAAACTAAAAAAAACTCAATATGCTTCAAAATTATCTCAAACAATATGCTGATAGTTTGCAGACATGAATGGATTAAGTTGGAGAAAGAATTGAAGAAAAAAATGAACATCTTCAAAAATGGTCAAATCTGGATATTTTTTGCCAGACCGGGTAGACCAAAAATCTCAGATTTCTGACAAAAACTAAAAACAACTCAATATGCTTCAAAATTATCTCAAACAATATGCTGATAGTTTGCAGACATGAATGGATTAAGTTGGAGAAAGAATTGAAGAAAAAAATCTACATCTTCAAAAATGGTAGGCGAAAAATCTCAGATTTCTGACAAAAAGTAAAAACCACTCAATATGCTTCAAAATGATCTCAAAAATCTCCTTGGTAGCTTCAGAACATGAATGGACTAAGTTGGAGTTAGAATTGAAGAAAAAAATGAACATCTTCAAAAATGGTCAAATCTGGATTTTTTAGCCAGTGTCTATCCTTCATAACATACCTGAATATCCGCTCTCCTTTCTCGACACCTTCATAACACGACCTCAATATCTTCCTGTCTCCACACATCAGAAGCAGTGTCTATCTTGTTTAGATGAGTTACGTTGTCAGGTCCCAGGAACTCCATGGCCAGTAGGTACATATCCTGTCGAGATATCGATATCGTTTAGAAGTTTATTCTGCATTTAAGGTACCGACCATTATGATAATTAGTAGACACCGGGTAGGCAAAAAATCTTGGATTTCTGACAAAAAACTAAAACCCACTCAATATGCTTCAAAATGATCTCAAACAATCTCCTTGGTAGCTTCAGAACATGAATGGACTAAGTTGGAGAAAGAATTGAAGAAAAAAATGAACATCTTCAAAAATGGTCAAATCTGGATTTTTTAGCCAGTGTCTATCCTTCATAACATACCTGAATATCCGCTCTCCTTTCTCGACACCTTCATAACACGACCTCAATATCTTCCTGTCTCCACACATCAGAAGCAGTGTCTATCTTGTTTAGATGAGTTACGTTGTCAGGTCCCAGGAACTCCATGGCCAGTAGGTACATATCCTGTCGAGATATCGATATCGTTTAGAAGTTTATTCTGCATTTAAGGTACCGACCATTATGATAATTAGTAGACACCGGGTAGGCAAAAAATCTTGGATTTCTGACAAAAAACTAAAACCCACTCAATATGCTTCAAAATGATCTCAAACAATCTCCTTGGTAGCTTCAGAACATGAATGGACTAAGTTGGAGAAAGAATTGAAGAAAAAAATGAACATCTTCAAAAATGGTCAAATCTGGATATTTTTTGCCAGACCGGGTAGGCCAAAAATCTCAGATTTCTGACAAAAACTAAAAACAACTCAATATGCTTCAAAATTATCTCAAACAATATGCTGATAGTTTGCAGACATGAATGGATTAAGTTGGAGAAAGAATTGAAGAAAAAAATGCACATCTTCAAAAATGGTCAAATCTGGATATTTTTTGCCAGACCGGGTAGGCGAAAAATCTCAGATTTCTGACAAAAACTAAAAACAACTCAATATGCTTCAAAATGATCTCAAACAATCTCCTTGGTAGCTTCAGAACACGAATGGATTAAGTTGGAGAAAGAATTGAAGAAAAAAATGAACATCTTCAAAAATGGTCAAATCTGGATATTTTTTGCCAGACCGGGTAGGCCAAAAATCTCAGATTTCTGACAAAAACTAAAAACAACTCAATATGCTTCAAAATTATCTCAAACAATATGCTGATAGTTTGCAGACATGAACGGATTAAGTTGGAGAAAGAATTGAAGAAAAAAATGAACATCTTCAAAAATGGTCGAATCTGGATATTTTTTGCCAGACCGGGTAGGCCAAAAATCTCAGATTTCTGACAAAAACTAAAAACAACTCAATATGCTTCAAAATTATCTCAAACAATATGCTGATAGTTTGCAGACATGAATGGATTAAGTTGGAGAAAGAATTGAAGAAAAAAAATGAACATCTTCAAAAATGGTCAAATCTGGATATTTTTTGCCAGACCGGGTAGGCCAAAAATCTCAGATTTCTGACAAAAACTAAAAACAACTCAATATGCTTCAAAATTATCTCAAACAATCTCCTTGGTAGCTTCAGAACACGAATGGATTAAGTTGGAGAAAGAATTGAAGAAAAAAATGAACATCTTCAAAAATGGTCAAATCTGGATATTTTTTGCCAGACCGGGTAGGCCAAAAATCTCAGATTTCTGACAAAAACTAAAAACAACTCAATATGCTTCAAAATTATCTCAAACAATATGCTGATAGTTTGCAGACATGAATGGATTAAGTTGGAGAAAGAATTGAAGAAAAAAATGAACATCTTCAAAAATGGTCGAATCTGGATATTTTTTGTCAGACCGGGTAGGCCAAAAATCTCAGATTTCTGACAAAAACTAAAAACAACTCAATATGCTTCAAAATTATCTCAAACAATATGCTGATAGTTTGCAGACATGAACGGATTAAGTTGGAGAAAGAATTGAAGAAAAAAATGAACATCTTCAAAAATGGTCGAATCTGGATATTTTTTGCCAGACCGGGTAGGCCAAAAATCTCAGATTTCTGACAAAAACTAAAAACAACTCAATATGCTTCAAAATTATCTCAAACAATATGCTGATAGTTTGCAGACATGAATGGATTAAGTTGGAGAAAGAATTGAAGAAAAAAAATGAACATCTTCAAAAATGGTCAAATCTGGATATTTTTTGCCAGACCGGGTAGGCCAAAAATCTCAGATTTCTGACAAAACTAAAAACAACTCAATATGCTTCAAAATTATCTCAAACAATCTCCTTGGTAGCTTCAGAACACGAATGGATTAAGTTGGAGAAAGAATTGAAGAAAAAAATGAACATCTTCAAAAATGGTCAAATCTGGATATTTTTTGCCAGACCGGGTAGGCCAAAAATCTCAGATTTCTGACAAAAACTAAAAACAACTCAATATGCTTCAAAATTATCTCAAACAATATGCTGATAGTTTGCAGACATGAATGGATTAAGTTGGAGAAAGAATTGAAGAAAAAAATGAACATCTTCAAAAATGGTCGAATCTGGATATTTTTTGCCAGACCGGGTAGGCCAAAAATCTCAGATTTCTGACAAAAACTAAAAACAACTCAATATGCTTCAAAATTATCTCAAACAATATGCTGATAGTTTGCAGACATGAATGGATTAAGTTGGAGAAAGAATTGAAGAAAAAAAATGAACATCTTCAAAAATGGTCAAATCTGGATATTTTTTCGCAGACCGGGTAGGCCAAAAATCTCAGATTTCTGACAAAAACTAAAAACAACTCAATATGCTTCAAAATTATCTCAAACAATATGCTGATAGTTTGCAGACATGAATGGATTAAGTTGGAGAAAGAATTGAAGAAAAAAATGAACATCTTCAAAAATGGTCAAATCTGGATATTTTTTGCCAGACCGGGTAGGCGAAAAATCTCAGATTTCTGACAAAAACTAAAAGCAACTCAATATGCTTCAAAATTATCTCAAACAATATGCTGATAGTTTGCAGACATGAATGGATTAAGTTGGAGAAAGAATTGAAGAAAAAAATCTACATCTTCAAAAATGGTAGGCGAAAAATCTCAGATTTCTGACAAAAAGTAAAAACCACTCAATATGCTTCAAAATGATCTCAAAAATCTCCTTGGTAGCTTCAGAACATTAATGGACTAAGTTGGAGTAAGAATTGAAGAAAAAAATCAACATCTTCAAAAATGGTCAAATCTGGATTTTTTAGCCAGTGTCTATCCTTCATAACATACCTGAATATCCGCTCTCCTTTCTCGACACCTTCATAACACGACCTCAATATCTTCCTGTCTCCACACATCAGAAGCAGTGTCTATCTTGTTTAGATGAGTTACGTTGTCAGGTCCCAGGAACTCCATGGCCAGTAGGTACATATCCTGTCGAGATATCGATATCGTTTAGCAGTTTATTCTGCATTTAAGGTACCGACCATTATGATAATTAGTAGACACCGGGTAGGCAAAAAATCTTGGATTTCTGACAAAAAACTAAAACCCACTCAATATGCTTCAAAATGATCTCAAACAATCTCCTTGGTAGCTTCAGAACATGAATGGACTAAGTTGGAGAAAGAATTGAAGAAAAAAATGAACATCTTCAAAAATGGTCAAATCTGGATATTTTTTGCCAGACCGGGTAGGCCAAAAATCTCAGATTTCTGACAAAAACTAAAAACAACTCAATATGCTTCAAAATTATCTCAAACAATATGCTGATAGTTTGCAGACATGAATGGATTAAGTTGGAGAAAGAATTGAAGAAAAAAATGCACATCTTCAAAAATGGTCAAATCTGGATATTTTTTGCCAGACCGGGTAGGCCAAAAATCTCAGATTTCTGACAAAAACTAAAAACAACTCAATATGCTTCAAAATTATCTCAAACAATATGCTGATAGTTTGCAGACATGAATGGATTAAGTTGGAGAAAGAATTGAAGAAAAAAAATGAACATCTTCAAAAATGGTCAAATCTGGATATTTTTTGCCAGACCGGGTAGGCCAAAAATCTCAGATTTCTGACAAAAACTAAAAACAACTCAATATGCTTCAAAATTATCTCAAACAATATGCTGATAGTTTGCAGACATGAATGGATTAAGTTGGAGAAAGAATTGAAGAAAAAAATGAACATCTTCAAAAATGGTCAAATCTGGATATTTTTGCCAGACCGGGTAGGCCAAAAATCTCAGATTTCTGACAAAAACTAAAAACAACTCAATATGCTTCAAAATTATCTCAAACAATATGCTGATAGTTTGCAGACATGAATGGATTAAGTTGGAGAAAGAATTGAAGAAAAAAAATGAACATCTTCAAAAATGGTCAAATCTGGATATTTTTTGCCAGACCGGGTAGGCCAAAAATCTCAGATTTCTGACAAAAACTAAAAACAACTCAATATGCTTCAAAATTATCTCAAACAATATGCTGATAGTTTGCAGACATGAATGGATTAAGTTGGAGAAAGAATTGAAGAAAAAAATTAACATCTTCAAAAATGGTCAAATCTGGATATTTTTTGCCAGACCGGGTAGGCCAAAAATCTCAGATTTCTGAAAAAAACTAAAAACAACTCAATATGCTTCAAAATTATCTCAAACAATATGCTGATAGTTTGCAGACATGAATGGATTAAGTTGGAGAAAGAATTGAAGAAAAAAATGAACATCTTCAAAAATGGTCAAATCTGGATATTTTTTGCCAGACAGGGTAGGCGAAAAATCTCAGATTTCTGACAAAAACTAAAAACAACTCAATATGCTTCAAAATTATCTCAAACAATATGCTGATAGTTTGCAGACATGAATGGATTAAGTTGGAGAAAGAATTGAAGAAAAAAATGAACATCTTCAAAAATGGTCAAATCTGGATATTTTTTGCCAGACCGGGTAGGCCAAAAATCTCAGATTTCTGAAAAAAAACTAAAAAAAACTCAATATGCTTCAAAATTATCTCAAACAATATGCTGATAGTTTGCAGACATGAATGGATTAAGTTGGAGAAAGAATTGAAGAAAAAAATCTACATCTTCAAAAATGGTAGGCGAAAAATCTCAGATTTCTGACAAAAAGTAAAAACCACTCAATATGCTTCAAAATGATCTCAAAAATCTCCTTGGTAGCTTCAGAACATGAATGGACTAAGTTGGAGTTAGAATTGAAGAAAAAAATCAACATCTTCAAAAATGGTCAAATCTGGATTTTTTAGCCAGTGTCTATCCTTCATAACATACCTGAATATCCGCTCTCCTTTCTCGACACCTTCATAACACGACCTCAATATCTTCCTGTCTCCACACATCAGAAGCAGTGTCTATCTTGTTTAGATGAGTTACGTTGTCAGGTCCCAGGAACTCCATGGCCAGTAGGTACATATCCTGTCGAGATATCGATATCGTTTAGAAGTTTATTCTGCATTTAAGGTACCGACCATTATGATAATTAGTAGACACCGGGTAGGCAAAAAATCTTGGATTTCTGACAAAAAACTAAAACCCACTCAATATGCTTCAAAATGATCTCAAAAATCTCCTTGGTAGCTTCAGAACATGAATGGACTAAGTTGGAGAAAGAATTGAAGAAAAAAATGAACATCTTCAAAAATGGTCAAATCTGGATTTTTTAGCCAGTGTCTATCCTTCATAACATACCTGAATATCCGCTCTCCTTTCTCGACACCTTCATAACACGACCTCAATATCTTCCTGTCTCCACACATCAGAAGCAGTGTCTATCTTGTTTAGATGAGTTACGTTGTCAGGTCCCAGGAACTCCATGGCCAGTAGGTACATATCCTGTCGAGATATCGATATCGTTTAGAAGTTTATTCTGCATTTAAGGTACCGACCATTATGATAATTAGTAGACACCGGGTAGGCAAAAAATCTTGGATTTCTGACAAAAAACTAAAACCCACTCAATATGCTTCAAAATGATCTCAAACAATCTCCTTGGTAGCTTCAGAACATGAATGGACTAAGTTGGAGAAAGAATTGAAGAAAAAAATGAACATCTTCAAAAATGGTCAAATCTGGATTTTTTAGCCAGTGTCTATCCTTCATAACATACCTGAATATCCGCTCTCCTTTCTCGACACCTTCATAACACGACCTCAATATCTTCCTGTCTCCACACATCAGAAGCAGTGTCTATCTTGTTTAGATGAGTTACGTTGTCAGGTCCCAGGAACTCCATGGCCAGTAGGTACATATCCTGTCGAGATATCGATATCGTTTAGAAGTTTATTCTGCATTTAAGGTACCGACCATTATGATAATTAGTAGACACCGGGTAGGCAAAAAATCTTGGATTTCTGACAAAAAACTAAAACCCACTCAATATGCTTCAAAATGATCTCAAACAATCTCCTTGGTAGCTTCAGAACATGAATGGACTAAGTTGGAGAAAGAATTGAAGAAAAAAATGAACATCTTCAAAAATGGTCAAATCTGGATTTTTTAGCCAGTGTCTATCCTTCATAACATACCTGAATATCCGCTCTCCTTTCTCGACACCTTCATAACAC
Organism: Actinernus sp. WN-2022; assembly: GCA_030867875.1. Classification (NCBI taxonomy): domain Eukaryota; kingdom Metazoa; phylum Cnidaria; class Anthozoa; order Actiniaria; family Actinernidae; genus Actinernus; species Actinernus sp. WN-2022. The sequence continues at coordinate 135,808,758 of JAOWCC010001589.1, forward strand.
GACCTCAATATCTTCCTGTCTCCACACATCAGAAGCAGTGTCTATCTTGTTTAGATGAGTTACGTTGTCAGGTCCCAGGAACTCCATGGCCAGTAGGTACATATCCTGTCGAGATATCGATATCGTTTAGAAGTTTATTCTGCATTTAAGGTACCGACCATTATGATAATTAGTAGACACCGGGTAGGCAAAAAATCTTGGATTTCTGACAAAAAACTAAAACCCACTCAATATGCTTCAAAATGATCTCAAACAATCTTCTTGGTAGCTTCAGAACATGAATGGACTAAGTTGGAGAAAGAATTGAAGAAAAAAATGAACATCTTCAAAAATGGTCAAATCTGGATATTTTTTGCCAGACCGGGTAGGCCAAAAATCTCAGATTTCTGACAAAAACTAAAAACAACTCAATATGCTTCAAAATTATCTCAAACAATATGCTGATAGTTTGCAGACATGAATGGATTAAGTTGGAGAAAGAATTGAAGAAAAAAATGCACATCTTCAAAAATGGTCAAATCTGGATATTTTTTGCCAGACCGGGTAGGCGAAAAATCTCAGATTTCTGACAAAAACTAAAAGCAACTCAATATGCTTCAAAATTATCTCAAACAATATGCTGATAGTTTGCAGACATGAATGGATTAAGTTGGAGAAAGAATTGAAGAAAAAAATCTACATCTTCAAAAATGGTAGGCGAAAATCTCAGATTTCTGACAAAAAGTAAAAACCACTCAATATGCTTCAAAATGATCTCAAAAATCTCCTTGGTAGCTTCAGAACATGAATGGACTAAGTTGGAGTAAGAATTGAAGAAAAAAATCAACATCTTCAAAAATGGTCAAATCTGGATTTTTTAGCCAGTGTCTATCCTTCATAACATACCTGAATATCCGCTCTCCTTTCTCGACACCTTCATAACACGACCTCAATATCTTCCTGTCTCCACACATCAGAAGCAGTGTCTATCTTGTTTAGATGAGTTACGTTGTCAGGTCCCAGGAACTCCATGGCCAGTAGGTACATATCCTGTCGAGATATCGATATCGTTTAGCAGTTTATTCTGCATTTAAGGTACCGACCATTATGATAATTAGTAGACACCGGGTAGGCAAAAAATCTTGGATTTCTGACAAAAAATTAAAACCCACTCAATATGCTTCAAAATGATCTCAAACAATCTCCTTGGTAGCTTCAGAACATGAATGGACTAAGTTGGAGAAAGAATTGAAGAAAAAAATGAACATCTTCAAAAATGGTCAAATCTGGATATTTTTTGCCAGACCGGGTAGGCCAAAAATCTCAGATTTCTGACAAAAACTAAAAACAACTCAATATGCTTCAAAATTATCTCAAACAATATGCTGATAGTTTGCAGACATGAATGGATTAAGTTGGAGAAAGAATTGAAGAAAAAAATGCACATCTTCAAAAATGGTCAAATCTGGATATTTTTTGCCAGACCGGGTAGGCCAAAAATCTCAGATTTCTGACAAAAACTAAAAACAACTCAATATGCTTCAAAATTATCTCAAACAATATGCTGATAGTTTGCAGACATGAATGGATTAAGTTGGAGAAAGAATTGAAGAAAAAAAATGAACATCTTCAAAAATGGTCAAATCTGGATATTTTTTGCCAGACCGGGTAGGCCAAAAATCTCAGATTTCTGACAAAAACTAAAAACAACTCAATATGCTTCAAAATTATCTCAAACAATCTCCTTGGTAGCTTCAGAACACGAATGGATTAAGTTGGAGAAAGAATTGAAGAAAAAAATGAACATCTTCAAAAATGGTCAAATCTGGATATTTTTTGCCAGACCGGGTAGGCCAAAAATCTCAGATTTCTGACAAAAACTAAAAACAACTCAATATGCTTCAAAATTATCTCAAACAATATGCTGATAGTTTGCAGACATGAATGGATTAAGTTGGAGAAAGAATTGAAGAAAAAAAATGAACATCTTCAAAAATGGTCAAATCTGGATATTTTTTGCCAGACCGGGTAGGCGAAAAATCTCAGATTTCTGACAAAAACTAAAAACAACTCAATATGCTTCAAAATTATCTCAAACAATATGCTGATAGTTTGCAGACATGAATGGATTAAGTTGGAGAAAGAATTGAAGAAAAAAATGAACATCTTCAAAAATGGTCAAATCTGGATATTTTTTGCCAGACCGGGTAGGCGAAAAATCTCAGATTTCTGACAAAAACTAAAAACAACTCAATATGCTTCAAAATTATCTCAAACAATATGCTGATAGTTTGCAGACATGAATGGATTAAGTTGGAGAAAGAATTGAAGAAAAAAATCTACATCTTCAAAAATGGTAGGCGAAAAATCTCAGATTTCTGACAAAAAGTAAAAACCACTCAATATGCTTCAAAATGATCTCAAAAATCTCCTTGGTAGCTTCAGAACATGAATGGACTAAGTTGGAGTAAGAATTGAAGAAAAAAATCAACATCTTCAAAAATGGTCAAATCTGGATTTTTTAGCCAGTGTCTATCCTTCATAACATACCTGAATATCCGCTCTCCTTTCTCGACACCTTCATAACACGACCTCAATATCTTCCTGTCTCCACACATCAGAAGCAGTGTCTATCTTGTTTAGATGAGTTACGTTGTCAGGTCCCAGGAACTCCATGGCCAGTAGGTACATATCCTGTCGAGATATCGATATCGTTTAGAAGTTTATTCTGCATTTAAGGTACCGACCATTATGATAATTAGTAGACACCGGGTAGGCAAAAAATCTTGGATTTCTGACAAAAAACTAAAACCCACTCAATATGCTTCAAAATGATCTCAAACAATCTCCTTGGTAGCTTCAGAACATGAATGGACTAAGTTGGAGAAAGAATTGAAGAAAAAAATGAACATCTTCAAAAATGGTCAAATCTGGATATTTTTTGCCAGACCGGGTAGGCCAAAAATCTCAGATTTCTGACAAAAACTAAAAACAACTCAATATGCTTCAAAATTATCTCAAACAATATGCTGATAGTTTGCAGACATGAATGGATTAAGTTGGAGAAAGAATTGAAGAAAAAAATGCACATCTTCAAAAATGGTCAAATCTGGATATTTTTTGCCAGACCGGGTAGGCCAAAAATCTCAGATTTCTGACAAAAACTAAAAACAACTCAATATGCTTCAAAATTATCTCAAACAATCTCCTTGGTAGCTTCAGAACACGAATGGATTAAGTTGGAGAAAGAATTGAAGAAAAAAATGAACATCTTCAAAAATGGTCAAATCTGGATATTTTTTGCCAGACCGGGTAGGCCAAAAATCTCAGATTTCTGACAAAAACTAAAAACAACTCAATATGCTTCAAAATTATCTCAAACAATATGCTGATAGTTTGCAGACATGAATGGATTAAGTTGGAGAAAGAATTGAAGAAAAAAAATGAACATCTTCAAAAATGGTCAAATCTGGATATTTTTTGCCAGACCGGGTAGGCGAAAAATCTCAGATTTCTGACAAAAACTAAAAACAACTCAATATGCTTCAAAATTATCTCAAACAATATGCTGATAGTTTGCAGACATGAATGGATTAAGTTGGAGAAAGAATTGAAGAAAAAAATCTACATCTTCAAAAATGGTAGGCGAAAAATCTCAGATTTCTGACAAAAAGTAAAAACCACTCAATATGCTTCAAAATGATCTCAAAAATCTCCTTGGTAGCTTCAGAACATGAATGGACTAAGTTGGAGTAAGAATTGAAGAAAAAAATCAACATCTTCAAAAATGGTCAAATCTGGATTTTTTAGCCAGTGTCTATCCTTCATAACATACCTGAATATCCGCTCTCCTTTCTCGACACCTTCATAACACGACCTCAATATCTTCCTGTCTCCACACATCAGAAGCAGTGTCTATCTTGTTTAGATGAGTTACGTTGTCAGGTCCCAGGAACTCCATGGCCAGTAGGTACATATCCTGTCGAGATATCGATATCGTTTAGAAGTTTATTCTGCATTTAAGGTACCGACCATTATGATAATTAGTAGACACCGGGTAGGCAAAAAATCTTGGATTTCTGACAAAAAACTAAAACCCACTCAATATGCTTCAAAATGATCTCAAACAATCTCCTTGGTCGCTTCAGAACATGAATGGACTAAGTTGGAGAAAGAATTGAAGAAAAAAATGAACATCTTCAAAAATGGTCGAATCTGGATATTTTTTGCCAGACCGGGTAGGCCAAAAATCTCAGATTTCTGACAAAAACTAAAAACAACTCAATATGCTTCAAAATTATCTCAAACAATATGCTGATAGTTTGCAGACATGAATGGATTAAGTTGGAGAAAGAATTGAAGAAAAAAATCTACATCTTCAAAAATGGTAGGCGAAAAATCTCAGATTTCTGACAAAAAGTAAAAACCACTCAATATGCTTCAAAATGATCTCAAAAATCTCCTTGGTAGCTTCAGAACATGAATGGACTAAGTTGGAGTAAGAATTGAAGAAAAAAATCAACATCTTCAAAATGGTCAAATCTGGATTTTTTAGCCAGTGTCTATCCTTCATAACATACCTGAATATCCGCTCTCCTTTCTCGACACCTTCATAGCACGACCTCAATATCTTCCTGTCTCCACACATCAGAAGCAGTGTCTATCTTGTTTAGATGAGTTACGTTGTCAGGTCCCAGGAACTCCATGGCCAGTAGGTACATATCCTGTCGAGATATCGATATCGTTTAGAAGTTTATTCTGCATTTAAGGTACCGACCATTATGATAATTAGTAGACACCGGGTAGGCAAAAAATCTTGGATTTCTGACAAAAAACTAAAACCCACTCAATATGCTTCAAAATGATCTCAAACAATCTCCTTGGTCGCTTCAGAACATGAATGGACTAAGTTGGAGAAAGAATTGAAGAAAAAAATGAACATCTTCAAAAATGGTCGAATCTGGATATTTTTTGCCAGACCGGGTAGGCCAAAAATCTCAGATTTCTGACAAAAACTAAAAACAACTCAATATGCTTCAAAATTATCTCAAACAATATGCTGATAGTTTGCAGACATGAATGGATTAAGTTGGAGAAAGAATTGAAGAAAAAAATCTACATCTTCAAAAATGGTAGGCGAAAAATCTCAGATTTCTGACAAAAAGTAAAAACCACTCAATATGCTTCAAAATGATCTCAAAAATCTCCTTGGTAGCTTCAGAACATGAATGGATTAAGTTGGAGAAAGAATTGAAGAAAAAAAATTAACATCTTCAAAAATGGTCGAATCTGGATATTTTTTGCCAGACCGGGTAGGCCAAAAATCTCAGATTTCTGACAAAAACTAAAAACAACTCAATATGCTTCAAAATTATCTCAAACAATATGCTGATAGTTTGCAGACATGAATGGATTAAGTTGGAGAAAGAATTGAAGAAAAAAATCTACATCTTCAAAAATGGTAGGCGAAAAATCTCAGATTTCTGACAAAAAGTAAAAACCACTCAATATGCTTCAAAATGATCTCAAAAATCTCCTTGGTAGCTTCAGAACATGAATGGACTAAGTTGGAGTAAGAATTGAAGAAAAAAATCAACATCTTCAAAATGGTCAAATCTGGATTTTTTAGCCAGTGTCTATCCTTCATAACATACCTGAATATCCGCTCTCCTTTCTCGACACCTTCATAGCACGACCTCAATATCTTCCTGTCTCCACACATCAGAAGCAGTGTCTATCTTGTTTAGATGAGTTACGTTGTCAGGTCCCAGGAACTCCATGGCCAGTAGGTACATATCCTGTCGAGATATCGATATCGTTTAGCAGTTTATTCTGCATTTAAGGTACCGACCATTATGATAATTAGTAGACACCGGGTAGGCAAAAAATCTCAGATTTCTGAAAAAAACTAAAAACAACTCAATATGCTTCAAAATTATCTCAAACAATATGCTGATAGTTTGCAGACATGAATGGATTAAGTTGGAGAAAGAATTGAAGAAAAAAATTAACATCTTCAAAAATGGTCGAATCTGGATATTTTTTGCCAGACCGGGTAGGCCAAAAATCTCAGATTTCTGACAAAAACTAAAAACAACTCAATATGCTTCAAAATTATCTCAAACAATATGCTGATAGTTTGCAGACATGAATGGATTAAGTTGGAGAAAGAATTGAAGAAAAAAATCTACATCTTCAAAAATGGTAGGCGAAAAATCTCAGATTTCTGACAAAAAGTAAAAACCACTCAATATGCTTCAAAATGATCTCAAAAATCTCCTTGGTAGCTTCAGAACATGAATGGACTAAGTTGGAGTAAGAATTGAAGAAAAAAATCAACATCTTCAAAAATGGTCAAATCTGGATTTTTTAGCCAGTGTCTATCCTTCATAACATACCTGAATATCCGCTCTCCTTTCTCGACACCTTCATAACACGACCTCAATATCTTCCTGTCTCCACACATCAGAAGCAGTGTCTATCTTGTTTAGATGAGTTACGTTGTCAGGTCCCAGGAACTCCATGGCCAGTAGGTACATATCCTGTCGAGATATCGATATCGTTTAGAAGTTTATTCTGCATTTAAGGTACCGACCATTATGATAATTAGTAGACACCGGGTAGGCAAAAAATCTTGGATTTCTGACAAAAAACTAAAACCCACTCAATATGCTTCAAAATGATCTCAAACAATCTCCTTGGTAGCTTCAGAACATGAATGGACTAAGTTGGAGAAAGAATTGAAGAAAAAAATGAACATCTTCAAAAATGGTCAAATCTGGATATTTTTTGCCAGACCGGGTAGGCCAAAAATCTCAGATTTCTGACAAAAACTAAAAACAACTCAATATGCTTCAAAATTATCTCAAACAATATGCTGATAGTTTGCAGACATGAATGGATTAAGTTGGAGAAAGAATTGAAGAAAAAAATGCACATCTTCAAAAATGGTCAAATCTGGATATTTTTTGCCAGACCGGGTAGGCCAAAAATCTCAGATTTCTGACAAAAACTAAAAACAACTCAATATGCTTCAAAATTATCTCAAACAATCTCCTTGGTAGCTTCAGAACACGAATGGATTAAGTTGGAGAAAGAATTGAAGAAAAAAATGAACATCTTCAAAAATGGTCAAATCTGGATATTTTTTGCCAGACCGGGTAGGCCAAAAATCTCAGATTTCTGACAAAAACTAAAAACAACTCAATATGCTTCAAAATTATCTCAAACAATATGCTGATAGTTTGCAGACATGAATGGATTAAGTTGGAGAAAGAATTGAAGAAAAAAAATGAACATCTTCAAAAATGGTCAAATCTGGATATTTTTTGCCAGACCGGGTAGGCGAAAAATCTCAGATTTCTGACAAAAACTAAAAACAACTCAATATGCTTCAAAATTATCTCAAACAATATGCTGATAGTTTGCAGACATGAATGGATTAAGTTGGAGAAAGAATTGAAGAAAAAAATCTACATCTTCAAAAATGGTAGGCGAAAAATCTCAGATTTCTGACAAAAAGTAAAAACCACTCAATATGCTTCAAAATGATCTCAAAAATCTCCTTGGTAGCTTCAGAACATGAATGGACTAAGTTGGAGTAAGAATTGAAGAAAAAAATCAACATCTTCAAAAATGGTCAAATCTGGATTTTTTAGCCAGTGTCTATCCTTCATAACATACCTGAATATCCGCTCTCCTTTCTCGACACCTCATAACACGACCTCAATATCTTCCTGTCTCCACACATCAGAAGCAGTGTCTATCTTGTTTAGATGAGTTACGTTGTCAGGTCCCAGGAACTCCATGGCCAGTAGGTACATATCCTGTCGAGATATCGATATCGTTTAGAAGTTTATTCTGCATTTAAGGTACCGACCATTATGATAATTAGTAGACACCGGGTAGGCAAAAAATCTTGGATTTCTGACAAAAAACTAAAACCCACTCAATATGCCTTCAAAATGATCTCAAACAATCTCCTTGGTCGCTTCAGAACATGAATGGACTAAGTTGGAGAAAGAATTGAAGAAAAAAATGAACATCTTCAAAAATGGTCGAATCTGGATATTTTTTGCCAGACCGGGTAGGCCAAAAATCTCAGATTTCTGACAAAAACTAAAAACAACTCAATATGCTTCAAAATTATCTCAAACAATATGCTGATAGTTTGCAGACATGAATGGATTAAGTTGGAGAAAGAATTGAAGAAAAAAATCTACATCTTCAAAAATGGTAGGCGAAAATCTCAGATTTCTGACAAAAAGTAAAAACCACTCAATATGCTTCAAAATGATCTCAAAAATCTCCTTGGTAGCTTCAGAACATGAATGGATTAAGTTGGAGAAAGAATTGAAGAAAAAAAATTAAACATCTTCAAAAATGGTCGAATCTGGATATTTTTTGCCAGACCGGGTAGGCCAAAAATCTCAGATTTCTGACAAAAACTAAAAACAACTCAATATGCTTCAAAATTATCTCAAACAATATGCTGATAGTTTGCAGACATGAATGGATTAAGTTGGAGAAAGAATTGAAGAAAAAAATATCTACATCTTCAAAAATGGTAGGCGAAAAATCTCAGATTTCTGACAAAAAGTAAAAACCACTCAATATGCTTCAAAATGATCTCAAAAATCTCCTTGGTAGCTTCAGAACATGAATGGACTAAGTTGGAGTAAGAATTGAAGAAAAAAATCAACATCTTCAAAATGGTCAAATCTGGATTTTTTAGCCAGTGTCTATCCTTCATAACATACCTGAATATCCGCTCTCCTTTCTCGACACCTTCATAGCACGACCTCAATATCTTCCTGTCTCCACACATCAGAAGCAGTGTCTATCTTGTTTAGATGAGTTACGTTGTCAGGTCCCAGGAACTCCATGGGCCAGTAGGTACATATCCTGTCGAGATATCGATATCGTTTAGCAGTTTATTCTGCATTTAAGGTACCGACCATTATGATAATTAGTAGACACCGGGTAGGCAAAAAATCTCAGATTTCTGAAAAAAAACTAAAAACCACTCAATATGCTTCAAAATGATCTCAAACAATCTCCTTGGTAGCTTCAGAACACGATTGGATTAAGTTGGAGAAAGAATTGAAGAAAAAAAATGAACATCTTCAAAAATGGTCAAATCTGGATATTTTTTTGCCAGACCGGGTAGGCCAAAAATCTCAGATTTCTGACAAAAACTAAAACAACTCAATATGCTTCAAAATTATCTCAAACAATATGCTGATAGTTTGCAGACATGAATGGATTAAGTTGGAGAAAGAATTGAAGAAAAAAATCTACATCTTCAAAAATGGTAGGCGAAAAATCTCAGATTTCTGACAAAAAGTAAAAACCACTCAATATGCTTCAAAATGATCTCAAAAATCTCCTTGGTAGCTTCAGAACATGAATGGACTAAGTTGGAGTAAGAATTGAAGAAAAAAATCAACATCTTCAAAAATGGTCAAATCTGGATTTTTTAGCCAGTGTCTATCCTTCATAACATACCTGAATATCCGCTCTCCTTTCTCGACACCTTCATAACACGACCTCAATATCTTCCTGTCTCCACACATCAGAAGCAGTGTCTATCTTGTTTAGATGAGTTACGTTGTTAGGTCCCAGGAACTCCATGGCCAGTAGGTACATATCCTGTCGAGATATCGATATCGTTTAGAAGTTTATTCTGCATTTAAGGTACCGACCATTATGATAATTAGTAGACACCGGGTAGGCAAAAAATCTTGGATTTCTGACAAAAAACTAAAACCCACTCAATATGCTTCAAAATGATCTCAAACAATCTCCTTGGTAGCTTCAGAACATGAATGGACTAAGTTGGAGAAAGAATTGAAGAAAAAAATGAACATCTTCAAAAATGGTCAAATCTGGATATTTTTTGCCAGACCGGGTAGGCCAAAAATCTCAGATTTCTGAAAAAAACTAAAAACCACTCAATATGCTTCAAAATGATCTCAAACAATCTCCTTGGTAGCTTCAGAACACGATTGGATTAAGTTGGAGAAAGAATTGAAGAAAAAAATGAACATCTTCAAAAATGGTCAAATCTGGATATTTTTTGCCAGACCGGGTAGGCGAAAAATCTCAGATTTCTGACAAAAACTAAAAACAACTCAATATGCTTCAAAATTATCTCAAACAATATGCTGATAGTTTGCAGACATGAATGGATTAAGTTGGAGAAAGAATTGAAGAAAAAAATGAACATCTTCAAAAATGGTCAAATCTGGATATTTTTTGCCAGACCGGGTAGGCCAAAAATCTCAGATTTCTGACAAAAACTAAAAACAACTCAATATGCTTCAAAATTATCTCAAACAATATGCTGATAGTTTGCAGACATGAATGGATTAAGTTGGAGAAAGAATTGAAGAAAAAAAATGAACATCTTCAAAAATGGTCAAATCTGGATATTTTTTGCCAGACCGGGTAGGCGAAAAATCTCAGATTTCTGACAAAAACTAAAAACAACTCAATATGCTTCAAAATTATCTCAAACAATATGCTGATAGTTTGCAGACATGAATGGATTAAGTTGGAGAAAGAATTGAAGAAAAAAATGAACATCTTCAAAAATGGTCAAATCTGGATATTTTTTGCCAGACCGGGTAGGCGAAAAATCTCAGATTTCTGACAAAAACTAAAAACAACTCAATATGCTTCAAAATTATCTCAAACAATATGCTGATAGTTTGCAGACATGAATGGATTAAGTTGGAGAAAGAATTGAAGAAAAAAATGAACATCTTCAAAAATGGTCAAATCTGGATATTTTTTGCCAGACCGGGTAGGCCAAAAATCTCAGATTTCTGACAAAAACTAAAAACAACTCAATATGCTTCAAAATTATCTCAAACAATATGCTGATAGTTTGCAGACATGAATGGATTAAGTTGGAGAAAGAATTGAAGAAAAAAATCTACATCTTCAAAAATGGTAGGCGAAAAATCTCAGATTTCTGACAAAAAGTAAAAACCACTCAATATGCTTCAAAATGATCTCAAAAATCTCCTTGGTAGCTTCAGAACATGAATGGACTAAGTTGGAGTAAGAATTGAAGAAAAAAATCAACATCTTCAAAAATGGTCAAATCTGGATTTTTTAGCCAGTGTCTATCCTTCATAACATACCTGAATATCCGCTCTCCTTTCTCGACACCTTCATAACACGACCTCAATATCTTCCTGTCTCCACACATCAGAAGCAGTGTCTATCTTGTTTAGATGAGTTACGTTGTCAGGTCCCAGGAACTCCATGGCCAGTAGGTACATATCCTGTCGAGATATCGATATCGTTTAGAAGTTTATTCTGCATTTAAGGTACCGACCATTATGATAATTAGTAGACACCGGGTAGGCAAAAAATCTTGGATTTCTGACAAAAAACTAAAACCCACTCAATATGCTTCAAAATGATCTCAAACAATCTCCTTGGTAGCTTCAGAACATGAATGGACTAAGTTGGAGAAAGAATTGAAGAAAAAAATGAACATCTTCAAAAATGGTCAAATCTGGATATTTTTTGCCAGACCGGGTAGGCCAAAAATCTCAGATTTCTGAAAAAAACTAAAAACCACTCAATATGCTTCAAAATGATCTCAAACAATCTCCTTGGTAGCTTCAGAACACGATTGGATTAAGTTGGAGAAAGAATTGAAGAAAAAAATGAACATCTTCAAAAATGGTCAAATCTGGATATTTTTTGCCAGACCGGGTAGGCCAAAAATCTCAGATTTCTGACAAAAACTAAAAACAACTCAATATGCTTCAAAATTATCTCAAACAATATGCTGATAGTTTGCAGACATGAATGGATTAAGTTGGAGAAAGAATTGAAGAAAAAAAATGAACATCTTCAAAAATGGTCAAATCTGGATATTTTTTGCCAGACCGGGTAGGCGAAAAATCTCAGATTTCTGACAAAAAGTAAAAACCACTCAATATGCTTCAAAATGATCTCAAACAATATGCTGATAGTTTGCAGACATGAATGGATTAAGTTGGAGAAAGAATTGAAGAAAAAAATCAACATCTTCAAAAATGGTCAAATCTGGATTTTTTAGCCAGTGTCTATCCTTCATAACATACCTGAATATCCGCTCTCCTTTCTCGACACCTTCATAACACGACCTCAATATCTTCCTGTCTCCACACATAAGAAGCAGTGTCTATCTTGTTTAGATGAGTTACGTTGTCAGGTCCCAGGAACTCCATGGCCAGTAGGTACATATCCTGTCGAGATATCGATATCGTTTAGAAGTTTATTCTGCATTTAAGGTACCGACCATTATGATAATTAGTAGACACCGGGTAGGCCAAAAATCTCAGATTTCTGACAAAAACTAAAAACAACTCAATATGCTTCAAAATTATCTCAAACAATATGCTGATAGTTTGCAGACATGAATGGATTAAGTTGGAGAAAGAATTGAAGAAAAAAATCTACATCTTCAAAAATGGTAGGCGAAAAATCTCAGATTTCTGACAAAAAGTAAAAACCACTCAATATGCTTCAAAATGATCTCAAAAATCTCCTTGGTAGCTTCAGAACATGAATGGACTAAGTTGGAGTAAGAATTGAAGAAAAAAATCAACATCTTCAAAAATGGTCAAATCTGGATTTTTTAGCCAGTGTCTATCCTTCATAACATACCTGAATATCCGCTCTCCTTTCTCGACACCTTCATAACACGACCTCAATATCTTCCTGTCTCCACACATCAGAAGCAGTGTCTATCTTGTTTAGATGAGTTACGTTGTCAGGTCCCAGGAACTCCATGGCCAGTAGGTACATATCCTGTCGAGATATCGATATCGTTTAGAAGTTTATTCTGCATTTAAGGTACCGACCATTATGATAATTAGTAGACACCGGGTAGGCAAAAAATCTTGGATTTCTGACAAAAAACTAAAACCCACTCAATATGCTTCAAAATGATCTCAAACAATCTCCTTGGTAGCTTCAGAACATGAATGGACTAAGTTGGAGAAAGAATTGAAGAAAAAAATGAACATCTTCAAAAATGGTCAAATCTGGATATTTTTTGCCAGACCGGGTAGGCCAAAAATCTCAGATTTCTGAAAAAAACTAAAAACCACTCAATATGCTTCAAAATGATCTCAAACAATCTCCTTGGTAGCTTCAGAACACGATTGGATTAAGTTGGAGAAAGAATTGAAGAAAAAAATGAACATCTTCAAAAATGGTCAAATCTGGATATTTTTTGCCAGACCGGGTAGGCCAAAAATCTCAGATTTCTGACAAAAACTAAAAACAACTCAATATGCTTCAAAATTATCTCAAACAATATGCTGATAGTTTGCAGACATGAATGGATTAAGTTGGAGAAAGAATTGAAGAAAAAAAATGAACATCTTCAAAAATGGTCAAATCTGGATATTTTTTGCCAGACCGGGTAGGCCAAAAATCTCAGATTTCTGAAAAAAACTAAAAACCACTCAATATGCTTCAAAATGATCTCAAACAATCTCCTTGGTAGCTTCAGAACACGATTGGATTAAGTTGGAGAAAGAATTGAAGAAAAAAATGAACATCTTCAAAAATGGTCAAATCTGGATATTTTTTGCCAGACCGGGTAGGCGAAAAATCTCAGATTTCTGACAAAAACTAAAAACAACTCAATATGCTTCAAAATTATCTCAAACAATATGCTGATAGTTTGCAGACATGAATGGATTAAGTTGGAGAAAGAATTGAAGAAAAAAATTAACATCTTCAAAAATGGTCAAATCTGGATATTTTTTGCCAGACCGGGTAGGCCAAAAATCTCAGATTTCTGACAAAAACTAAAAACAACTCAATATGCTTCAAAATTATCTCAAACAATATGCTGATAGTTTGCAGACATGAATGGATTAAGTTGGAGAAAGAATTGAAGAAAAAAAATGAACATCTTCAAAAATGGTCAAATCTGGATATTTTTTGCCAGACCGGGTAGGCGAAAAATCTCAGATTTCTGACAAAAACTAAAAACAACTCAATATGCTTCAAAATGATCTCAAACAATATGCTGATAGTTTGCAGACATGAATGGATTAAGTTGGAGAAAGAATTGAAGAAAAAAATGAACATCTTCAAAAATGGTCAAATCTGGATATTTTTTGCCAGACCGGGTAGACCAAAAATCTCAGATTTCTGACAAAAACTAAAAACAACTCAATATGCTTCAAAATTATCTCAAACAATATGCTGATAGTTTGCAGACATGAATGGATTAAGTTGGAGAAAGAATTGAAGAAAAAAATCTACATCTTCAAAAATGGTAAGCGAAAAATCTCAGATTTCTGACAAAAAGTAAAAACCACTCAATATGCTTCAAAATGATCTCAAAAATCTCCTTGGTAGCTTCAGAACATGAATGGACTAAGTTGGAGTTAGAATTGAAGAAAAAAATGAACATCTTCAAAAATGGTCAAATCTGGATTTTTTAGCCAGTGTCTATCCTTCATAACATACCTGAATATCCGCTCTCCTTTCTCGACACCTTCATAACACGACCTCAATATCTTCCTGTCTCCACACATCAGAAGCAGTGTCTATCTTGTTTAGATGAGTTACGTTGTCAGGTCCCAGGAACTCCATGGCCAGTAGGTACATATCCTGTCGAGATATCGATATCGTTTAGAAGTTTATTCTGCATTTAAGGTACCGACCATTATGATAATTAGTAGACACCGGGTAGGCAAAAAATCTTGGATTTCTGACAAAAAACTAAAACCCACTCAATATGCTTCAAAATGATCTCAAACAATCTCCTTGGTAGCTTCAGAACATGAATGGACTAAGTTGGAGAAAGAATTGAAGAAAAAAATGAACATCTTCAAAAATGGTCAAATCTGGATTTTTTAGCCAGTGTCTATCCTTCATAACATACCTGAATATCCGCTCTCCTTTCTCGACACCTTCATAACACGACCTCAATATCTTCCTGTCTCCACACATCAGAAGCAGTGTCTATCTTGTTTAGATGAGTTACGTTGTCAGGTCCCAGGAACTCCATGGCCAGTAGGTACATATCCTGTCGAGATATCGATATCGTTTAGAAGTTTATTCTGCATTTAAGGTACCGACCATTATGATAATTAGTAGACACCGGGTAGGCAAAAAATCTTGGATTTCTGACAAAAAACTAAAACCCACTCAATATGCTTCAAAATGATCTCAAACAATCTCCTTGGTAGCTTCAGAACATGAATGGACTAAGTTGGAGAAAGAATTGAAGAAAAAAATCAACATCTTCAAAAATGGTCAAATCTGGATTTTTTAGCCAGTGTCTATCCTTCATAACATACCTGAATATCCGCTCTCCTTTCTCGACACCTTCATAACACGACCTCAATATCTTCCTGTCTCCACACATCAGAAGCAGTGTCTATCTTGTTTAGATGAGTTACGTTGTCAGGTCCCAGGAACTCCATGGCCAGTAGGTACATATCCTGTCGAGATATCGATATCGTTTAGAAGTTTATTCTGCATTTAAGGTACCGACCATTATGATAATTAGTAGACACCGGGTAGGCAAAAAATCTTGGATTTCTGACAAAAAACTAAAACCCACTCAATATGCTTCAAAATGATCTCAAACAATCTCCTTGGTAGCTTCAGAACATGAATGGACTAAGTTGGAGAAAGAATTGAAGAAAAAAATGAACATCTTCAAAAATGGTCAAATCTGGATATTTTTGCCAGACCGGGTAGGCCAAAAATCTCAGATTTCTGACAAAAACTAAAAACAACTCAATATGCTTCAAAATTATCTCAAACAATATGCTGATAGTTTGCAGACATGAATGGATTAAGTTGGAGAAAGAATTTAAGAAAAAAAATGAACATCTTCAAAAATGGTCAAATCTGGATATTTTTTGCCAGACCGGGTAGGCCAAAAATCTCAGATTTCTGACAAAAACTAAAAACAACTCAATATGCTTCAAAATTATCTCAAACAATATGCTGATAGTTTGCAGACATGAATGGATTAAGTTGGAGAAAGAATTGAAGAAAAAAATTAACATCTTCAAAAATGGTCAAATCTGGATATTTTTTGCCAGACCGGGTAGGCCAAAAATCTCAGATTTCTGAAAAAAACTAAAAACAACTCAATATGCTTCAAAATTATCTCAAACAATATGCTGATAGTTTGCAGACATGAATGGATTAAGTTGGAGAAAGAATTGAAGAAAAAAATGAACATCTTCAAAAATGGTCAAATCTGGATATTTTTTGCCAGACAGGGTAGGCGAAAAATCTCAGATTTCTGACAAAAACTAAAAACAACTCAATATGCTTCAAAATTATCTCAAACAATATGCTGATAGTTTGCAGACATGAATGGATTAAGTTGGAGAAAGAATTGAAGAAAAAAATGAACATCTTCAAAAATGGTCAAATCTGGATATTTTTTGCCAGACCGGGTAGACCAAAAATCTCAGATTTCTGACAAAAACTAAAAACAACTCAATATGCTTCAAAATTATCTCAAACAATATGCTGATAGTTTGCAGACATGAATGGATTAAGTTGGAGAAAGAATTGAAGAAAAAAATCTACATCTTCAAAAATGGTCAAATCTGGATATTTTTTGCCAGACCGGGTAGACCAAAAATCTCAGATTTCTGACAAAAACTAAAAAAAACTCAATATGCTTCAAAATTATCTCAAACAATATGCTGATAGTTTGCAGACATGAATGGATTAAGTTGGAGAAAGAATTGAAGAAAAAAATGAACATCTTCAAAAATGGTCAAATCTGGATATTTTTTGCCAGACCGGGTAGACCAAAAATCTCAGATTTCTGACAAAAACTAAAAACAACTCAATATGCTTCAAAATTATCTCAAACAATATGCTGATAGTTTGCAGACATGAATGGATTAAGTTGGAGAAAGAATTGAAGAAAAAAATCTACATCTTCAAAAATGGTAGGCGAAAAATCTCAGATTTCTGACAAAAAGTAAAAACCACTCAATATGCTTCAAAATGATCTCAAAAATCTCCTTGGTAGCTTCAGAACATGAATGGACTAAGTTGGAGTTAGAATTGAAGAAAAAAATCAACATCTTCAAAAATGGTCAAATCTGGATTTTTTAGCCAGTGTCTATCCTTCATAACATACCTGAATATCCGCTCTCCTTTCTCGACACCTTCATAACACGACCTCAATATCTTCCTGTCTCCACACATCAGAAGCAGTGTCTATCTTGTTTAGATGAGTTACGTTGTCAGGTCCCAGGAACTCCATGGCCAGTAGGTACATATCCTGTCGAGATATCGATATCGTTTAGAAGTTTATTCTGCATTTAAGGTACCGACCATTATGATAATTAGTAGACACCGGGTAGGCAAAAAATCTTGGATTTCTGACAAAAAACTAAAACCCACTCAATATGCTTCAAAATGATCTCAAACAATCTCCTTGGTAGCTTCAGAACATGAATGGACTAAGTTGGAGAAAGAATTGAAGAAAAAAATGAACATCTTCAAAAATGGTCAAATCTGGATTTTTTAGCCAGTGTCTATCCTTCATAACATACCTGAATATCCGCTCTCCTTTCTCGACACCTTCATAACACGACCTCAATATCTTCCTGTCTCCACACATCAGAAGCAGTGTCTATCTTGTTTAGATGAGTTACGTTGTCAGGTCCCAGGAACTCCATGGCCAGTAGGTACATATCCTGTCGAGATATCGATATCGTTTAGAAGTTTATTCTGCATTTAAGGTACCGACCATTATGATAATTAGTAGACACCGGGTAGGCAAAAAATCTTGGATTTCTGACAAAAAACTAAAACCCACTCAATATGCTTCAAAATGATCTCAAACAATCTCCTTGGTAGCTTCAGAACATGAATGGACTAAGTTGGAGAAAGAATTGAAGAAAAAAATGAACATCTTCAAAAATGGTCAAATCTGGATATTTTTTGCCAGACCGGGTAGGCCAAAAATCTCAGATTTCTGACAAAAACTAAAAACAACTCAATATGCTTCAAAATTATCTCAAACAATATGCTGATAGTTTGCAGATATGAATGGATTAAGTTGGAGAAAGAATTGAAGAAAAAAATGCACATCTTCAAAAATGGTCAAATCTGGATATTTTTTGCCAGACCGGGTAGGCCAAAAATCTCAGATTTCTGACAAAAACTAAAAACAACTCAATATGCTTCAAAATTATCTCAAACAATCTCCTTGGTAGCTTCAGAACACGAATGGATTAAGTTGGAGAAAGAATTGAAGAAAAAAATGAACATCTTCAAAAATGGTCAAATCTGGATATTTTTTGCCAGACCGGGTAGGCGAAAAATCTCAGATTTCTGACAAAAACTAAAAACAACTCAATATGCTTCAAAATTATCTCAAACAATATGCTGATAGTTTGCAGACATGAATGGATTAAGTTGGAGAAAGAATTGAAGAAAAAAATGAACATCTTCAAAAATGGTCAAATCTGGATATTTTTTGCCAGACCGGGTAGGCCAAAAATCTCAGATTTCTGAAAAAAAACTAAAAAAAACTCAATATGCTTCAAAATTATCTCAAACAATATGCTGATAGTTTGCAGACATGAATGGATTAAGTTGGAGAAAGAATTGAAGAAAAAAATGAACATCTTCAAAAATGGTCAAATCTGGATATTTTTTGCCAGACCGGGTAGACCAAAAATCTCAGATTTCTGACAAAAACTAAAAACAACTCAATATGCTTCAAAATTATCTCAAACAATATGCTGATAGTTTGCAGACATGAATGGATTAAGTTGGAGAAAGAATTGAAGAAAAAAATCTACATCTTCAAAAATGGTAGGCGAAAAATCTCAGATTTCTGACAAAAAGTAAAAACCACTCAATATGCTTCAAAATGATCTCAAAAATCTCCTTGGTAGCTTCAGAACATGAATGGACTAAGTTGGAGTTAGAATTGAAGAAAAAAATGAACATCTTCAAAAATGGTCAAATCTGGATTTTTTAGCCAGTGTCTATCCTTCATAACATACCTGAATATCCGCTCTCCTTTCTCGACACCTTCATAACACGACCTCAATATCTTCCTGTCTCCACACATCAGAAGCAGTGTCTATCTTGTTTAGATGAGTTACGTTGTCAGGTCCCAGGAACTCCATGGCCAGTAGGTACATATCCTGTCGAGATATCGATATCGTTTAGAAGTTTATTCTGCATTTAAGGTACCGACCATTATGATAATTAGTAGACACCGGGTAGGCAAAAAATCTTGGATTTCTGACAAAAAACTAAAACCCACTCAATATGCTTCAAAATGATCTCAAACAATCTCCTTGGTAGCTTCAGAACATGAATGGACTAAGTTGGAGAAAGAATTGAAGAAAAAAATGAACATCTTCAAAAATGGTCAAATCTGGATTTTTTAGCCAGTGTCTATCCTTCATAACATACCTGAATATCCGCTCTCCTTTCTCGACACCTTCATAACACGACCTCAATATCTTCCTGTCTCCACACATCAGAAGCAGTGTCTATCTTGTTTAGATGAGTTACGTTGTCAGGTCCCAGGAACTCCATGGCCAGTAGGTACATATCCTGTCGAGATATCGATATCGTTTAGAAGTTTATTCTGCATTTAAGGTACCGACCATTATGATAATTAGTAGACACCGGGTAGGCAAAAAATCTTGGATTTCTGACAAAAAACTAAAACCCACTCAATATGCTTCAAAATGATCTCAAACAATCTCCTTGGTAGCTTCAGAACATGAATGGACTAAGTTGGAGAAAGAATTGAAGAAAAAAATGAACATCTTCAAAAATGGTCAAATCTGGATATTTTTTGCCAGACCGGGTAGGCCAAAAATCTCAGATTTCTGACAAAAACTAAAAACAACTCAATATGCTTCAAAATTATCTCAAACAATATGCTGATAGTTTGCAGACATGAATGGATTAAGTTGGAGAAAGAATTGAAGAAAAAAATGCACATCTTCAAAAATGGTCAAATCTGGATATTTTTTGCCAGACCGGGTAGGCCAAAAATCTCAGATTTCTGACAAAAACTAAAAACAACTCAATATGCTTCAAAATGATCTCAAACAATCTCCTTGGTAGCTTCAGAACACGAATGGATTAAGTTGGAGAAAGAATTGAAGAAAAAAATGAACATCTTCAAAAATGGTCAAATCTGGATATTTTTTGCCAGACCGGGTAGGCCAAAAATCTCAGATTTCTGACAAAAACTAAAAACAACTCAATATGCTTCAAAATTATCTCAAACAATATGCTGATAGTTTGCAGACATGAACGGATTAAGTTGGAGAAAGAATTGAAGAAAAAAATGAACATCTTCAAAAATGGTCGAATCTGGATATTTTTTGCCAGACCGGGTAGGCCAAAAATCTCAGATTTCTGACAAAAACTAAAAACAACTCAATATGCTTCAAAATTATCTCAAACAATCTCCTTGGTAGCTTCAGAACACGAATGGATTAAGTTGGAGAAAGAATTGAAGAAAAAAATGAACATCTTCAAAAATGGTCAAATCTGGATATTTTTTGCCAGACCGGGTAGGCCAAAAATCTCAGATTTCTGACAAAAACTAAAAACAACTCAATATGCTTCAAAATTATCTCAAACAATATGCTGATAGTTTGCAGACATGAATGGATTAAGTTGGAGAAAGAATTGAAGAAAAAAATGAACATCTTCAAAAATGGTCGAATCTGGATATTTTTTGTCAGACCGGGTAGGCCAAAAATCTCAGATTTCTGACAAAAACTAAAAACAACTCAATATGCTTCAAAATTATCTCAAACAATATGCTGATAGTTTGCAGACATGAACGGATTAAGTTGGAGAAAGAATTGAAGAAAAAAATGAACATCTTCAAAAATGGTCGAATCTGGATATTTTTTGCCAGACCGGGTAGGCCAAAAATCTCAGATTTCTGACAAAAACTAAAAACAACTCAATATGCTTCAAAATTATCTCAAACAATATGCTGATAGTTTGCAGACATGAATGGATTAAGTTGGAGAAAGAATTGAAGAAAAAAAATGAACATCTTCAAAAATGGTCAAATCTGGATATTTTTTGCCAGACCGGGTAGGCCAAAAATCTCAGATTTCTGACAAAACTAAAAACAACTCAATATGCTTCAAAATTATCTCAAACAATCTCCTTGGTAGCTTCAGAACACGAATGGATTAAGTTGGAGAAAGAATTGAAGAAAAAAATGAACATCTTCAAAAATGGTCAAATCTGGATATTTTTTGCCAGACCGGGTAGGCCAAAAATCTCAGATTTCTGACAAAAACTAAAAACAACTCAATATGCTTCAAAATTATCTCAAACAATATGCTGATAGTTTGCAGACATGAATGGATTAAGTTGGAGAAAGAATTGAAGAAAAAAATGAACATCTTCAAAAATGGTCGAATCTGGATATTTTTTGCCAGACCGGGTAGGCCAAAAATCTCAGATTTCTGACAAAAACTAAAAACAACTCAATATGCTTCAAAATTATCTCAAACAATATGCTGATAGTTTGCAGACATGAATGGATTAAGTTGGAGAAAGAATTGAAGAAAAAAAATGAACATCTTCAAAAATGGTCAAATCTGGATATTTTTTCGCAGACCGGGTAGGCCAAAAATCTCAGATTTCTGACAAAAACTAAAAACAACTCAATATGCTTCAAAATTATCTCAAACAATATGCTGATAGTTTGCAGACATGAATGGATTAAGTTGGAGAAAGAATTGAAGAAAAAAATGAACATCTTCAAAAATGGTCAAATCTGGATATTTTTTGCCAGACCGGGTAGGCGAAAAATCTCAGATTTCTGACAAAAACTAAAAGCAACTCAATATGCTTCAAAATTATCTCAAACAATATGCTGATAGTTTGCAGACATGAATGGATTAAGTTGGAGAAAGAATTGAAGAAAAAAATCTACATCTTCAAAAATGGTAGGCGAAAAATCTCAGATTTCTGACAAAAAGTAAAAACCACTCAATATGCTTCAAAATGATCTCAAAAATCTCCTTGGTAGCTTCAGAACATTAATGGACTAAGTTGGAGTAAGAATTGAAGAAAAAAATCAACATCTTCAAAAATGGTCAAATCTGGATTTTTTAGCCAGTGTCTATCCTTCATAACATACCTGAATATCCGCTCTCCTTTCTCGACACCTTCATAACACGACCTCAATATCTTCCTGTCTCCACACATCAGAAGCAGTGTCTATCTTGTTTAGATGAGTTACGTTGTCAGGTCCCAGGAACTCCATGGCCAGTAGGTACATATCCTGTCGAGATATCGATATCGTTTAGCAGTTTATTCTGCATTTAAGGTACCGACCATTATGATAATTAGTAGACACCGGGTAGGCAAAAAATCTTGGATTTCTGACAAAAAACTAAAACCCACTCAATATGCTTCAAAATGATCTCAAACAATCTCCTTGGTAGCTTCAGAACATGAATGGACTAAGTTGGAGAAAGAATTGAAGAAAAAAATGAACATCTTCAAAAATGGTCAAATCTGGATATTTTTTGCCAGACCGGGTAGGCCAAAAATCTCAGATTTCTGACAAAAACTAAAAACAACTCAATATGCTTCAAAATTATCTCAAACAATATGCTGATAGTTTGCAGACATGAATGGATTAAGTTGGAGAAAGAATTGAAGAAAAAAATGCACATCTTCAAAAATGGTCAAATCTGGATATTTTTTGCCAGACCGGGTAGGCCAAAAATCTCAGATTTCTGACAAAAACTAAAAACAACTCAATATGCTTCAAAATTATCTCAAACAATATGCTGATAGTTTGCAGACATGAATGGATTAAGTTGGAGAAAGAATTGAAGAAAAAAAATGAACATCTTCAAAAATGGTCAAATCTGGATATTTTTTGCCAGACCGGGTAGGCCAAAAATCTCAGATTTCTGACAAAAACTAAAAACAACTCAATATGCTTCAAAATTATCTCAAACAATATGCTGATAGTTTGCAGACATGAATGGATTAAGTTGGAGAAAGAATTGAAGAAAAAAATGAACATCTTCAAAAATGGTCAAATCTGGATATTTTTGCCAGACCGGGTAGGCCAAAAATCTCAGATTTCTGACAAAAACTAAAAACAACTCAATATGCTTCAAAATTATCTCAAACAATATGCTGATAGTTTGCAGACATGAATGGATTAAGTTGGAGAAAGAATTGAAGAAAAAAAATGAACATCTTCAAAAATGGTCAAATCTGGATATTTTTTGCCAGACCGGGTAGGCCAAAAATCTCAGATTTCTGACAAAAACTAAAAACAACTCAATATGCTTCAAAATTATCTCAAACAATATGCTGATAGTTTGCAGACATGAATGGATTAAGTTGGAGAAAGAATTGAAGAAAAAAATTAACATCTTCAAAAATGGTCAAATCTGGATATTTTTTGCCAGACCGGGTAGGCCAAAAATCTCAGATTTCTGAAAAAAACTAAAAACAACTCAATATGCTTCAAAATTATCTCAAACAATATGCTGATAGTTTGCAGACATGAATGGATTAAGTTGGAGAAAGAATTGAAGAAAAAAATGAACATCTTCAAAAATGGTCAAATCTGGATATTTTTTGCCAGACAGGGTAGGCGAAAAATCTCAGATTTCTGACAAAAACTAAAAACAACTCAATATGCTTCAAAATTATCTCAAACAATATGCTGATAGTTTGCAGACATGAATGGATTAAGTTGGAGAAAGAATTGAAGAAAAAAATGAACATCTTCAAAAATGGTCAAATCTGGATATTTTTTGCCAGACCGGGTAGGCCAAAAATCTCAGATTTCTGAAAAAAAACTAAAAAAAACTCAATATGCTTCAAAATTATCTCAAACAATATGCTGATAGTTTGCAGACATGAATGGATTAAGTTGGAGAAAGAATTGAAGAAAAAAATCTACATCTTCAAAAATGGTAGGCGAAAAATCTCAGATTTCTGACAAAAAGTAAAAACCACTCAATATGCTTCAAAATGATCTCAAAAATCTCCTTGGTAGCTTCAGAACATGAATGGACTAAGTTGGAGTTAGAATTGAAGAAAAAAATCAACATCTTCAAAAATGGTCAAATCTGGATTTTTTAGCCAGTGTCTATCCTTCATAACATACCTGAATATCCGCTCTCCTTTCTCGACACCTTCATAACACGACCTCAATATCTTCCTGTCTCCACACATCAGAAGCAGTGTCTATCTTGTTTAGATGAGTTACGTTGTC
The DNA here is from genome assembly GCA_030867875.1 of Actinernus sp. WN-2022. Taxonomy (NCBI): domain Eukaryota; kingdom Metazoa; phylum Cnidaria; class Anthozoa; order Actiniaria; family Actinernidae; genus Actinernus; species Actinernus sp. WN-2022. The sequence goes on from JAOWCC010001589.1 coordinate 135,833,017, forward strand.
AGGTCCCAGGAACTCCATGGCCAGTAGGTACATATCCTGTCGAGATATCGATATCGTTTAGAAGTTTATTCTGCATTTAAGGTACCGACCATTATGATAATTAGTAGACACCGGGTAGGCAAAAAATCTTGGATTTCTGACAAAAAACTAAAACCCACTCAATATGCTTCAAAATGATCTCAAAAATCTCCTTGGTAGCTTCAGAACATGAATGGACTAAGTTGGAGAAAGAATTGAAGAAAAAAATGAACATCTTCAAAAATGGTCAAATCTGGATTTTTTAGCCAGTGTCTATCCTTCATAACATACCTGAATATCCGCTCTCCTTTCTCGACACCTTCATAACACGACCTCAATATCTTCCTGTCTCCACACATCAGAAGCAGTGTCTATCTTGTTTAGATGAGTTACGTTGTCAGGTCCCAGGAACTCCATGGCCAGTAGGTACATATCCTGTCGAGATATCGATATCGTTTAGAAGTTTATTCTGCATTTAAGGTACCGACCATTATGATAATTAGTAGACACCGGGTAGGCAAAAAATCTTGGATTTCTGACAAAAAACTAAAACCCACTCAATATGCTTCAAAATGATCTCAAACAATCTCCTTGGTAGCTTCAGAACATGAATGGACTAAGTTGGAGAAAGAATTGAAGAAAAAAATGAACATCTTCAAAAATGGTCAAATCTGGATTTTTTAGCCAGTGTCTATCCTTCATAACATACCTGAATATCCGCTCTCCTTTCTCGACACCTTCATAACACGACCTCAATATCTTCCTGTCTCCACACATCAGAAGCAGTGTCTATCTTGTTTAGATGAGTTACGTTGTCAGGTCCCAGGAACTCCATGGCCAGTAGGTACATATCCTGTCGAGATATCGATATCGTTTAGAAGTTTATTCTGCATTTAAGGTACCGACCATTATGATAATTAGTAGACACCGGGTAGGCAAAAAATCTTGGATTTCTGACAAAAAACTAAAACCCACTCAATATGCTTCAAAATGATCTCAAACAATCTCCTTGGTAGCTTCAGAACATGAATGGACTAAGTTGGAGAAAGAATTGAAGAAAAAAATGAACATCTTCAAAAATGGTCAAATCTGGATTTTTTAGCCAGTGTCTATCCTTCATAACATACCTGAATATCCGCTCTCCTTTCTCGACACCTTCATAACACGACCTCAATATCTTCCTGTCTCCACACATCAGAAGCAGTGTCTATCTTGTTTAGATGAGTTACGTTGTCAGGTCCCAGGAACTCCATGGCCAGTAGGTACATATCCTGTCGAGATATCGATATCGTTTAGAAGTTTATTCTGCATTTAAGGTACCGACCATTATGATAATTAGTAGACACCGGGTAGGCAAAAAATCTTGGATTTCTGACAAAAAACTAAAACCCACTCAATATGCTTCAAAATGATCTCAAACAATCTCCTTGGTAGCTTCAGAACATGAATGGACTAAGTTGGAGAAAGAATTGAAGAAAAAAATGAACATCTTCAAAAATGGTCAAATCTGGATATTTTTTGCCAGACCGGGTAGGCCAAAAATCTCAGATTTCTGACAAAAACTAAAAACAACTCAATATGCTTCAAAATTATCTCAAACAATATGCTGATAGTTTGCAGACATGAATGGATTAAGTTGGAGAAAGAATTGAAGAAAAAAAATGAACATCTTCAAAAATGGTCAAATCTGGATATTTTTTGCCAGACCGGGTAGGCCAAAAATCTCAGATTTCTGACAAAAACTAAAAACAACTCAATATGCTTCAAAATTATCTCAAACAATCTCCTTGGTAGCTTCAGAACACGAATGGATTAAGTTGGAGAAAGAATTGAAGAAAAAAATCTACATCTTCAAAAATGGTAGGCGAAAATCTCAGATTTCTGACAAAAAGTAAAAACCACTCAATATGCTTCAAAATGATCTCAAAAATCTCCTTGGTAGCTTCAGAACATGAATGGACTAAGTTGGAGTAAGAATTGAAGAAAAAAATCAACATCTTCAAAAATGGTCAAATCTGGATTTTTTAGCCAGTGTCTATCCTTCATAACATACCTGAATATCCGCTCTCCTTTCTCGACACCTTCATAACACGACCTCAATATCTTCCTGTCTCCACACATCAGAAGCAGTGTCTATCTTGTTTAGATGAGTTACGTTGTCAGGTCCCAGGAACTCCATGGCCAGTAGGTACATATCCTGTCGAGATATCGATATCGTTTAGCAGTTTATTCTGCATTTAAGGTACCGACCATTATGATAATTAGTAGACACCGGGTAGGCAAAAAATCTTGGATTTCTGACAAAAAATTAAAACCCACTCAATATGCTTCAAAATGATCTCAAACAATCTCCTTGGTAGCTTCAGAACATGAATGGACTAAGTTGGAGAAAGAATTGAAGAAAAAAATGAACATCTTCAAAAATGGTCAAATCTGGATATTTTTTGCCAGACCGGGTAGGCCAAAAATCTCAGATTTCTGACAAAAACTAAAAACAACTCAATATGCTTCAAAATTATCTCAAACAATATGCTGATAGTTTGCAGACATGAATGGATTAAGTTGGAGAAAGAATTGAAGAAAAAAAATGAACATCTTCAAAAATGGTCAAATCTGGATATTTTTTGCCAGACCGGGTAGGCCAAAAATCTCAGATTTCTGACAAAAACTAAAAACAACTCAATATGCTTCAAAATTATCTCAAACAATCTCCTTGGTAGCTTCAGAACACGAATGGATTAAGTTGGAGAAAGAATTGAAGAAAAAAATGAACATCTTCAAAAATGGTCAAATCTGGATATTTTTTGCCAGACCGGGTAGGCCAAAAATCTCAGATTTCTGACAAAAACTAAAAACAACTCAATATGCTTCAAAATTATCTCAAACAATATGCTGATAGTTTGCAGACATGAATGGATTAAGTTGGAGAAAGAATTGAAGAAAAAAAATGAACATCTTCAAAAATGGTCAAATCTGGATATTTTTTGCCAGACCGGGTAGGCGAAAAATCTCAGATTTCTGACAAAAACTAAAAACAACTCAATATGCTTCAAAATTATCTCAAACAATATGCTGATAGTTTGCAGACATGAATGGATTAAGTTGGAGAAAGAATTGAAGAAAAAAATGAACATCTTCAAAAATGGTCAAATCTGGATATTTTTTGCCAGACCGGGTAGGCGAAAAATCTCAGATTTCTGACAAAAACTAAAAACAACTCAATATGCTTCAAAATTATCTCAAACAATATGCTGATAGTTTGCAGACATGAATGGATTAAGTTGGAGAAAGAATTGAAGAAAAAAATCTACATCTTCAAAAATGGTAGGCGAAAAATCTCAGATTTCTGACAAAAAGTAAAAACCACTCAATATGCTTCAAAATGATCTCAAAAATCTCCTTGGTAGCTTCAGAACGTGAATGGACTAAGTTGGAGTAAGAATTGAAGAAAAAAATCAACATCTTCAAAAATGGTCAAATCTGGATTTTTTAGCCAGTGTCTATCCTTCATAACATACCTGAATATCCGCTCTCCTTTCTCGACACCTTCATAACACGACCTCAATATCTTCCTGTCTCCACACATCAGAAGCAGTGTCTATCTTGTTTAGATGAGTTACGTTGTCAGGTCCCAGGAACTCCATGGCCAGTAGGTACATATCCTGTCGAGATATCGATATCGTTTAGAAGTTTATTCTGCATTTAAGGTACCGACCATTATGATAATTAGTAGACACCGGGTAGGCAAAAAATCTTGGATTTCTGACAAAAAACTAAAACCCACTCAATATGCTTCAAAATGATCTCAAACAATCTCCTTGGTAGCTTCAGAACATGAATGGACTAAGTTGGAGAAAGAATTGAAGAAAAAAATGAACATCTTCAAAAATGGTCAAATCTGGATATTTTTTGCCAGACCGGGTAGGCCAAAAATCTCAGATTTCTGAAAAAAACTAAAAACCACTCAATATGCTTCAAAATGATCTCAAACAATCTCCTTGGTAGCTTCAGAACACGATTGGATTAAGTTGGAAAAAGAATTGAAGAAAAAAATGAACATCTTCAAAAATGGTCAAATCTGGATATTTTTTGCCAGACCGGGTAGGCCAAAAATCTCAGATTTCTGACAAAAACTAAAAACAACTCAATATGCTTCAAAATTATCTCAAACAATATGCTGATAGTTTGCAGACATGAATGGATTAAGTTGGAGAAAGAATTGAAGAAAAAAAATGAACATCTTCAAAAATGGTCAAATCTGGATATTTTTTGCCAGACCGGGTAGGCGAAAAATATCAGATTTCTGACAAAAAGTAAAAACCACTCAATATGCTTCAAAATGATCTCAAACAATATGCTGATAGTTTGCAGACATGAATGGATTAAGTTGGAGAAAGAATTGAAGAAAAAAATCAACATCTTCAAAAATGGTCAAATCTGGATTTTTTAGCCATTGTCTATCCTTCATAACATACCTGAATATCCGCTCTCCTTTCTCGACACCTTCATAACACGACCTCAATATCTTCCTGTCTCCACACATCAGAAGCAGTGTCTATCTTGTTTAGATGAGTTACGTTGTCAGGTCCCAGGAACTCCATGGCCAGTAGGTACATATCCTGTCGAGATATCGATATCGTTTAGAAGTTTATTCTGCATTTAAGGTACCGACCATTATGATAATTAGTAGACACCGGGTAGGCAAAAAATCTTGGATTTCTGACAAAAAACTAAAACCCACTCAATATGCTTCAAAATGATCTCAAACAATCTCCTTGGTAGCTTCAGAACACGATTGGATTAAGTTGGAGAAAGAATTGAAGAAAAAAATTAACATCTTCAAAAATGGTCAAATCTGGATATTTTTTGCCAGACCGGGTAGGCGAAAAATCTCAGATTTCTGAAAAAAACTAAAAACAACTCAATATGCTTCAAAATTATCTCAAACAATATGCTGATAGTTTGCAGACATGAATGGATTAAGTTGGAGAAAGAATTGAAGAAAAAAATTAACATCTTCAAAAATGGTCGAATCTGGATATTTTTTGCCAGACCGGGTAGGCCAAAAATCTCAGATTTCTGACAAAAACTAAAAACAACTCAATATGCTTCAAAATTATCTCAAACAATATGCTGATAGTTTGCAGACATGAATGGATTAAGTTGGAGAAAGAATTGAAGAAAAAAATCTACATCTTCAAAAATGGTAGGCGAAAAATCTCAGATTTCTGACAAAAAGTAAAAACCACTCAATATGCTTCAAAATGATCTCAAAAATCTCCTTGGTAGCTTCAGAACATGAATGGACTAAGTTGGAGTAAGAATTGAAGAAAAAAATCAACATCTTCAAAAATGGTCAAATCTGGATTTTTTAGCCAGTGTCTATCCTTCATAACATACCTGAATATCCGCTCTCCTTTCTCGACACCTTCATAACACGACCTCAATATCTTCCTGTCTCCACACATCAGAAGCAGTGTCTATCTTGTTTAGATGAGTTACGTTGTCAGGTCCCAGGAACTCCATGGCCAGTAGGTACATATCCTGTCGAGATATCGATATCGTTTAGAAGTTTATTCTGCATTTAAGGTACCGACCATTATGATAATTAGTAGACACCGGGTAGGCAAAAAATCTTGGATTTCTGACAAAAAACTAAAACCCACTCAATATGCTTCAAAATGATCTCAAACAATCTCCTTGGTAGCTTCAGAACATGAATGGACTAAGTTGGAGAAAGAATTGAAGAAAAAAATGAACATCTTCAAAAATGGTCAAATCTGGATATTTTTTGCCAGACCGGGTAGGCCAAAAATCTCAGATTTCTGACAAAAACTAAAAACAACTCAATATGCTTCAAAATTATCTCAAACAATATGCTGATAGTTTGCAGACATGAATGGATTAAGTTGGAGAAAGAATTGAAGAAAAAAATGCACATCTTCAAAAATGGTCAAATCTGGATATTTTTTGCCACACCGGGTAGGCCAAAAATCTCAGATTTCTGACAAAAACTAAAAACAACTCAATATGCTTCAAAATTATCTCAAACAATCTCCTTGGTAGCTTCAGAACACGAATGGATTAAGTTGGAGAAAGAATTGAAGAAAAAAATGAACATCTTCAAAAATGGTCAAATCTGGATATTTTTTGCCAGACCGGGTAGGCCAAAAATCTCAGATTTCTGACAAAAACTAAAAACAACTCAATATGCTTCAAAATTATCTCAAACAATATGCTGATAGTTTGCAGACATGAATGGATTAAGTTGGAGAAAGAATTGAAGAAAAAAAATGAACATCTTCAAAAATGGTCAAATCTGGATATTTTTTGCCAGACCGGGTAGGCGAAAAATCTCAGATTTCTGACAAAAACTAAAAACAACTCAATATGCTTCAAAATTATCTCAAACAATATGCTGATAGTTTGCAGACATGAATGGATTAAGTTGGAGAAAGAATTGAAGAAAAAAATGAACATCTTCAAAAATGGTCAAATCTGGATATTTTTTGCCAGACCGGGTAGGCCAAAAATCTCAGATTTCTGACAAAAACTAAAAACAACTCAATATGCTTCAAAATTATCTCAAACAATATGCTGATAGTTTGCAGACATGAATGGATTAAGTTGGAGAAAGAATTGAAGAAAAAAATCTACATCTTCAAAAATGGTAGGCGAAAAATCTCAGATTTCTGACAAAAAGTAAAAACCACTCAATATGCTTCAAAATGATCTCAAAAATCTCCTTGGTAGCTTCAGAACATGAATGGACTAAGTTGGAGTAAGAATTGAAGAAAAAAATCAACATCTTCAAAAATGGTCAAATCTGGATTTTTTAGCCAGTGTCTATCCTTCATAACATACCTGAATATCCGCTCTCCTTTCTCGACACCTTCATAACACGACCTCAATATCTTCCTGTCTCCACACATCAGAAGCAGTGTCTATCTTGTTTAGATGAGTTACGTTGTCAGGTCCCAGGAACTCCATGGCCAGTAGGTACATATCCTGTCGAGATATCGATATCGTTTAGAAGTTTATTCTGCATTTAAGGTACCGACCATTATGATAATTAGTAGACACCGGGTAGGCAAAAAATCTTGGATTTCTGACAAAAAACTAAAACCCACTCAATATGCTTCAAAATGATCTCAAACAATCTCCTTGGTCGCTTCAGAACATGAATGGACTAAGTTGGAGAAAGAATTGAAGAAAAAAATGAACATCTTCAAAAATGGTCGAATCTGGATATTTTTTGCCAGACCGGGTAGGCCAAAAATCTCAGATTTCTGACAAAAACTAAAAACAACTCAATATGCTTCAAAATTATCTCAAACAATATGCTGATAGTTTGCAGACATGAATGGATTAAGTTGGAGAAAGAATTGAAGAAAAAAATCTACATCTTCAAAAATGGTAGGCGAAAAATCTCAGATTTCTGACAAAAAGTAAAAACCACTCAATATGCTTCAAAATGATCTCAAAAATCTCCTTGGTAGCTTCAGAACATGAATGGATTAAGTTGGAGAAAGAATTGAAGAAAAAAAATTAACATCTTCAAAAATGGTCGAATCTGGATATTTTTTGCCAGACCGGGTAGGCCAAAAATCTCAGATTTCTGACAAAAACTAAAAACAACTCAATATGCTTCAAAATTATCTCAAACAATATGCTGATAGTTTGCAGACATGAATGGATTAAGTTGGAGAAAGAATTGAAGAAAAAAATCTACATCTTCAAAAATGGTAGGCGAAAAATCTCAGATTTCTGACAAAAAGTAAAAACCACTCAATATGCTTCAAAATGATCTCAAAAATCTCCTTGGTAGCTTCAGAACATGAATGGACTAAGTTGGAGTAAGAATTGAAGAAAAAAATCAACATCTTCAAAATGGTCAAATCTGGATTTTTTAGCCAGTGTCTATCCTTCATAACATACCTGAATATCCGCTCTCCTTTCTCGACACCTTCATAGCACGACCTCAATATCTTCCTGTCTCCACACATCAGAAGCAGTGTCTATCTTGTTTAGATGAGTTACGTTGTCAGGTCCCAGGAACTCCATGGCCAGTAGGTACATATCCTGTCGAGATATCGATATCGTTTAGCAGTTTATTCTGCATTTAAGGTACCGACCATTATGATAATTAGTAGACACCGGGTAGGCAAAAAATCTCAGATTTCTGAAAAAAACTAAAAACCACTCAATATGCTTCAAAATGATCTCAAACAATCTCCTTGGTAGCTTCAGAACACGATTGGATTAAGTTGGAGAAAGAATTGAAGAAAAAAAATGAACATCTTCAAAAATGGTCAAATCTGGATATTTTTTGCCAGACCGGGTAGGCCAAAAATCTCAGATTTCTGACAAAAACTAAAAACAACTCAATATGCTTCAAAATTATCTCAAACAATATGCTGATAGTTTGCAGACATGAATGGATTAAGTTGGAGAAAGAATTGAAGAAAAAAATCTACATCTTCAAAAATGGTAGGCGAAAAATCTCAGATTTCTGACAAAAAGTAAAAACCACTCAATATGCTTCAAAATGATCTCAAAAATCTCCTTGGTAGCTTCAGAACATGAATGGACTAAGTTGGAGTAAGAATTGAAGAAAAAAATCAACATCTTCAAAAATGGTCAAATCTGGATTTTTTAGCCAGTGTCTATCCTTCATAACATACCTGAATATCCGCTCTCCTTTCTCGACACCTTCATAACACGACCTCAATATCTTCCTGTCTCCACACATCAGAAGCAGTGTCTATCTTGTTTAGATGAGTTACGTTGTTAGGTCCCAGGAACTCCATGGCCAGTAGGTACATATCCTGTCGAGATATCGATATCGTTTAGAAGTTTATTCTGCATTTAAGGTACCGACCATTATGATAATTAGTAGACACCGGGTAGGCAAAAAATCTTGGATTTCTGACAAAAAACTAAAACCCACTCAATATGCTTCAAAATGATCTCAAACAATCTCCTTGGTAGCTTCAGAACATGAATGGACTAAGTTGGAGAAAGAATTGAAGAAAAAAATGAACATCTTCAAAAATGGTCAAATCTGGATATTTTTTGCCAGACCGGGTAGGCCAAAAATCTCAGATTTCTGAAAAAAACTAAAAACCACTCAATATGCTTCAAAATGATCTCAAACAATCTCCTTGGTAGCTTCAGAACACGATTGGATTAAGTTGGAGAAAGAATTGAAGAAAAAAATGAACATCTTCAAAAATGGTCAAATCTGGATATTTTTTGCCAGACCGGGTAGGCGAAAAATCTCAGATTTCTGACAAAAACTAAAAACAACTCAATATGCTTCAAAATTATCTCAAACAATATGCTGATAGTTTGCAGACATGAATGGATTAAGTTGGAGAAAGAATTGAAGAAAAAAATGAACATCTTCAAAAATGGTCAAATCTGGATATTTTTTGCCAGACCGGGTAGGCCAAAAATCTCAGATTTCTGACAAAAACTAAAAACAACTCAATATGCTTCAAAATTATCTCAAACAATATGCTGATAGTTTGCAGACATGAATGGATTAAGTTGGAGAAAGAATTGAAGAAAAAAAATGAACATCTTCAAAAATGGTCAAATCTGGATATTTTTTGCCAGACCGGGTAGGCGAAAAATCTCAGATTTCTGACAAAAACTAAAAACAACTCAATATGCTTCAAAATTATCTCAAACAATATGCTGATAGTTTGCAGACATGAATGGATTAAGTTGGAGAAAGAATTGAAGAAAAAAATGAACATCTTCAAAAATGGTCAAATCTGGATATTTTTTGCCAGACCGGGTAGGCGAAAAATCTCAGATTTCTGACAAAAACTAAAAACAACTCAATATGCTTCAAAATTATCTCAAACAATATGCTGATAGTTTGCAGACATGAATGGATTAAGTTGGAGAAAGAATTGAAGAAAAAAATGAACATCTTCAAAAATGGTCAAATCTGGATATTTTTTGCCAGACCGGGTAGGCCAAAAATCTCAGATTTCTGACAAAAACTAAAAACAACTCAATATGCTTCAAAATTATCTCAAACAATATGCTGATAGTTTGCAGACATGAATGGATTAAGTTGGAGAAAGAATTGAAGAAAAAAATCTACATCTTCAAAAATGGTAGGCGAAAAATCTCAGATTTCTGACAAAAAGTAAAAACCACTCAATATGCTTCAAAATGATCTCAAAAATCTCCTTGGTAGCTTCAGAACATGAATGGACTAAGTTGGAGTAAGAATTGAAGAAAAAAATCAACATCTTCAAAAATGGTCAAATCTGGATTTTTTAGCCAGTGTCTATCCTTCATAACATACCTGAATATCCGCTCTCCTTTCTCGACACCTTCATAACACGACCTCAATATCTTCCTGTCTCCACACATCAGAAGCAGTGTCTATCTTGTTTAGATGAGTTACGTTGTCAGGTCCCAGGAACTCCATGGCCAGTAGGTACATATCCTGTCGAGATATCGATATCGTTTAGAAGTTTATTCTGCATTTAAGGTACCGACCATTATGATAATTAGTAGACACCGGGTAGGCAAAAAATCTTGGATTTCTGACAAAAAACTAAAACCCACTCAATATGCTTCAAAATGATCTCAAACAATCTCCTTGGTAGCTTCAGAACATGAATGGACTAAGTTGGAGAAAGAATTGAAGAAAAAAATGAACATCTTCAAAAATGGTCAAATCTGGATATTTTTTGCCAGACCGGGTAGGCCAAAAATCTCAGATTTCTGACAAAAACTAAAAACAACTCAATATGCTTCAAAATTATCTCAAACAATATGCTGATAGTTTGCAGACATGAATGGATTAAGTTGGAGAAAGAATTGAAGAAAAAAATGAACATCTTCAAAAATGGTCAAATCTGGATATTTTTTGCCAGACCGGGTAGGCGAAAAATCTCAGATTTCTGACAAAAACTAAAAACAACTCAATATGCTTCAAAATTATCTCAAACAATATGCTGATAGTTTGCAGACATGAATGGATTAAGTTGGAGAAAGAATTGAAGAAAAAAATGAACATCTTCAAAAATGGTCAAATCTGGATATTTTTTGCCAGACCGGGTAGGCCAAAAATCTCAGATTTCTGACAAAAACTAAAAACAACTCAATATGCTTCAAAATTATCTCAAACAATATGCTGATAGTTTGCAGACATGAATGGATTAAGTTGGAGAAAGAATTGAAGAAAAAAATCTACATCTTCAAAAATGGTAGGCGAAAAATCTCAGATTTCTGACAAAAAGTAAAAACCACTCAATATGCTTCAAAATGATCTCAAAAATCTCCTTGGTAGCTTCAGAACATGAATGGACTAAGTTGGAGTAAGAATTGAAGAAAAAAATCAACATCTTCAAAAATGGTCAAATCTGGATTTTTTAGCCAGTGTCTATCCTTCATAACATACCTGAATATCCGCTCTCCTTTCTCGACACCTTCATAACACGACCTCAATATCTTCCTGTCTCCACACATCAGAAGCAGTGTCTATCTTGTTTAGATGAGTTACGTTGTCAGGTCCCAGGAACTCCATGGCCAGTAGGTACATATCCTGTCGAGATATCGATATCGTTTAGAAGTTTATTCTGCATTTAAGGTACCGACCATTATGATAATTAGTAGACACCGGGTAGGCAAAAAATCTTGGATTTCTGACAAAAAACTAAAACCCACTCAATATGCTTCAAAATGATCTCAAACAATCTCCTTGGTAGCTTCAGAACATGAATGGACTAAGTTGGAGAAAGAATTGAAGAAAAAAATGAACATCTTCAAAAATGGTCAAATCTGGATATTTTTTGCCAGACCGGGTAGGCCAAAAATCTCAGATTTCTGAAAAAAACTAAAAACCACTCAATATGCTTCAAAATGATCTCAAACAATCTCCTTGGTAGCTTCAGAACACGATTGGATTAAGTTGGAGAAAGAATTGAAGAAAAAAATGAACATCTTCAAAAATGGTCAAATCTGGATATTTTTTGCCAGACCGGGTAGGCCAAAAATCTCAGATTTCTGACAAAAACTAAAAACAACTCAATATGCTTCAAAATTATCTCAAACAATATGCTGATAGTTTGCAGACATGAATGGATTAAGTTGGAGAAAGAATTGAAGAAAAAAAATGAACATCTTCAAAAATGGTCAAATCTGGATATTTTTTGCCAGACCGGGTAGGCGAAAAATCTCAGATTTCTGACAAAAAGTAAAAACCACTCAATATGCTTCAAAATGATCTCAAACAATATGCTGATAGTTTGCAGACATGAATGGATTAAGTTGGAGAAAGAATTGAAGAAAAAAATCAACATCTTCAAAAATGGTCAAATCTGGATTTTTTAGCCAGTGTCTATCCTTCATAACATACCTGAATATCCGCTCTCCTTTCTCGACACCTTCATAACACGACCTCAATATCTTCCTGTCTCCACACATAAGAAGCAGTGTCTATCTTGTTTAGATGAGTTACGTTGTCAGGTCCCAGGAACTCCATGGCCAGTAGGTACATATCCTGTCGAGATATCGATATCGTTTAGAAGTTTATTCTGCATTTAAGGTACCGACCATTATGATAATTAGTAGACACCGGGTAGGCCAAAAATCTCAGATTTCTGACAAAAACTAAAAACAACTCAATATGCTTCAAAATTATCTCAAACAATATGCTGATAGTTTGCAGACATGAATGGATTAAGTTGGAGAAAGAATTGAAGAAAAAAATCTACATCTTCAAAAATGGTAGGCGAAAAATCTCAGATTTCTGACAAAAAGTAAAAACCACTCAATATGCTTCAAAATGATCTCAAAAATCTCCTTGGTAGCTTCAGAACATGAATGGACTAAGTTGGAGTAAGAATTGAAGAAAAAAATCAACATCTTCAAAAATGGTCAAATCTGGATTTTTTAGCCAGTGTCTATCCTTCATAACATACCTGAATATCCGCTCTCCTTTCTCGACACCTTCATAACACGACCTCAATATCTTCCTGTCTCCACACATCAGAAGCAGTGTCTATCTTGTTTAGATGAGTTACGTTGTCAGGTCCCAGGAACTCCATGGCCAGTAGGTACATATCCTGTCGAGATATCGATATCGTTTAGAAGTTTATTCTGCATTTAAGGTACCGACCATTATGATAATTAGTAGACACCGGGTAGGCAAAAAATCTTGGATTTCTGACAAAAAACTAAAACCCACTCAATATGCTTCAAAATGATCTCAAACAATCTCCTTGGTAGCTTCAGAACATGAATGGACTAAGTTGGAGAAAGAATTGAAGAAAAAAATGAACATCTTCAAAAATGGTCAAATCTGGATATTTTTTGCCAGACCGGGTAGGCCAAAAATCTCAGATTTCTGAAAAAAACTAAAAACCACTCAATATGCTTCAAAATGATCTCAAACAATCTCCTTGGTAGCTTCAGAACACGATTGGATTAAGTTGGAGAAAGAATTGAAGAAAAAAAATGAACATCTTCAAAAATGGTCAAATCTGGATATTTTTTGCCAGACCGGGTAGGCGAAAAATCTCAGATTTCTGACAAAAACTAAAAACAACTCAATATGCTTCAAAATTATCTCAAACAATATGCTGATAGTTTGCAGACATGAATGGATTAAGTTGGAGAAAGAATTGAAGAAAAAAATGAACATCTTCAAAAATGGTCAAATCTGGATATTTTTTGCCAGACCGGGTAGGCCAAAAATCTCAGATTTCTGACAAAAACTAAAAACAACTCAATATGCTTCAAAATTATCTCAAACAATATGCTGATAGTTTGCAGACATGAATGGATTAAGTTGGAGAAAGAATTGAAGAAAAAAATCTACATCTTCAAAAATGGTAGGCGAAAAATCTCAGATTTCTGACAAAAAGTAAAAACCACTCAATATGCTTCAAAATGATCTCAAAAATCTCCTTGGTAGCTTCAGAACATGAATGGACTAAGTTGGAGTAAGAATTGAAGAAAAAAATCAACATCTTCAAAAATGGTCAAATCTGGATTTTTTAGCCAGTGTCTATCCTTCATAACATACCTGAATATCCGCTCTCCTTTCTCGACACCTTCATAACACGACCTCAATATCTTCCTGTCTCCACACATCAGAAGCAGTGTCTATCTTGTTTAGATGAGTTACGTTGTCAGGTCCCAGGAACTCCATGGCCAGTAGGTACATATCCTGTCGAGATATCGATATCGTTTAGAAGTTTATTCTGCATTTAAGGTACCGACCATTATGATAATTAGTAGACACCGGGTAGGCAAAAAATCTTGGATTTCTGACAAAAAACTAAAACCCACTCAATATGCTTCAAAATGATCTCAAACAATCTCCTTGGTCGCTTCAGAACATGAATGGACTAAGTTGGAGAAAGAATTGAAGAAAAAAATGAACATCTTCAAAAATGGTCGAATCTGGATATTTTTTGCCAGACCGGGTAGGCCAAAAATCTCAGATTTCTGACAAAAACTAAAAACAACTCAATATGCTTCAAAATTATCTCAAACAATATGCTGATAGTTTGCAGACATGAATGGATTAAGTTGGAGAAAGAATTGAAGAAAAAAATCTACATCTTCAAAAATGGTAGGCGAAAAATCTCAGATTTCTGACAAAAAGTAAAAACCACTCAATATGCTTCAAAATGATCTCAAAAATCTCCTTGGTAGCTTCAGAACATGAATGGATTAAGTTGGAGAAAGAATTGAAGAAAAAAAATTAACATCTTCAAAAATGGTCGAATCTGGATATTTTTTGCCAGACCGGGTAGGCCAAAAATCTCAGATTTCTGACAAAAACTAAAAACAACTCAATATGCTTCAAAATTATCTCAAACAATATGCTGATAGTTTGCAGACATGAATGGATTAAGTTGGAGAAAGAATTGAAGAAAAAAATCTACATCTTCAAAAATGGTAGGCGAAAAATCTCAGATTTCTGACAAAAAGTAAAAACCACTCAATATGCTTCAAAATGATCTCAAAAATCTCCTTGGTAGCTTCAGAACATGAATGGACTAAGTTGGAGTAAGAATTGAAGAAAAAAATCAACATCTTCAAAATGGTCAAATCTGGATTTTTTAGCCAGTGTCTATCCTTCATAACATACCTGAATATCCGCTCTCCTTTCTCGACACCTTCATAGCACGACCTCAATATCTTCCTGTCTCCACACATCAGAAGCAGTGTCTATCTTGTTTAGATGAGTTACGTTGTCAGGTCCCAGGAACTCCATGGCCAGTAGGTACATATCCTGTCGAGATATCGATATCGTTTAGCAGTTTATTCTGCATTTAAGGTACCGACCATTATGATAATTAGTAGACACCGGGTAGGCAAAAAATCTCAGATTTCTGAAAAAAACTAAAAACCACTCAATATGCTTCAAAATGATCTCAAACAATCTCCTTGGTAGCTTCAGAACACGATTGGATTAAGTTGGAGAAAGAATTGAAGAAAAAAAATGAACATCTTCAAAAATGGTCAAATCTGGATATTTTTTGCCAGACCGGGTAGGCCAAAAATCTCAGATTTCTGACAAAAACTAAAAACAACTCAATATGCTTCAAAATTATCTCAAACAATATGCTGATAGTTTGCAGACATGAATGGATTAAGTTGGAGAAAGAATTGAAGAAAAAAATCTACATCTTCAAAAATGGTAGGCGAAAAATCTCAGATTTCTGACAAAAAGTAAAAACCACTCAATATGCTTCAAAATGATCTCAAAAATCTCCTTGGTAGCTTCAGAACATGAATGGACTAAGTTGGAGTAAGAATTGAAGAAAAAAATCAACATCTTCAAAAATGGTCAAATCTGGATTTTTTAGCCAGTGTCTATCCTTCATAACATACCTGAATATCCGCTCTCCTTTCTCGACACCTTCATAACACGACCTCAATATCTTCCTGTCTCCACACATCAGAAGCAGTGTCTATCTTGTTTAGATGAGTTACGTTGTTAGGTCCCAGGAACTCCATGGCCAGTAGGTACATATCCTGTCGAGATATCGATATCGTTTAGAAGTTTATTCTGCATTTAAGGTACCGACCATTATGATAATTAGTAGACACCGGGTAGGCAAAAAATCTTGGATTTCTGACAAAAAACTAAAACCCACTCAATATGCTTCAAAATGATCTCAAACAATCTCCTTGGTAGCTTCAGAACATGAATGGACTAAGTTGGAGAAAGAATTGAAGAAAAAAATGAACATCTTCAAAAATGGTCAAATCTGGATATTTTTTGCCAGACCGGGTAGGCGAAAAATCTCAGATTTCTGACAAAAACTAAAAACAACTCAATATGCTTCAAAATTATCTCAAACAATATGCTGATAGTTTGCAGACATGAATGGATTAAGTTGGAGAAAGAATTGAAGAAAAAAATGAACATCTTCAAAAATGGTCAAATCTGGATATTTTTTGCCAGACCGGGTAGGCCAAAAATCTCAGATTTCTGACAAAAACTAAAAACAACTCAATATGCTTCAAAATTATCTCAAACAATATGCTGATAGTTTGCAGACATGAATGGATTAAGTTGGAGAAAGAATTGAAGAAAAAAAATGAACATCTTCAAAAATGGTCAAATCTGGATATTTTTTGCCAGACCGGGTAGGCGAAAAATCTCAGATTTCTGACAAAAACTAAAAACAACTCAATATGCTTCAAAATTATCTCAAACAATATGCTGATAGTTTGCAGACATGAATGGATTAAGTTGGAGAAAGAATTGAAGAAAAAAATGAACATCTTCAAAAATGGTCAAATCTGGATATTTTTTGCCAGACCGGGTAGGCGAAAAATCTCAGATTTCTGACAAAAACTAAAAACAACTCAATATGCTTCAAAATTATCTCAAACAATATGCTGATAGTTTGCAGACATGAATGGATTAAGTTGGAGAAAGAATTGAAGAAAAAAATGAACATCTTCAAAAATGGTCAAATCTGGATATTTTTTGCCAGACCGGGTAGGCCAAAAATCTCAGATTTCTGACAAAAACTAAAAACAACTCAATATGCTTCAAAATTATCTCAAACAATATGCTGATAGTTTGCAGACATGAATGGATTAAGTTGGAGAAAGAATTGAAGAAAAAAATCTACATCTTCAAAAATGGTAGGCGAAAAATCTCAGATTTCTGACAAAAAGTAAAAACCACTCAATATGCTTCAAAATGATCTCAAAAATCTCCTTGGTAGCTTCAGAACATGAATGGACTAAGTTGGAGTAAGAATTGAAGAAAAAAATCAACATCTTCAAAAATGGTCAAATCTGGATTTTTTAGCCAGTGTCTATCCTTCATAACATACCTGAATATCCGCTCTCCTTTCTCGACACCTTCATAACACGACCTCAATATCTTCCTGTCTCCACACATCAGAAGCAGTGTCTATCTTGTTTAGATGAGTTACGTTGTCAGGTCCCAGGAACTCCATGGCCAGTAGGTACATATCCTGTCGAGATATCGATATCGTTTAGAAGTTTATTCTGCATTTAAGGTACCGACCATTATGATAATTAGTAGACACCGGGTAGGCAAAAAATCTTGGATTTCTGACAAAAAACTAAAACCCACTCAATATGCTTCAAAATGATCTCAAACAATCTCCTTGGTAGCTTCAGAACATGAATGGACTAAGTTGGAGAAAGAATTGAAGAAAAAAATGAACATCTTCAAAAATGGTCAAATCTGGATATTTTTTGCCAGACCGGGTAGGCCAAAAATCTCAGATTTCTGAAAAAAACTAAAAACCACTCAATATGCTTCAAAATGATCTCAAACAATCTCCTTGGTAGCTTCAGAACACGATTGGATTAAGTTGGAGAAAGAATTGAAGAAAAAAATGAACATCTTCAAAAATGGTCAAATCTGGATATTTTTTGCCAGACCGGGTAGGCCAAAAATCTCAGATTTCTGACAAAAACTAAAAACAACTCAATATGCTTCAAAATTATCTCAAACAATATGCTGATAGTTTGCAGACATGAATGGATTAAGTTGGAGAAAGAATTGAAGAAAAAAAATGAACATCTTCAAAAATGGTCAAATCTGGATATTTTTTGCCAGACCGGGTAGGCGAAAAATCTCAGATTTCTGACAAAAAGTAAAAACCACTCAATATGCTTCAAAATGATCTCAAACAATATGCTGATAGTTTGCAGACATGAATGGATTAAGTTGGAGAAAGAATTGAAGAAAAAAATCAACATCTTCAAAAATGGTCAAATCTGGATTTTTTAGCCAGTGTCTATCCTTCATAACATACCTGAATATCCGCTCTCCTTTCTCGACACCTTCATAACACGACCTCAATATCTTCCTGTCTCCACACATAAGAAGCAGTGTCTATCTTGTTTAGATGAGTTACGTTGTCAGGTCCCAGGAACTCCATGGCCAGTAGGTACATATCCTGTCGAGATATCGATATCGTTTAGAAGTTTATTCTGCATTTAAGGTACCGACCATTATGATAATTAGTAGACACCGGGTAGGCCAAAAATCTCAGATTTCTGACAAAAACTAAAAACAACTCAATATGCTTCAAAATTATCTCAAACAATATGCTGATAGTTTGCAGACATGAATGGATTAAGTTGGAGAAAGAATTGAAGAAAAAAATCTACATCTTCAAAAATGGTAGGCGAAAAATCTCAGATTTCTGACAAAAAGTAAAAACCACTCAATATGCTTCAAAATGATCTCAAAAATCTCCTTGGTAGCTTCAGAACATGAATGGACTAAGTTGGAGTAAGAATTGAAGAAAAAAATCAACATCTTCAAAAATGGTCAAATCTGGATTTTTTAGCCAGTGTCTATCCTTCATAACATACCTGAATATCCGCTCTCCTTTCTCGACACCTTCATAACACGACCTCAATATCTTCCTGTCTCCACACATCAGAAGCAGTGTCTATCTTGTTTAGATGAGTTACGTTGTCAGGTCCCAGGAACTCCATGGCCAGTAGGTACATATCCTGTCGAGATATCGATATCGTTTAGAAGTTTATTCTGCATTTAAGGTACCGACCATTATGATAATTAGTAGACACCGGGTAGGCAAAAAATCTTGGATTTCTGACAAAAAACTAAAACCCACTCAATATGCTTCAAAATGATCTCAAACAATCTCCTTGGTAGCTTCAGAACATGAATGGACTAAGTTGGAGAAAGAATTGAAGAAAAAAATGAACATCTTCAAAAATGGTCAAATCTGGATATTTTTTGCCAGACCGGGTAGGCCAAAAATCTCAGATTTCTGAAAAAAACTAAAAACCACTCAATATGCTTCAAAATGATCTCAAACAATCTCCTTGGTAGCTTCAGAACACGATTGGATTAAGTTGGAGAAAGAATTGAAGAAAAAAATGAACATCTTCAAAAATGGTCAAATCTGGATATTTTTTGCCAGACCGGGTAGGCCAAAAATCTCAGATTTCTGACAAAAACTAAAAACAACTCAATATGCTTCAAAATTATCTCAAACAATATGCTGATAGTTTGCAGACATGAATGGATTAAGTTGGAGAAAGAATTGAAGAAAAAAAATGAACATCTTCAAAAATGGTCAAATCTGGATATTTTTTGCCAGACCGGGTAGGCCAAAAATCTCAGATTTCTGAAAAAAACTAAAAACCACTCAATATGCTTCAAAATGATCTCAAACAATCTCCTTGGTAGCTTCAGAACACGATTGGATTAAGTTGGAGAAAGAATTGAAGAAAAAAATGAACATCTTCAAAAATGGTCAAATCTGGATATTTTTTGCCAGACCGGGTAGGCGAAAAATCTCAGATTTCTGACAAAAACTAAAAACAACTCAATATGCTTCAAAATTATCTCAAACAATATGCTGATAGTTTGCAGACATGAATGGATTAAGTTGGAGAAAGAATTGAAGAAAAAAATTAACATCTTCAAAAATGGTCAAATCTGGATATTTTTTGCCAGACCGGGTAGGCCAAAAATCTCAGATTTCTGACAAAAACTAAAAACAACTCAATATGCTTCAAAATTATCTCAAACAATATGCTGATAGTTTGCAGACATGAATGGATTAAGTTGGAGAAAGAATTGAAGAAAAAAAATGAACATCTTCAAAAATGGTCAAATCTGGATATTTTTTGCCAGACCGGGTAGGCGAAAAATCTCAGATTTCTGACAAAAACTAAAAACAACTCAATATGCTTCAAAATTATCTCAAACAATATGCTGATAGTTTGCAGACATGAATGGATTAAGTTGGAGAAAGAATTGAAGAAAAAAATGAACATCTTCAAAAATGGTCAAATCTGGATATTTTTTGCCAGACCGGGTAGGCGAAAAATCTCAGATTTCTGACAAAAACTAAAAACAACTCAATATGCTTCAAAATTATCTCAAACAATATGCTGATAGTTTGCAGACATGAATGGATTAAGTTGGAGAAAGAATTGAAGAAAAAAATGAACATCTTCAAAAATGGTCAAATCTGGATATTTTTTGCCAGACCGGGTAGGCCAAAAATCTCAGATTTCTGACAAAAACTAAAAACAACTCAATATGCTTCAAAATTATCTCAAACAATATGCTGATAGTTTGCAGACATGAATGGATTAAGTTGGAGAAAGAATTGAAGAAAAAAATGAACATCTTCAAAAATGGTCAAATCTGGATATTTTTTGCCAGACCGGGTAGGCGAAAAATCTCAGATTTCTGACAAAAACTAAAAACAACTCAATATGCTTCAAAATTATCTCAAACAATATGCTGATAGTTTGCAGACATGAATGGATTAAGTTGGAGAAAGAATTGAAGAAAAAAATGAACATCTTCAAAAATGGTCAAATCTGGATATTTTTTGCCAGACCGGGTAGGCCAAAAATCTCAGATTTCTGACAAAAACTAAAAACAACTCAATATGCTTCAAAATTATCTCAAACAATATGCTGATAGTTTGCAGACATGAATGGATTAAGTTGGAGAAAGAATTGAAGAAAAAAATCTACATCTTCAAAAATGGTAGGCGAAAAATCTCAGATTTCTGACAAAAAGTAAAAACCACTCAATATGCTTCAAAATGATCTCAAAAATCTCCTTGGTAGCTTCAGAACATGAATGGACTAAGTTGGAGTAAGAATTGAAGAAAAAAATCAACATCTTCAAAAATGGTCAAATCTGGATTTTTTAGCCAGTGTCTATCCTTCATAACATACCTGAATATCCGCTCTCCTTTCTCGACACCTTCATAACACGACCTCAATATCTTCCTGTCTCCACACATCAGAAGCAGTGTCTATCTTGTTTAGATGAGTTACGTTGTCAGGTCCCAGGAACTCCATGGCCAGTAGGTACATATCCTGTCGAGATATCGATATCGTTTAGAAGTTTATTCTGCATTTAAGGTACCGACCATTATGATAATTAGTAGACACCGGGTAGGCAAAAAATCTTGGATTTCTGACAAAAAACTAAAACCCACTCAATATGCTTCAAAATGATCTCAAACAATCTCCTTGGTAGCTTCAGAACATGAATGGACTAAGTTGGAGAAAGAATTGAAGAAAAAAATGAACATCTTCAAAAATGGTCAAATCTGGATATTTTTTGCCAGACCGGGTAGGCCAAAAATCTCAGATTTCTGAAAAAAACTAAAAACCACTCAATATGCTTCAAAATGATCTCAAACAATCTCCTTGGTAGCTTCAGAACACGATTGGATTAAGTTGGAGAAAGAATTGAAGAAAAAAATGAACATCTTCAAAAATGGTCAAATCTGGATATTTTTTGCCAGACCGGGTAGGCGAAAAATCTCAGATTTCTGACAAAAAGTAAAAACCACTCAATATGCTTCAAAATGATCTCAAACAATATGCTGATAGTTTGCAGACATGAATGGATTAAGTTGGAGAAAGAATTGAAGAAAAAAATCAACATCTTCAAAAATGGTCAAATCTGGATTTTTTAGCCAGTGTCTATCCTTCATAACATACCTGAATATCCGCTCTCCTTTCTCGACACCTTCATAACACGACCTCAATATCTTCCTGTCTCCACACATAAGAAGCAGTGTCTATCTTGTTTAGATGAGTTACGTTGTCAGGTCCCAGGAACTCCATGGCCAGTAGGTACATATCCTGTCGAGATATCGATATCGTTTAGAAGTTTATTCTGCATTTAAGGTACCGACCATTATGATAATTAGTAGACACCGGGTAGGCCAAAAATCTCAGATTTCTGACAAAAACTAAAAACAACTCAATATGCTTCAAAATTATCTCAAACAATATGCTGATAGTTTGCAGACATGAATGGATTAAGTTGGAGAAAGAATTGAAGAAAAAAATCTACATCTTCAAAAATGGTAGGCGAAAAATCTCAGATTTCTGACAAAAAGTAAAAACCACTCAATATGCTTCAAAATGATCTCAAAAATCTCCTTGGTAGCTTCAGAACATGAATGGACTAAGTTGGAGTAAGAATTGAAGAAAAAAATCAACATCTTCAAAAATGGTCAAATCTGGATTTTTTAGCCAGTGTCTATCCTTCATAACATACCTGAATATCCGCTCTCCTTTCTCGACACCTTCATAACACGACCTCAATATCTTCCTGTCTCCACACATCAGAAGCAGTGTCTATCTTGTTTAGATGAGTTACGTTGTCAGGTCCCAGGAACTCCATGGCCAGTAGGTACATATCCTGTCGAGATATCGATATCGTTTAGAAGTTTATTCTGCATTTAAGGTACCGACCATTATGATAATTAGTAGACACCGGGTAGGCAAAAAATCTTGGATTTCTGACAAAAAACTAAAACCCACTCAATATGCTTCAAAATGATCTCAAACAATCTCCTTGGTAGCTTCAGAACATGAATAGACTAAGTTGGAGAAAGAATTGAAGAAAAAAATGAACATCTTCAAAAATGGTCAAATCTGGATATTTTTTGCCAGACCGGGTAGGCCAAAAATCTCAGATTTCTGAAAAAAACTAAAAACCACTCAATATGCTTCAAAATGATCTCAAACAATCTCCTTGGTAGCTTCAGAACACGATTGGATTAAGTTGGAGAAAGAATTGAAGAAAAAAATGAACATCTTCAAAAATGGTCAAATCTGGATATTTTTTGCCAGACCGGGTAGGCCAAAAATCTCAGATTTCTGACAAAAACTAAAAACAACTCAATATGCTTCAAAATTATCTCAAACAATATGCTGATAGTTTGCAGACATGAATGGATTAAGTTGGAGAAAGAATTGAAGAAAAAAAATGAACATCTTCAAAAATGGTCAAATCTGGATATTTTTTGCCAGACCGGGTAGGCGAAAAATCTCAGATTTCTGACAAAAAGTAAAAACCACTCAATATGCTTCAAAATGATCTCAAACAATATGCTGATAGTTTGCAGACATGAATGGATTAAGTTGGAGAAAGAATTGAAGAAAAAAATCAACATCTTCAAAAATGGTCAAATCTGGATTTTTTAGCCAGTGTCTATCCTTCATAACATACCTGAATATCCGCTCTCCTTTCTCGACACCTTCATAACACGACCTCAATATCTTCCTGTCTCCACACATCAGAAGCAGTGTCTATCTTGTTTAGATGAGTTACGTTGTCAGGTCCCAGGAACTCCATGGCCAGTAGGTACATATCCTGTCGAGATATCGATATCGTTTAGAAGTTTATTCTGCATTTAAGGTACCGACCATTATGATAATTAGTAGACACCGGGTAGGCAAAAAATCTTGGATTTCTGACAAAAAACTAAAACCCACTCAATATGCTTCAAAATGATCTCAAACAATCTCCTTGGTAGCTTCAGAACACGAATGGATTAAGTTGGAGAAAGAATTGAAGAAAAAAATGAACATCTTCAAAAATGGTCAAATCTGGATATTTTTTGCCAGACCGGGTAGGCCAAAAATCTCAGATTTCTGACAAAAACTAAAAACAACTCAATATGCTTCAAAATTATCTCAAACAATATGCTGATAGTTTGCAGACATGAATGGATTAAGTTGGAGAAAGAATTGAAGAAAAAAAATGAACATCTTCAAAAATGGTCAAATCTGGATATTTTTTGCCAGACCGGGTAGGCGAAATATCTCAGATTTCTGACAAAAAGTAAAAACCACTCAATATGCTTCAAAATGATCTCAAACAATATGCTGATAGTTTGCAGACATGAATGGATTAAGTTGGAGAAAGAATTGAAGAAAAAAATCAACATCTTCAAAAATGGTCAAATCTGGATTTTTTAGCCAGTGTCTATCCTTCATAACATACCTGAATATCCGCTCTCCTTTCTCGACACCTTCATAACACGACCTCAATATCTTCCTGTCTCCACACATAAGAAGCAGTGTCTATCTTGTTTAGATGAGTTACGTTGTCAGGTCCCAGGAACTCCATGGCCAGTAGGTACATATCCTGTCGAGATATCGATATCGTTTAGAAGTTTATTCTGCATTTAAGGTACCGACCATTATGATAATTAGTAGACACCGGGTAGGCCAAAAATCTCAGATTTCTGACAAAAACTAAAAACAACTCAATATGCTTCAAAATTATCTCAAACAATATGCTGATAGTTTGCAGACATGAATGGATTAAGTTGGAGAAAGAATTGAAGAAAAAAATCTACATCTTCAAAAATGGTAGGCGAAAAATCTCAGATTTCTGACAAAAAGTAAAAACCACTCAATATGCTTCAAAATGATCTCAAAAATCTCCTTGGTAGCTTCAGAACATGAATGGACTAAGTTGGAGTAAGAATTGAAGAAAAAAATCAACATCTTCAAAAATGGTCAAATCTGGATTTTTTAGCCAGTGTCTATCCTTCATAACATACCTGAATATCCGCTCTCCTTTCTCGACACCTTCATAACACGACCTCAATATCTTCCTGTCTCCACACATCAGAAGCAGTGTCTATCTTGTTTAGATGAGTTACGTTGTCAGGTCCCAGGAACTCCATGGCCAGTAGGTACATATCCTGTCGAGATATCGATATCGTTTAGAAGTTTATTCTGCATTTAAGGTACCGACCATTATGATAATTAGTAGACACCGGGTAGGCAAAAAATCTTGGATTTCTGACAAAAAACTAAAACCCACTCAATATGCTTCAAAATGATCTCAAACAATCTCCTTGGTAGCTTCAGAACATGAATAGACTAAGTTGGAGAAAGAATTGAAGAAAAAAATGAACATCTTCAAAAATGGTCAAATCTGGATATTTTTTGCCAGACCGGGTAGGCCAAAAATCTCAGATTTCTGAAAAAAACTAAAAACCACTCAATATGCTTCAAAATGATCTCAAACAATCTCCTTGGTAGCTTCAGAACACGATTGGATTAAGTTGGAGAAAGAATTGAAGAAAAAAATGAACATCTTCAAAAATGGTCAAATCTGGATATTTTTTGCCAGACCGGGTAGGCCAAAAATCTCAGATTTCTGACAAAAACTAAAAACAACTCAATATGCTTCAAAATTATCTCAAACAATATGCTGATAGTTTGCAGACATGAATGGATTAAGTTGGAGAAAGAATTGAAGAAAAAAAATGAACATCTTCAAAAATGGTCAAATCTGGATATTTTTTGCCAGACCGGGTAGGCGAAAAATCTCAGATTTCTGACAAAAAGTAAAAACCACTCAATATGCTTCAAAATGATCTCAAACAATATGCTGATAGTTTGCAGACATGAATGGATTAAGTTGGAGAAAGAATTGAAGAAAAAAATCAACATCTTCAAAAATGGTCAAATCTGGATTTTTTAGCCAGTGTCTATCCTTCATAACATACCTGAATATCCGCTCTCCTTTCTCGACACCTTCATAACACGACCTCAATATCTTCCTGTCTCCACACATCAGAAGCAGTGTCTATCTTGTTTAGATGAGTTACGTTGTCAGGTCCCAGGAACTCCATGGCCAGTAGGTACATATCCTGTCGAGATATCGATATCGTTTAGAAGTTTATTCTGCATTTAAGGTACCGACCATTATGATAATTAGTAGACACCGGGTAGGCAAAAAATCTTGGATTTCTGACAAAAAACTAAAACCCACTCAATATGCTTCAAAATGATCTCAAACAATCTCCTTGGTAGCTTCAGAACACGATTGGATTAAGTTGGAGAAAGAATTGAAGAAAAAAATGAACATCTTCAAAAATGGTCGAATCTGGATATTTTTTGCCAGACCGGGTAGGCCAAAAATCTCAGATTTCTGACAAAAACTAAAAACAACTCAATATGCTTCAAAATGATCTCAAACAATCTCCTTGGTAGCTTCAGAACATGAATGGACTAAGTTGGAGAAAGAATTGAAGAAAAAAATTAACATCTTCAAAAATGGTCAAATCTGGATATTTTTTGCCAGACCGGGTAGGCCAAAAATCTCAGATTTCTGACAAAAACTAAAAACAACTCAATATGCTTCAAAATTATCTCAAACAATATGCTGATAGTTTGCAGACATGAATGAATTAAGTTGGAGAAAGAATTGAAGAAAAAATGAACATCTTCAAAAATGGTCAAATCTGGATATTTTTTGCCAGACCGGGTAGGCCAAAAATCTCAGATTTCTGACAAAAACTAAAAACAACTCAATATGCTTCAAAATTATATCAAACAATCTCCTTGGTAGCTTCAGAACACGAATGGATTAAGTTGGAGAAAGAATTGAAGAACAAAATGAACATCTTCAAAAATGGTCAAATCTGGATATTTTTTGCCAGACCGGGTAGGCCAAAAATCTCAGATTTCTGAAAAAAACTAAAAACCACTCAATATGCTTCAAAATGATCTCAAAAATCTCCTTGGTAGCTTCAGAACATGAATGGACTAAGTTGGAGTAAGAATTGAAGAAAAAAATCAACATCTTCAAAAATGGTCAAATCTGGATTTTTTAGCCAGTGTCTATCCTTCATAACATACCTGAATATCCGCTCTCCTTTCTCGACACCTTCATAACACGACCTCAATATCTTCCTGTCTCCACACATCAGAAGCAGTGTCTATCTTGTTTAGATGAGTTACGTTGTCAGGTCCCAGGAACTCCATGGCCAGTAGGTACATATCCTGTCGAGATATCGATATCGTTTAGAAGTTTATTCTGCATTTAAGGTAGACACCGGGTAGGCAAAAAATCTTGGATTTCTGACAAAAAACTAAAACCCACTCAATATGCTTCAAAATGATCTCAAACAATCTCCTTGGTAGCTTCAGAACATGAATGGACTAAGTTGGAGAAAGAATTGAAGAAAAAAATGAACATCTTCAAAAATGGTCAAATCTGGATATTTTTTGCCAGACCGGGTAGGCCAAAAATCTCAGATTTCTGAAAAAAACTAAAAACCACTCAATATGCTTCAAAATGATCTCAAACAATCTCCTTGGTAGCTTCAGAACACGATTGGATTAAGTTGGAGAAAGAATTGAAGAAAAAAATGAACATCTTCAAAAATGGTCAAATCTGGATATTTTTTGCCAGACCGGGTAGGCCAAAAATCTCAGATTTCTGACAAAAACTAAAAACAACTCAATATGCTTCAAAATTATCTCAAACAATATGCTGATAGTTTGCAGACATGAATGGATTAAGTTGGAGAAAGAATTGAAGAAAAAAATGAACATCTTCAAAAATGGTCAAATCTGGATATTTTTTGCCAGACCGGGTAGGCCAAAAATCTCAGATTTCTGACAAAAACTAAAAACAACTCAATATGCTTCAAAATGATCTCAAACAATCTCCTTGGTAGCTTCAGAACACGATTGGATTAAGTTGGAGAAAGAATTGAAGAAAAAAATGAACATCTTCAAAAATGGTCAAATCTGGATATTTTTTGCCAGACCGGGTAGGCCAAAAATCTCAGATTTCTGACAAAAACTAAAAACAACTCAATATGCTTCAAAATTATCTCAAACAATCTCCTTGGTAGCTTCAGAACACGAATGGATTAAGTTGGAGAAAGAATTGAAGAAAAAAATGAACATCTTCAAAAATGGTCAAATCTGGATATTTTTTGCCAGACCGGGTAGGCCAAAAATCTCAGATTTCTGAAAAAAACTAAAAACCACTCAATATGCTTCAAAATGATCTCAAAAATCTCCTTGGTAGCTTCAGAACATGAATGGACTAAGTTGGAGTAAGAATTGAAGAAAAAAATCAACATCTTCAAAAATGGTCAAATCTGGATTTTTTAGCCAGTGTCTATCCTTCATAACATACCTGAATATCCGCTCTCCTTTCTCGACACCTTCATAACACGACCTCAATATCTTCCTGTCTCCACACATCAGAAGCAGTGTCTATCTTGTTTAGATGAGTTACGTTGTCAGGTCCCAGGAACTCCATGGCCAGTAGGTACATATCCTGTCGAGATATCGATATCGTTTAGAAGTTTATTCTGCATTTAAGGTACCGACCATTATGATAATTAGTAGACACCGGGTAGGCAAAAAATCTTGGATTTCTGACAAAAAACTAAAACCCACTCAATATGCTTCAAAATGATCTCAAACAATCTCCTTGGTAGCTTCAGAACATGAATGGACTAAGTTGGAGAAAGAATTGAAGAAAAAAATGAACATCTTCAAAAATGGTCAAATCTGGATATTTTTTGCCAGACCGGGTAGGCCAAAAATCTCAGATTTCTGAAAAAAACTAAAAACCACTCAATATGCTTCAAAATGATCTCAAACAATCTCCTTGGTAGCTTCAGAACACGATTGGATTAAGTTGGAGAAAGAATTGAAGAAAAAAATGAACATCTTCAAAAATGGTCAAATCTGGATATTTTTTGCCAGACCGGGTAGGCCAAAAATCTCAGATTTCTGACAAAAACTAAAAACAACTCAATATGCTTCAAAATTATCTCAAACAATCTCCTTGGTAGCTTCAGAACACGAATGGATTAAGTTGGAGAAAGAATTGAAGAAAAAAATGAACATCTTCAAAAATGGTCAAATCTGGATATTTTTTGCCAGACCGGGTAGGCCAAAAATCTCAGATTTCTGACAAAAACTAAAAACAACTCAATATGCTTCAAAATTATCTCAAACAATATGCTGATAGTTTGCAGACATGAATGGATTAAGTTGGAGAAAGAATTGAAGAAAAAAAATGAACATCTTCAAAAATGGTCAAATCTGGATATTTTTTGCCAGACCGGGTAGGCGAAAAATCTCAGATTTCTGACAAAAACTAAAAACAACTCAATATGCTTCAAAATTATCTCAAACAATATGCTGATAGTTTGCAGACATGAATGGATTAAGTTGGAGAAAGAATTGAAGAAAAAAAATGAACATCTTCAAAAATGGTCAAATCTGGATATTTTTTGCCAGACCGGGTAGGCGAAAAATCTCAGATTTCTGACAAAAACTAAAAACAACTCAATATGCTTCAAAATTATCTCAAACAATATGCTGATAGTTTGCAGACATGAATGGATTAAGTTGGAGAAAGAATTGAAGAAAAAAATGAACATCTTCAAAAATGGTCAAATCTGGATATTTTTTGCCAGACCGGGTAGGCGAAAAATCTCAGATTTCTGACAAAAACTAAAAACAACTCAATATGCTTCAAAATTATCTCAAACAATATGCTGATAGTTTGCAGACATGAATGGATTAAGTTGGAGAAAGAATTGAAGAAAAAAATGAACATCTTCAAAAATGGTCAAATCTGGATATTTTTTGCCAGACCGGGTAGGCCAAAAATCTCAGATTTCTGACAAAAACTAAAAACAACTCAATATGCTTCAAAATTATCTCAAACAATATGCTGATAGTTTGCAGACATGAATGGATTAAGTTGGAGAAAGAATTGAAGAAAAAAATCTACATCTTCAAAAATGGTAGGCGAAAAATCTCAGATTTCTGACAAAAAGTAAAAACCACTCAATATGCTTCAAAATGATCTCAAAAATCTCCTTGGTAGCTTCAGAACATGAATGGACTAAGTTGGAGTAAGAATTGAAGAAAAAAATCAACATCTTCAAAAATGGTCAAATCTGGATTTTTTAGCCAGTGTCTATCCTTCATAACATACCTGAATATCCGCTCTCCTTTCTCGACACCTTCATAACACGACCTCAATATCTTCCTGTCTCCACACATCAGAAGCAGTGTCTATATTGTTTAGATGAGTTACGTTGTCAGGTCCCAGGAACTCCATGGCCAGTAGGTACATATCCTGTCGAGATATCGATATCGTTTAGAAGTTTATTCTGCATTTAAGGTACCGACCATTATGATAATTAGTAGACACCGGGTAGGCAAAAAATCTTGGATTTCTGACAAAAAACTAAAACCCACTCAATATGCTTTAAAATGATCTCAAACAATCTCCTTGGTAGCTTCAGAACAGGAATGGACTAAGTTGGAGAAAGAATTGAAGAAAAAAATGAACATCTTCAAAAATGGTCAAATCTGGATATTTTTTGCCAGACCGGGTAGGCCAAAAATCTCAGATTTCTCATAAAAACTAAAAACCACTCAGTATGCTTCAAAATGATCTCAAACAATCTCCTTGGTAGCTTCAGAACACGATTGGATTAAGTTGGAGAAAGAATTGAAGAAAAAAATGAACATCTTCAAAAATAGTCAAATCTGGATATTTTTTGCCAGACCGGGTAGGCCAAAAATCTCAGATTTCTGAAAAAAACTAAAAACCACTCAATATGCTTCAAAATGATCTCAAACAATCTCCTTGGTAGCTTCAGAACACGAATGGATTAAGTTGGAGAAAGAATTGAAGAAAAAAATGAACATCTTCAAAAATGGTCAAATCTGGATATTTTTTGCCAGACCGGGTAGGCCAAAAATCTCAGATTTCTGACAAAAACTAAAAACAACTCAATATGCTTCAAAATTATCTCAAACAATATGCTGATAGTTTGCAGACATGAATGGATTAAGTTGGAGAAAGAATTGAAGAAAAAAATGAACATCTTCAAAAATGGTCGAATCTGGATATTTTTTGCCAGACCGGGTAGGCCAAAAATCTCAGATTTCTGACAAAAACTAAAAACAACTCAATATGCTTCAAAATTATCTCAAACAATATGCTGATAGTTTGCAGACATGAATGGATTAAGTTGGAGAAAGAATTGAAGAAAAAAATCTACATCTTCAAAAATGGTAGGCGAAAAATCTCAGATTTCTGACAAAAAGTAAAAACCACTCAATATGCTTCAAAATGATCTCAAAAATCTCCTTGGTAGCTTCAGAACATGAATGGACTAAGTTGGAGTAAGAATTGAAGAAAAAAATCAACATCTTCAAAAATGGTCAAATCTGGATTTTTTAGCCAGTGTCTATCCTTCATAACATACCTGAATATCCGCTCTCCTTTCTCGACACCTTCATAACACGACCTCAATATCTTCCTGTCTCCACACATCAGAAGCAGTGTCTATCTTGTTTAGATGAGTTACGTTGTCAGGTCCCAGGAACTCCATGGCCAGTAGGTACATATCCTGTCGAGATATCGATATCGTTTAGAAGTTTATTCTGCATTTAAGGTACCGACCATTATGATAATTAGTAGACACCG
This sequence comes from Actinernus sp. WN-2022, assembly GCA_030867875.1. NCBI lineage: Eukaryota > Metazoa > Cnidaria > Anthozoa > Actiniaria > Actinernidae > Actinernus > Actinernus sp. WN-2022. The sequence goes on from JAOWCC010001589.1 coordinate 135,864,617, forward strand.
GGTAGGCAAAAAATCTTGGATTTCTGACAAAAAACTAAAACCCACTCAATATGCTTCAAAATGATCTCAAACAATCTCCTTGGTAGCTTCAGAACATGAATGGACTAAGTTGGAGAAAGAATTGAAGAAAAAAATGAACATCTTCAAAAATGGTCAAATCTGGATATTTTTTGCCAGACCGGGTAGGCCAAAAATCTCAGATTTCTGAAAAAAACTAAAAACCACTCAATATGCTTCAAAATGATCTCAAACAATCTCCTTGGTAGCTTCAGAACACGATTGGATTAAGTTGGAGAAAGAATTGAAGAAAAAAATGAACATCTTCAAAAATGGTCAAATCTGGATATTTTTTGCCAGACCGGGTAGGCCAAAAATCTCAGATTTCTGACAAAAACTAAAAACAACTCAATATGCTTCAAAATTATCTCAAACAATATGCTGATAGTTTGCAGACATGAATGGATTAAGTTGGAGAAAGAATTGAAGAAAAAAATGAACATCTTCAAAAATGGTCAAATCTGGATATTTTTTGCCAGACCGGGTAGGCCAAAAATCTCAGATTTCTCAAAAAAACTAAAAACCACTCAGTATGCTTCAAAATGATCTCAAACAATCTCCTTGGTAGCTTCAGAACACGATTGGATTAAGTTGGAGAAAGAATTGAAGAAAAAAATGAACATCTTCAAAAATGGTCAAATCTGGATATTTTTTGCCAGACCGGGTAGGCCAAAAATCTCAGATTTCTGAAAAAAACTAAAAACCACTCAATATGCTTCAAAATGATCTCAAACAATCTCCTTGGTAGCTTCAGAACACGAATGGATTAAGTTGGAGAAAGAATTGAAGAAAAAAATGAACATCTTCAAAAATGGTCAAATCTGGATATTTTTTGCCAGACCGGGTAGGCCAAAAATCTCAGATTTCTGACAAAAACTAAAAACAACTCAATATGCTTCAAAATTATCTCAAACAATATGCTGATAGTTTGCAGACATGAATGGATTAAGTTGGAGAAAGAATTGAAGAAAAAAATGAACATCTTCAAAAATGGTCGAATCTGGATATTTTTTGCCAGACCGGGTAGGCCAAAAATCTCAGATTTCTGACAAAAACTAAAAACAACTCAATATGCTTCAAAATTATCTCAAACAATATGCTGATAGTTTGCAGACATGAATGGATTAAGTTGGAGAAAGAATTGAAGAAAAAAATCTACATCTTCAAAAATGGTAGGCGAAAAATCTCAGATTTCTGACAAAAAGTAAAAACCACTCAATATGCTTCAAAATGATCTCAAAAATCTCCTTGGTAGCTTCAGAACATGAATGGACTAAGTTGGAGTAAGAATTGAAGAAAAAAATCAACATCTTCAAAAATGGTCAAATCTGGATTTTTTAGCCAGTGTCTATCCTTCATAACATACCTGAATATCCGCTCTCCTTTCTCGACACCTTCATAACACGACCTCAATATCTTCCTGTCTCCACACATCAGAAGCAGTGTCTATCTTGTTTAGATGAGTTACGTTGTCAGGTCCCAGGAACTCCATGGCCAGTAGGTACATATCCTGTCGAGATATCGATATCGTTTAGAAGTTTATTCTGCATTTAAGGTACCGACCATTATGATAATTAGTAGACACCGGGTAGGCAAAAAATCTTGGATTTCTGACAAAAAACTAAAACCCACTCAATATGCTTCAAAATGATCTCAAACAATCTCCTTGGTAGCTTCAGAACATGAATGGACTAAGTTGGAGAAAGAATTGAAGAAAAAAATGAACATCTTCAAAAATGGTCAAATCTGGATATTTTTTGCCAGACCGGGTAGGCCAAAAATCTCAGATTTCTGAAAAAAACTAAAAACAACTCAATATGCTTCAAAATGATCTCAAAAATCTCCTTGGTAGCTTCAGAACATGAATGGACTAAGTTGGAGTAAGAATTGAAGAAAAAAATCAACATCTTCAAAAATGGTCAAATCTGGATTTTTTAGCCAGTGTCTATCCTTCATAACATACCTGAATATCCGCTCTCCTTTCTCGACACCTTCATAACACGACCTCAATATCTTCCTGTCTCCACACATCAGAAGCAGTGTCTATCTTGTTTAGATGAGTTACGTTGTCAGGTCCCAGGAACTCCATGGCCAGTAGGTACATATCCTGTCGAGATATCGATATCGTTTAGAAGTTTATTCTGCATTTAAGGTACCGACCATTATGATAATTAGTAGACACCGGGTAGGCAAAAAATCTTGGATTTCTGACAAAAAACTAAAAACAACTCAATATGCTTCAAAATTATCTCAAACAATATGCTGATAGTTTGCAGACATGAATGGATTAAGTTGGAGAAAGAATTGAAGAAAAAAATGAACATCTTCAAAAATGGTCGAATCTGGATATTTTTTGCCAGACCGGGTAGGCCAAAAATCTCAGATTTCTGAAAAAAACTAAAAACAACTCAATATGCTTCAAAATTATCTCAAACAATATGCTGATAGTTTGCAGACATGGATGGATTAAGTTGGAGAAAGAATTGAAGAAAAAAATCTACATCTTCAAAAATGGTAGGCGAAAAATCTCAGATTTCTGACAAAAAGTAAAAACCACTCAATATGCTTCAAAATGATCTCAAAAATCTCCTTGGTAGCTTCAGAACATGAATGGACTAAGTTGGAGTAAGAATTGAAGAAAAAAATCAACATCTTCAAAAATGGTCAAATCTGGATTTTTTAGCCAGTGTCTATCCTTCATAACATACCTGAATATCCGCTCTCCTTTCTCGACACCTTCATAACACGACCTCAATATCTTCCTGTCTCCACACATCAGAAGCAGTGTCTATCTTGTTTAGATGAGTTACGTTGTCAGGTCCCAGGAACTCCATGGCCAGTAGGTACATATCCTGTCGAGATATCGATATCGTTTAGAAGTTTATTCTGCATTTAAGGTACCGACCATTATGATAATTAGTAGACACCGGGTAGGCAAAAAAATCTTGGATTTCTGACAAAAAACTAAAACCCACTCAATATGCTTCAAAATGATCTCAAACAATCTCCTTGGTAGCTTCAGAACATGAATGGACTAAGTTGGAGAAAGAATTGAAGAAAAAAATGAACATCTTCAAAAATGGTCAAATCTGGATATTTTTTGCCAGACCGGGTAGGCCAAAAATCTCAGATTTCTGAAAAAAACTAAAAACAACTCAATATGCTTCAAAATTATCTCAAACAATATGCTGATAGTTTGCAGACATGAATGGATTAAGTTGGAGAAAGAATTGAAGAAAAAAATGAACATCTTCAAAAATGGTCAAATCTGGATATTTTTTGCCAGACCGGGTAGGCCAAAAATCTCAGATTTCTGACAAAAACTAAAAACAACTCAATATGCTTCAAAATTATCTCAAACAATATGCTGATAGTTTGCAGACATGAATGGATTAAGTTGGAGAAAGAATTGAAGAAAAAAATGAACATCTTCAAAAATGGTCGAATCTGGATATTTTTTGCCAGACCGGGTAGGCCAAAAATCTCAGATTTCTGACAAAAACTAAAAACAACTCAATATGCTTCAAAATTATCTCAAACAATATGCTGATAGTTTGCAGACATGAATGGATTAAGTTGGAGAAAGAATTGAAGAAAAAAATCTACATCTTCAAAAATGGTAGGCGAAAAATCTCAGATTTCTGACAAAAAGTAAAAACCACTCAATATGCTTCAAAATGATCTCAAAAATCTCCTTGGTAGCTTCAGAACATGAATGGACTAAGTTGGAGTAAGAATTGAAGAAAAAAATCAACATCTTCAAAAATGGTCAAATCTGGATTTTTTAGCCAGTGTCTATCCTTCATAACATACCTGAATATCCGCTCTCCTTTCTCGACACCTTCATAACACGACCTCAATATCTTCCTGTCTCCACACATCAGAAGCAGTGTCTATCTTGTTTAGATGAGTTACGTTGTCAGGTCCCAGGAACTCCATGGCCAGTAGGTACATATCCTGTCGAGATATCGATATCGTTTAGAAGTTTATTCTGCATTTAAGGTACCGACCATTATGATAATTAGTAGACACCGGGTAGGCAAAAAATCTTGGATTTCTGACAAAAAACTAAAACCCACTCAATATGCTTCAAAATGATCTCAAACAATCTCCTTGGTAGCTTCAGAACATGAATGGACTAAGTTGGAGAAAGAATTGAAGAAAAAAATGAACATCTTCAAAAATGGTCAAATCTGGATATTTTTTGCCAGACCGGGTAGGCCAAAAATCTCAGATTTCTGAAAAAAACTAAAAACAACTCAATATGCTTCAAAATTATCTCAAACAATATGCTGATAGTTTGCAGACATGAATGGATTAAGTTGGAGAAAGAATTGAAGAAAAAAATGAACATCTTCAAAAATGGTCAAATCTGGATATTTTTTGCCAGACCGGGTAGGCCAAAAATCTCAGATTTCTGAAAAAAACTAAAAACAACTCAATATGCTTCAAAATTATCTCAAACAATATGCTGATAGTTTGCAGACATGAATGGATTAAGTTGGAGAAAGAATTGAAGAAAAAAATGAACATCTTCAAAAATGGTCAAATCTGGATATTTTTTGCCAGACCGGGTAGGCCAAAAATCTCAGATTTCTGACAAAAACTAAAAACAACTCAATATGCTTCAAAATTATCTCAAACAATATGCTGATAGTTTGCAGACATGAATGGATTAAGTTGGAGAAAGAATTGAAGAAAAAAATGAACATCTTCAAAAATGGTCGAATCTGGATATTTTTTGCCAGACCGGGTAGGCCAAAAATCTCAGATTTCTGACAAAAACTAAAAACAACTCAATATGCTTCAAAATTATCTCAAACAATATGCTGATAGTTTGCAGACATGGATGGATTAAGTTGGAGAAAGAATTGAAGAAAAAAATCTACATCTTCAAAAATGGTAGGCGAAAAATCTCAGATTTCTGACAAAAAGTAAAAACCACTCAATATGCTTCAAAATGATCTCAAAAATCTCCTTGGTAGCTTCAGAACATGAATGGACTAAGTTGGAGTAAGAATTGAAGAAAAAAATCAACATCTTCAAAAATGGTCAAATCTGGATTTTTTAGCCAGTGTCTATCCTTCATAACATACCTGAATATCCGCTCTCCTTTCTCGACACCTTCATAACACGACCTCAATATCTTCCTGTCTCCACACATCAGAAGCAGTGTCTATCTTGTTTAGATGAGTTACGTTGTCAGGTCCCAGGAACTCCATGGCCAGTAGGTACATATCCTGTCGAGATATCGATATCGTTTAGAAGTTTATTCTGCATTTAAGGTACCGACCATTATGATAATTAGTAGACACCGGGTAGGCAAAAAATCTTGGATTTCTGACAAAAAACTAAAACCCACTCAATATGCTTCAAAATGATCTCAAACAATCTCCTTGGTAGCTTCAGAACATGAATGGACTAAGTTGGAGAAAGAATTGAAGAAAAAAATGAACATCTTCAAAAATGGTCAAATCTGGATATTTTTTGCCAGACCGGGTAGGCCAAAAATCTCAGATTTCTGAAAAAAACTAAAAACAACTCAATATGCTTCAAAATTATCTCAAACAATATGCTGATAGTTTGCAGACATGAATGGATTAAGTTGGAGAAAGAATTGAAGAAAAAAATGAACATCTTCAAAAATGGTCAAATCTGGATATTTTTTGCCAGACCGGGTAGGCCAAAAATCTCAGATTTCTGACAAAAACTAAAAACAACTCAATATGCTTCAAAATTATCTCAAACAATATGCTGATAGTTTGCAGACATGAATGGATTAAGTTGGAGAAAGAATTGAAGAAAAAAATGAACATCTTCAAAAATGGTCGAATCTGGATATTTTTTGCCAGACCGGGTAGGCCAAAAATCTCAGATTTCTGACAAAAACTAAAAACAACTCAATATGCTTCAAAATTATCTCAAACAATATGCTGATAGTTTGCAGACATGAATGGATTAAGTTGGAGAAAGAATTGAAGAAAAAAATCTACATCTTCAAAAATGGTAGGCGAAAAATCTCAGATTTCTGACAAAAAGTAAAAACCACTCAATATGCTTCAAAATGATCTCAAAAATCTCCTTGGTAGCTTCAGAACATGAATGGACTAAGTTGGAGTAAGAATTGAAGAAAAAAATCAACATCTTCAAAAATGGTCAAATCTGGATTTTTTAGCCAGTGTCTATCCTTCATAACATACCTGAATATCCGCTCTCCTTTCTCGACACCTTCATAACACGACCTCAATATCTTCCTGTCTCCACACATCAGAAGCAGTGTCTATCTTGTTTAGATGAGTTACGTTGTCAGGTCCCAGGAACTCCATGGCCAGTAGGTACATATCCTGTCGAGATATCGATATCGTTTAGAAGTTTATTCTGCATTTAAGGTACCGACCATTATGATAATTAGTAGACACCGGGTAGGCAAAAAATCTTGGATTTCTGACAAAAAACTAAAACCCACTCAATATGCTTCAAAATGATCTCAAACAATCTCCTTGGTAGCTTCAGAACATGAATGGACTAAGTTGGAGAAAGAATTGAAGAAAAAAATGAACATCTTCAAAAATGGTCAAATCTGGATATTTTTTGCCAGACCGGGTAGGCCAAAAATCTCAGATTTCTGAAAAAAACTAAAAACAACTCAATATGCTTCAAAATTATCTCAAACAATATGCTGATAGTTTGCAGACATGAATGGATTAAGTTGGAGAAAGAATTGAAGAAAAAAATGAACATCTTCAAAAATGGTCAAATCTGGATATTTTTTGCCAGACCGGGTAGGCCAAAAATCTCAGATTTCTGACAAAAACTAAAAACAACTCAATATGCTTCAAAATTATCTCAAACAATATGCTGATAGTTTGCAGACATGAATGGATTAAGTTGGAGAAAGAATTGAAGAAAAAAATGAACATCTTCAAAAATGGTCAAATCTGGATATTTTTTGCCAGACCGGGTAGGCCAAAAATCTCAGATTTCTGACAAAAACTAAAAACAACTCAATATGCTTCAAAATTATCTCAAACAATATGCTGATAGTTTGCAGACATGAATGGATTAAGTTGGAGAAAGAATTGAAGAAAAAAATGAACATCTTCAAAAATGGTCAAATCTGGATATTTTTTGCCAGACCGGGTAGGCCAAAAATCTCAGATTTCTGACAAAAACTAAAAACAACTCAATATGCTTCAAAATTATCTCAAACAATATGCTGATAGTTTGCAGACATGAATGGATTAAGTTGGAGAAAGAATTGAAGAAAAAAATCTACATCTTCAAAAATGGTAGGCGAAAAATCTCAGATTTCTGACAAAAAGTAAAAACCACTCAATATGCTTCAAAATGATCTCAAAAATCTCCTTGGTAGCTTCAGAACATGAATGGACTAAGTTGGAGTAAGAATTGAAGAAAAAAATCAACATCTTCAAAAATGGTCAAATCTGGATTTTTTAGCCAGTGTCTATCCTTCATAACATACCTGAATATCCGCTCTCCTTTCTCGACACCTTCATAACACGACCTCAATATCTTCCTGTCTCCACACATCAGAAGCAGTGTCTATCTTGTTTAGATGAGTTACGTTGTCAGGTCCCAGGAACTCCATGGCCAGTAGGTACATATCCTGTCGAGATATCGATATCGTTTAGAAGTTTATTCTGCATTTAAGGTACCGACCATTATGATAATTAGTAGACACCGGGTAGGCAAAAAATCTTGGATTTCTGACAAAAAACTAAAACCCACTCAATATGCTTCAAAATGATCTCAAACAATCTCCTTGGTAGCTTCAGAACATGAATGGACTAAGTTGGAGTAAGAATTGAAGAAAAAAATCAACATCTTCAAAAATGGTCAAATCTGGATTTTTTAGCCAGTGTCTATCCTTCATAACATACCTGAATATCCGCTCTCCTTTCTCGACACCTTCATAACACGACCTCAATATCTTCCTGTCTCCACACATCAGAAGCAGTGTCTATCTTGTTTAGATGAGTTACGTTGTCAGGTCCCAGGAACTCCATGGCCAGTAGGTACATATCCTGTCGAGATATCGATATCGTTTAGAAGTTTATTCTGCATTTAAGGTACCGACCATAATGATAATTAGTAGACACCGGGTAGGCAAAAAATCTTGGATTTCTGACAAAAAACTAAAACCCACTCAATATGCTTCAAAATGATCTCAAACAATCTCCTTGGTAGCTTCAGAACATGAATGGACTAAGTTGGAGAAAGAATTGAAGAAAAAAATGAACATCTTCAAAAATGGTCAAATCTGGATATTTTTTGCCAGACCGGGTAGGCCAAAAATCTCAGATTTCTGAAAAAAACTAAAAACAACTCAATATGCTTCAAAATGATCTCAAAAATCTCCTTGGTAGCTTCAGAACATGAATGGACTAAGTTGGAGTAAGAATTGAAGAAAAAAATCAACATCTTCAAAAATGGTCAAATCTGGATTTTTTAGCCAGTGTCTATCCTTCATAACATACCTGAATATCCGCTCTCCTTTCTCGACACCTTCATAACACGACCTCAATATCTTCCTGTCTCCACACATCAGAAGCAGTGTCTATCTTGTTTAGATGAGTTACGTTGTCAGGTCCCAGGAACTCCATGGCCAGTAGGTACATATCCTGTCGAGATATCGATATCGTTTAGAAGTTTATTCTGCATTTAAGGTACCGACCATTATGATAATTAGTAGACACCGGGTAGGCAAAAAATCTTGGATTTCTGACAAAAAACTAAAACCCACTCAATATGCTTCAAAATGATCTCAAACAATCTCCTTGGTAGCTTCAGAACATGAATGGACTAAGTTGGAGAAAGAATTGAAGAAAAAAATGAACATCTTCAAAAATGGTCAAATCTGGATATTTTTTGCCAGACCGGGTAGGCCAAAAATCTCAGATTTCTGAAAAAAACTAAAAACAACTCAATATGCTTCAAAATTATCTCAAACAATATGCTGATAGTTTGCAGACATGAATGGATTAAGTTGGAGAAAGAATTGAAGAAAAAAATGAACATCTTCAAAAATGGTCAAATCTGGATATTTTTTGCCAGACCGGGTAGGCCAAAAATCTCAGATTTCTGACAAAAACTAAAAACAACTCAATATGCTTCAAAATTATCTCAAACAATATGCTGATAGTTTGCAGACATGAATGGATTAAGTTGGAGAAAGAATTGAAGAAAAAAATGAACATCTTCAAAAATGGTCGAATCTGGATATTTTTTGCCAGACCGGGTAGGCCAAAAATCTCAGATTTCTGACAAAAACTAAAAACAACTCAATATGCTTCAAAATTATCTCAAACAATATGCTGATAGTTTGCAGACATGAATGGATTAAGTTGGAGAAAGAATTGAAGAAAAAAATCTACATCTTCAAAAATGGTAGGCGAAAAATCTCAGATTTCTGACAAAAAGTAAAAACCACTCAATATGCTTCAAAATGATCTCAAAAATCTCCTTGGTAGCTTCAGAACATGAATGGACTAAGTTGGAGTAAGAATTGAAGAAAAAAATCAACATCTTCAAAAATGGTCAAATCTGGATTTTTTAGCCAGTGTCTATCCTTCATAACATACCTGAATATCCGCTCTCCTTTCTCGACACCTTCATAACACGACCTCAATATCTTCCTGTCTCCACACATCAGAAGCAGTGTCTATCTTGTTTAGATGAGTTACGTTGTCAGGTCCCAGGAACTCCATGGCCAGTAGGTACATATCCTGTCGAGATATCGATATCGTTTAGAAGTTTATTCTGCATTTAAGGTACCGACCATTATGATAATTAGTAGACACCGGGTAGGCAAAAAATCTTGGATTTCTGACAAAAAACTAAAACCCACTCAATATGCTTCAAAATGATCTCAAACAATCTCCTTGGTAGCTTCAGAACATGAATGGACTAAGTTGGAGAAAGAATTGAAGAAAAAAATGAACATCTTCAAAAATGGTCAAATCTGGATATTTTTTGCCAGACCGGGTAGGCCAAAAATCTCAGATTTCTGAAAAAAACTAAAAACAACTCAATATGCTTCAAAATGATCTCAAAAATCTCCTTGGTAGCTTCAGAACATGAATGGACTAAGTTGGAGTAAGAATTGAAGAAAAAAATCAACATCTTCAAAAATGGTCAAATCTGGATTTTTTAGCCAGTGTCTATCCTTCATAACATACCTGAATATCCGCTCTCCTTTCTCGACACCTTCATAACACGACCTCAATATCTTCCTGTCTCCACACATCAGAAGCAGTGTCTATCTTGTTTAGATGAGTTACGTTGTCAGGTCCCAGGAACTCCATGGCCAGTAGGTACATATCCTGTCGAGATATCGATATCGTTTAGAAGTTTATTCTGCATTTAAGGTACCGACCATTATGATAATTAGTAGACACCGGGTAGGCAAAAAATCTTGGATTTCTGACAAAAAACTAAAACCCACTCAATATGCTTCAAAATGATCTCAAACAATCTCCTTGGTAGCTTCAGAACATGAATGGACTAAGTTGGAGAAAGAATTGAAGAAAAAAATGAACATCTTCAAAAATGGTCAAATCTGGATATTTTTTGCCAGACCGGGTAGGCCAAAAATCTCAGATTTCTGAAAAAAACTAAAAACAACTCAATATGCTTCAAAATTATCTCAAACAATATGCTGATAGTTTGCAGACATGAATGGATTAAGTTGGAGAAAGAATTGAAGAAAAAAATGAACATCTTCAAAAATGGTCAAATCTGGATATTTTTTGCCAGACCGGGTAGGCCAAAAATCTCAGATTTCTGACAAAAACTAAAAACAACTCAATATGCTTCAAAATTATCTCAAACAATATGCTGATAGTTTGCAGACATGAATGGATTAAGTTGGAGAAAGAATTGAAGAAAAAAATGAACATCTTCAAAAATGGTCGAATCTGGATATTTTTTGCCAGACCGGGTAGGCCAAAAATCTCAGATTTCTGACAAAAACTAAAAACAACTCAATATGCTTCAAAATTATCTCAAACAATATGCTGATAGTTTGCAGACATGAATGGATTAAGTTGGAGAAAGAATTGAAGAAAAAAATCTACATCTTCAAAAATGGTAGGCGAAAAATCTCAGATTTCTGACAAAAAGTAAAAACCACTCAATATGCTTCAAAATGATCTCAAAAATCTCCTTGGTAGCTTCAGAACATGAATGGACTAAGTTGGAGTAAGAATTGAAGAAAAAAATCAACATCTTCAAAAATGGTCAAATCTGGATTTTTTAGCCAGTGTCTATCCTTCATAACATACCTGAATATCCGCTCTCCTTTCTCGACACCTTCATAACACGACCTCAATATCTTCCTGTCTCCACACATCAGAAGCAGTGTCTATCTTGTTTAGATGAGTTACGTTGTCAGGTCCCAGGAACTCCATGGCCAGTAGGTACATATCCTGTCGAGATATCGATATCGTTTAGAAGTTTATTCTGCATTTAAGGTACCGACCATTATGATAATTAGTAGACACCGGGTAGGCAAAAAATCTTGGATTTCTGACAAAAAACTAAAACCCACTCAATATGCTTCAAAATGATCTCAAACAATCTCCTTGGTAGCTTCAGAACATGAATGGACTAAGTTGGAGAAAGAATTGAAGAAAAAAATGAACATCTTCAAAAATGGTCAAATCTGGATATTTTTTGCCAGACCGGGTAGGCCAAAAATCTCAGATTTCTGAAAAAAACTAAAAACAACTCAATATGCTTCAAAATGATCTCAAAAATCTCCTTGGTAGCTTCAGAACATGAATGGACTAAGTTGGAGTAAGAATTGAAGAAAAAAATCAACATCTTCAAAAATGGTCAAATCTGGATTTTTTAGCCAGTGTCTATCCTTCATAACATACCTGAATATCCGCTCTCCTTTCTCGACACCTTCATAACACGACCTCAATATCTTCCTGTCTCCACACATCAGAAGCAGTGTCTATCTTGTTTAGATGAGTTACGTTGTCAGGTCCCAGGAACTCCATGGCCAGTAGGTACATATCCTGTCGAGATATCGATATCGTTTAGAAGTTTATTCTGCATTTAAGGTACCGACCATTATGATAATTAGTAGACACCGGGTAGGCAAAAAATCTTGGATTTCTGACAAAAAACTAAAACCCACTCAATATGCTTCAAAATGATCTCAAACAATCTCCTTGGTAGCTTCAGAACATGAATGGACTAAGTTGGAGAAAGAATTGAAGAAAAAAATGAACATCTTCAAAAATGGTCAAATCTGGATATTTTTTGCCAGACCGGGTAGGCCAAAAATCTCAGATTTCTGAAAAAAACTAAAAACAACTCAATATGCTTCAAAATTATCTCAAACAATATGCTGATAGTTTGCAGACATGAATGGATTAAGTTGGAGAAAGAATTGAAGAAAAAAATGAACATCTTCAAAAATGGTCAAATCTGGATATTTTTTGCCAGACCGGGTAGGCCAAAAATCTCAGATTTCTGACAAAAACTAAAAACAACTCAATATGCTTCAAAATTATCTCAAACAATATGCTGATAGTTTGCAGACATGAATGGATTAAGTTGGAGAAAGAATTGAAGAAAAAAATGAACATCTTCAAAAATGGTCGAATCTGGATATTTTTTGCCAGACCGGGTAGGCCAAAAATCTCAGATTTCTGACAAAAACTAAAAACAACTCAATATGCTTCAAAATTATCTCAAACAATATGCTGATAGTTTGCAGACATGGATGGATTAAGTTGGAGAAAGAATTGAAGAAAAAAATCTACATCTTCAAAAATGGTAGGCGAAAAATCTCAGATTTCTGACAAAAAGTAAAAACCACTCAATATGCTTCAAAATGATCTCAAAAATCTCCTTGGTAGCTTCAGAACATGAATGGACTAAGTTGGAGTAAGAATTGAAGAAAAAAATCAACATCTTCAAAAATGGTCAAATCTGGATTTTTTAGCCAGTGTCTATCCTTCATAACATACCTGAATATCCGCTCTCCTTTCTCGACACCTTCATAACACGACCTCAATATCTTCCTGTCTCCACACATCAGAAGCAGTGTCTATCTTGTTTAGATGAGTTACGTTGTCAGGTCCCAGGAACTCCATGGCCAGTAGGTACATATCCTGTCGAGATATCGATATCGTTTAGAAGTTTATTCTGCATTTAAGGTACCGACCATTATGATAATTAGTAGACACCGGGTAGGCAAAAAATCTTGGATTTCTGACAAAAAACTAAAACCCACTCAATATGCTTCAAAATGATCTCAAACAATCTCCTTGGTAGCTTCAGAACATGAATGGACTAAGTTGGAGAAAGAATTGAAGAAAAAAATGAACATCTTCAAAAATGGTCAAATCTGGATATTTTTTGCCAGACCGGGTAGGCCAAAAATCTCAGATTTCTGAAAAAAACTAAAAACAACTCAATATGCTTCAAAATTATCTCAAACAATATGCTGATAGTTTGCAGACATGAATGGATTAAGTTGGAGAAAGAATTGAAGAAAAAAATGAACATCTTCAAAAATGGTCAAATCTGGATATTTTTTGCCAGACCGGGTAGGCCAAAAATCTCAGATTTCTGACAAAAACTAAAAACAACTCAATATGCTTCAAAATTATCTCAAACAATATGCTGATAGTTTGCAGACATGAATGGATTAAGTTGGAGAAAGAATTGAAGAAAAAAATGAACATCTTCAAAAATGGTCGAATCTGGATATTTTTTGCCAGACCGGGTAGGCCAAAAATCTCAGATTTCTGACAAAAACTAAAAACAACTCAATATGCTTCAAAATTATCTCAAACAATATGCTGATAGTTTGCAGACATGAATGGATTAAGTTGGAGAAAGAATTGAAGAAAAAAATCTACATCTTCAAAAATGGTAGGCGAAAAATCTCAGATTTCTGACAAAAAGTAAAAACCACTCAATATGCTTCAAAATGATCTCAAAAATCTCCTTGGTAGCTTCAGAACATGAATGGACTAAGTTGGAGTAAGAATTGAAGAAAAAAATCAACATCTTCAAAAATGGTCAAATCTGGATTTTTTAGCCAGTGTCTATCCTTCATAACATACCTGAATATCCGCTCTCCTTTCTCGACACCTTCATAACACGACCTCAATATCTTCCTGTCTCCACACATCAGAAGCAGTGTCTATCTTGTTTAGATGAGTTACGTTGTCAGGTCCCAGGAACTCCATGGCCAGTAGGTACATATCCTGTCGAGATATCGATATCGTTTAGAAGTTTATTCTGCATTTAAGGTACCGACCATTATGATAATTAGTAGACACCGGGTAGGCAAAAAATCTTGGATTTCTGACAAAAAACTAAAACCCACTCAATATGCTTCAAAATGATCTCAAACAATCTCCTTGGTAGCTTCAGAACATGAATGGACTAAGTTGGAGAAAGAATTGAAGAAAAAAATGAACATCTTCAAAAATGGTCAAATCTGGATATTTTTTGCCAGACCGGGTAGGCCAAAAATCTCAGATTTCTGAAAAAAACTAAAAACAACTCAATATGCTTCAAAATTATCTCAAACAATATGCTGATAGTTTGCAGACATGAATGGATTAAGTTGGAGAAAGAATTGAAGAAAAAAATGAACATCTTCAAAAATGGTCAAATCTGGATATTTTTTGCCAGACCGGGTAGGCCAAAAATCTCAGATTTCTGACAAAAACTAAAAACAACTCAATATGCTTCAAAATTATCTCAAACAATATGCTGATAGTTTGCAGACATGAATGGATTAAGTTGGAGAAAGAATTGAAGAAAAAAATGAACATCTTCAAAAATGGTCAAATCTGGATATTTTTTGCCAGACCGGGTAGGCGAAAAATCTCAGATTTCTGACAAAAACTAAAAACAACTCAATATGCTTCAAAATTATCTCAAACAATATGCTGATAGTTTGCAGACATGAATGGATTAAGTTGGAGAAAGAATTGAAGAAAAAAATCTACATCTTCAAAAATGGTAGGCGAAAAATCTCAGATTTCTGACAAAAAGTAAAAACCACTCAATATGCTTCAAAATGATCTCAAAAATCTCCTTGGTAGCTTCAGAACATGAATGGACTAAGTTGGAGTAAGAATTGAAGAAAAAAATCAACATCTTCAAAAATGGTCAAATCTGGATTTTTTAGCCAGTGTCTATCCTTCATAACATACCTGAATATCCGCTCTCCTTTCTCGACACCTTCATAACACGACCTCAATATCTTCCTGTCTCCACACATCAGAAGCAGTGTCTATCTTGTTTAGATGAGTTACGTTGTCAGGTCCCAGGAACTCCATGGCCAGTAGGTACATATCCTGTCGAGATATCGATATCGTTTAGAAGTTTATTCTGCATTTAAGGTACCGACCATTATGATAATTAGTAGACACCGGGTAGGCAAAAAATCTTGGATTTCTGACAAAAAACTAAAACCCACTCAATATGCTTCAAAATGATCTCAAACAATCTCCTTGGTAGCTTCAGAACATGAATGGACTAAGTTGGAGAAAGAATTGAAGAAAAAAATGAACATCTTCAAAAATGGTCAAATCTGGATATTTTTTGCCAGACCGGGTAGGCCAAAAATCTCAGATTTCTGAAAAAAACTAAAAACAACTCAATATGCTTCAAAATGATCTCAAAAATCTCCTTGGTAGCTTCAGAACATGAATGGACTAAGTTGGAGTAAGAATTGAAGAAAAAAATCAACATCTTCAAAAATGGTCAAATCTGGATTTTTTAGCCAGTGTCTATCCTTCATAACATACCTGAATATCCGCTCTCCTTTCTCGACACCTTCATAACACGACCTCAATATCTTCCTGTCTCCACACATCAGAAGCAGTGTCTATCTTGTTTAGATGAGTTACGTTGTCAGGTCCCAGGAACTCCATGGCCAGTAGGTACATATCCTGTCGAGATATCGATATCGTTTAGAAGTTTATTCTGCATTTAAGGTACCGACCATTATGATAATTAGTAGACACCGGGTAGGCAAAAAATCTTGGATTTCTGACAAAAAACTAAAACCCACTCAATATGCTTCAAAATGATCTCAAACAATCTCCTTGGTAGCTTCAGAACATGAATGGACTAAGTTGGAGAAAGAATTGAAGAAAAAAATGAACATCTTCAAAAATGGTCAAATCTGGATATTTTTTGCCAGACCGGGTAGGCCAAAAATCTCAGATTTCTGAAAAAAACTAAAAACAACTCAATATGCTTCAAAATTATCTCAAACAATATGCTGATAGTTTGCAGACATGAATGGATTAAGTTGGAGAAAGAATTGAAGAAAAAAATGAACATCTTCAAAAATGGTCAAATCTGGATATTTTTTGCCAGACCGGGTAGGCCAAAAATCTCAGATTTCTGACAAAAACTAAAAACAACTCAATATGCTTCAAAATTATCTCAAACAATATGCTGATAGTTTGCAGACATGAATGGATTAAGTTGGAGAAAGAATTGAAGAAAAAAATGAACATCTTCAAAAATGGTCGAATCTGGATATTTTTTGCCAGACCGGGTAGGCCAAAAATCTCAGATTTCTGACAAAAACTAAAAACAACTCAATATGCTTCAAAATTATCTCAAACAATATGCTGATAGTTTGCAGACATGAATGGATTAAGTTGGAGAAAGAATTGAAGAAAAAAATCTACATCTTCAAAAATGGTAGGCGAAAAATCTCAGATTTCTGACAAAAAGTAAAAACCACTCAATATGCTTCAAAATGATCTCAAAAATCTCCTTGGTAGCTTCAGAACATGAATGGACTAAGTTGGAGTAAGAATTGAAGAAAAAAATCAACATCTTCAAAAATGGTCAAATCTGGATTTTTTAGCCAGTGTCTATCCTTCATAACATACCTGAATATCCGCTCTCCTTTCTCGACACCTTCATAACACGACCTCAATATCTTCCTGTCTCCACACATCAGAAGCAGTGTCTATCTTGTTTAGATGAGTTACGTTGTCAGGTCCCAGGAACTCCATGGCCAGTAGGTACATATCCTGTCGAGATATCGATATCGTTTAGAAGTTTATTCTGCATTTAAGGTACCGACCATTATGATAATTAGTAGACACCGGGTAGGCAAAAAATCTTGGATTTCTGACAAAAAACTAAAACCCACTCAATATGCTTCAAAATGATCTCAAACAATCTCCTTGGTAGCTTCAGAACATGAATGGACTAAGTTGGAGAAAGAATTGAAGAAAAAAATGAACATCTTCAAAAATGGTCAAATCTGGATATTTTTTGCCAGACCGGGTAGGCCAAAAATCTCAGATTTCTGACAAAAACTAAAAACAACTCAATATGCTTCAAAATTATCTCAAACAATATGCTGATAGTTTGCAGACATGAATGGATTAAGTTGGAGAAAGAATTGAAGAAAAAAATGAACATCTTCAAAAATGGTCGAATCTGGATATTTTTTGCCAGACCGGGTAGGCCAAAAATCTCAGATTTCTGACAAAAACTAAAAACAACTCAATATGCTTCAAAATTATCTCAAACAATATGCTGATAGTTTGCAGACATGAATGGATTAAGTTGGAGAAAGAATTGAAGAAAAAAATCTACATCTTCAAAAATGGTAGGCGAAAAATCTCAGATTTCTGACAAAAAGTAAAAACCACTCAATATGCTTCAAAATGATCTCAAAAATCTCCTTGGTAGCTTCAGAACATGAATGGACTAAGTTGGAGTAAGAATTGAAGAAAAAAATCAACATCTTCAAAAATGGTCAAATCTGGATTTTTTAGCCAGTGTCTATCCTTCATAACATACCTGAATATCCGCTCTCCTTTCTCGACACCTTCATAACACGACCTCAATATCTTCCTGTCTCCACACATCAGAAGCAGTGTCTATCTTGTTTAGATGAGTTACGTTGTCAGGTCCCAGGAACTCCATGGCCAGTAGGTACATATCCTGTCGAGATATCGATATCGTTTAGAAGTTTATTCTGCATTTAAGGTACCGACCATTATGATAATTAGTAGACACCGGGTAGGCAAAAAATCTTGGATTTCTGACAAAAAACTAAAACCCACTCAATATGCTTCAAAATGATCTCAAACAATCTCCTTGGTAGCTTCAGAACATGAATGGACTAAGTTGGAGAAAGAATTGAAGAAAAAAATGAACATCTTCAAAAATGGTCAAATCTGGATATTTTTTGCCAGACCGGGCAGGCCAAAAATCTCAGATTTCTGACAAAAACTAAAAACAACTCAATATGCTTCAAAATTATCTCACACAATATGCTGATAGTTTGCAGACATGAATGGATTAAGTTGGAGAAAGAATTGAAGAAAAAAATGAACATCTTCAAAAATGGTCGAATCTGGATATTTTTTGCCAGACCGGGTAGGCCAAAAATCTCAGATTTCTGACAAAAACTAAAAACAACTCAATATGCTTCAAAATTATCTCAAACAATATGCTGATAGTTTGCAGACATGAATGGATTAAGTTGGAGAAAGAATTGAAGAAAAAAATCTACATCTTCAAAAATGGTAGGCGAAAAATCTCAGATTTCTGACAAAAAGTAAAAACCACTCAATATGCTTCAAAATGATCTCAAAAATCTCCTTGGTAGCTTCAGAACATGAATGGACTAAGTTGGAGTAAGAATTGAAGAAAAAAATCAACATCTTCAAAAATGGTCAAATCTGGATTTTTTAGCCAGTGTCTATCCTTCATAACATACCTGAATATCCGCTCTCCTTTCTCGACACCTTCATAACACGACCTCAATATCTTCCTGTCTCCACACATCAGAAGCAGTGTCTATCTTGTTTAGATGAGTTACGTTGTCAGGTCCCAGGAACTCCATGGCCAGTAGGTACATATCCTGTCGAGATATCGATATCGTTTAGAAGTTTATTCTGCATTTAAGGTACCGACCATTATGATAATTAGTAGACACCGGGTAGGCAAAAAATCTTGGATTTCTGACAAAAAACTAAAACCCACTCAATATGCTTCAAAATGATCTCAAACAATCTCCTTGGTAGCTTCAGAACATGAATGGACTAAGTTGGAGAAAGAATTGAAGAAAAAAATGAACATCTTCAAAAATGGTCAAATCTGGATATTTTTTGCCAGACCGGGTAGGCCAAAAATCTCAGATTTCTGAAAAAAACTAAAAACAACTCAATATGCTTCAAAATGATCTCAAAAATCTCCTTGGTAGCTTCAGAACATGAATGGACTAAGTTGGAGTAAGAATTGAAGAAAAAAATCAACATCTTCAAAAATGGTCAAATCTGGATTTTTTAGCCAGTGTCTATCCTTCATAACATACCTGAATATCCGCTCTCCTTTCTCGACACCTTCATAACACGACCTCAATATCTTCCTGTCTCCACACATCAGAAGCAGTGTCTATCTTGTTTAGATGAGTTACGTTGTCAGGTCCCAGGAACTCCATGGCCAGTAGGTACATATCCTGTCGAGATATCGATATCGTTTAGAAGTTTATTCTGCATTTAAGGTACCGACCATTATGATAATTAGTAGACACCGGGTAGGCAAAAAATCTTGGATTTCTGACAAAAAACTAAAACCCACTCAATATGCTTCAAAATGATCTCAAACAATCTCCTTGGTAGCTTCAGAACATGAATGGACTAAGTTGGAGAAAGAATTGAAGAAAAAAATGAACATCTTCAAAAATGGTCAAATCTGGATATTTTTTGCCAGACCGGGTAGGCCAAAAATCTCAGATTTCTGAAAAAAACTAAAAACAACTCAATATGCTTCAAAATTATCTCAAACAATATGCTGATAGTTTGCAGACATGAATGGATTAAGTTGGAGAAAGAATTGAAGAAAAAAATGAACATCTTCAAAAATGGTCAAATCTGGATATTTTTTGCCAGACCGGGTAGGCCAAAAATCTCAGATTTCTGACAAAAACTAAAAACAACTCAATATGCTTCAAAATTATCTCAAACAATATGCTGATAGTTTGCAGACATGAATGGATTAAGTTGGAGAAAGAATTGAAGAAAAAAATGAACATCTTCAAAAATGGTCAAATCTGGATATTTTTTGCCAGACCGGGTAGGCCAAAAATCTCAGATTTCTCAAAAAAACTAAAAACCACTCAGTATGCTTCAAAATGATCTCAAACAATCTCCTTGGTAGCTTCAGAACACGATTGGATTAAGTTGGAGAAAGAATTGAAGAAAAAAATGAACATCTTCAAAAATGGTCAAATCTGGATATTTTTTGCCAGACCGGGTAGGCCAAAAATCTCAGATTTCTGAAAAAAACTAAAAACCACTCAATATGCTTCAAAATGATCTTAAAAATCTCCTTGGTAGCTTCAGAACATGAATGGACTAAGTTGGAGTAAGAATTGAAGAAAAAAATCAACATCTTCAAAAATGGTCAAATCTGGATTTTTTAGCCAGTGTCTATCCTTCATAACATACCTGAATATCCGCTCTCCTTTCTCGACACCTTCATAACACGACCTCAATATCTTCCTGTCTCCACACATCAGAAGCAGTGTCTATCTTGTTTAGATGAGTTACGTTGTCAGGTCCCAGGAACTCCATGGCCAGTAGGTACATATCCTGTCGAGATATCGATATCGTTTAGAAGTTTATTCTGCATTTAAGGTACCGACCATTATGATAATTAGTAGACACCGGGTAGGCAAAAAATCTTGGATTTCTGACAAAAAACTAAAACCCACTCAATATGCTTCAAAATGATCTCAAACAATCTCCTTGGTAGCTTCAGAACATGAATGGACTAAGTTGGAGAAAGAATTGAAGAAAAAAATGAACATCTTCAAAAATGGTCAAATCTGGATATTTTTTGCCAGACCGGGTAGGCCAAAAATCTCAGATTTCTGAAAAAAACTAAAAACAACTCAATATGCTTCAAAATTATCTCAAACAATATGCTGATAGTTTGCAGACATGAATGGATTAAGTTGGAGAAAGAATTGAAGAAAAAAATGAACATCTTCAAAAATGGTCAAATCTGGATATTTTTTGCCAGACCGGGTAGGCCAAAAATCTCAGATTTCTGACAAAAACTAAAAACAACTCAATATGCTTCAAAATTATCTCAAACAATATGCTGATAGTTTGCAGACATGAATGGATTAAGTTGGAGAAAGAATTGAAGAAAAAAATGAACATCTTCAAAAATGGTCGAATCTGGATATTTTTTGCCAGACCGGGTAGGCCAAAAATCTCAGATTTCTGACAAAAACTAAAAACAACTCAATATGCTTCAAAATTATCTCAAACAATATGCTGATAGTTTGCAGACATGAATGGATTAAGTTGGAGAAAGAATTGAAGAAAAAAATCTACATCTTCAAAAATGGTAGGCGAAAAATCTCAGATTTCTGACAAAAAGTAAAAACCACTCAATATGCTTCAAAATGATCTCAAAAATCTCCTTGGTAGCTTCAGAACATGAATGGACTAAGTTGGAGTAAGAATTGAAGAAAAAAATCAACATCTTCAAAAATGGTCAAATCTGGATTTTTTAGCCAGTGTCTATCCTTCATAACATACCTGAATATCCGCTCTCCTTTCTCGACACCTTCATAACACGACCTCAATATCTTCCTGTCTCCACACATCAGAAGCAGTGTCTATCTTGTTTAGATGAGTTACGTTGTCAGGTCCCAGGAACTCCATGGCCAGTAGGTACATATCCTGTCGAGATATCGATATCGTTTAGAAGTTTATTCTGCATTTAAGGTACCGACCATTATGATAATTAGTAGACACCGGGTAGGCAAAAAATCTTGGATTTCTGACAAAAAACTAAAACCCACTCAATATGCTTCAAAATGATCTCAAACAATCTCCTTGGTAGCTTCAGAACATGAATGGACTAAGTTGGAGTAAGAATTGAAGAAAAAAATCAACATCTTCAAAAATGGTCAAATCTGGATTTTTTAGCCAGTGTCTATCCTTCATAACATACCTGAATATCCGCTCTCCTTTCTCGACACCTTCATAACACGACCTCAATATCTTCCTGTCTCCACACATCAGAAGCAGTGTCTATCTTGTTTAGATGAGTTACGTTGTCAGGTCCCAGGAACTCCATGGCCAGTAGGTACATATCCTGTCGAGATATCGATATCGTTTAGAAGTTTATTCTGCATTTAAGGTACCGACCATTATGATAATTAGTAGACACCGGGTAGGCAAAAAATCTTGGATTTCTGACAAAAAACTAAAACCCACTCAATATGCTTCAAAATGATCTCAAACAATCTCCTTGGTAGCTTCAGAACATGAATGGACTAAGTTGGAGAAAGAATTGAAGAAAAAAATGAACATCTTCAAAAATGGTCAAATCTGGATATTTTTTGCCAGACCGGGTAGGCCAAAAATCTCAGATTTCTGAAAAAAACTAAAAACAACTCAATATGCTTCAAAATGATCTCAAAAATCTCCTTGGTAGCTTCAGAACATGAATGGACTAAGTTGGAGTAAGAATTGAAGAAAAAAATCAACATCTTCAAAAATGGTCAAATCTGGATTTTTTAGCCAGTGTCTATCCTTCATAACATACCTGAATATCCGCTCTCCTTTCTCGACACCTTCATAACACGACCTCAATATCTTCCTGTCTCCACACATCAGAAGCAGTGTCTATCTTGTTTAGATGAGTTACGTTGTCAGGTCCCAGGAACTCCATGGCCAGTAGGTACATATCCTGTCGAGATATCGATATCGTTTAGAAGTTTATTCTGCATTTAAGGTACCGACCATTATGATAATTAGTAGACACCGGGTAGGCAAAAAATCTTGGATTTCTGACAAAAAACTAAAACCCACTCAATATGCTTCAAAATGATCTCAAACAATCTCCTTGGTAGCTTCAGAACATGAATGGACTAAGTTGGAGAAAGAATTGAAGAAAAAAATGAACATCTTCAAAAATGGTCAAATCTGGATATTTTTTGCCAGACCGGGTAGGCCAAAAATCTCAGATTTCTGAAAAAAACTAAAAACAACTCAATATGCTTCAAAATTATCTCAAACAATATGCTGATAGTTTGCAGACATGAATGGATTAAGTTGGAGAAAGAATTGAAGAAAAAAATGAACATCTTCAAAAATGGTCAAATCTGGATATTTTTTGCCAGACCGGGTAGGCCAAAAATCTCAGATTTCTGACAAAAACTAAAAACAACTCAATATGCTTCAAAATTATCTCAAACAATATGCTGATAGTTTGCAGACATGAATGGATTAAGTTGGAGAAAGAATTGAAGAAAAAAATGAACATCTTCAAAAATGGTCGAATCTGGATATTTTTTGCCAGACCGGGTAGGCCAAAAATCTCAGATTTCTGACAAAAACTAAAAACAACTCAATATGCTTCAAAATTATCTCAAACAATATGCTGATAGTTTGCAGACATGGATGGATTAAGTTGGAGAAAGAATTGAAGAAAAAAATCTACATCTTCAAAAATGGTAGGCGAAAAATCTCAGATTTCTGACAAAAAGTAAAAACCACTCAATATGCTTCAAAATGATCTCAAAAATCTCCTTGGTAGCTTCAGAACATGAATGGACTAAGTTGGAGTAAGAATTGAAGAAAAAAATCAACATCTTCAAAAATGGTCAAATCTGGATTTTTTAGCCAGTGTCTATCCTTCATAACATACCTGAATATCCGCTCTCCTTTCTCGACACCTTCATAACACGACCTCAATATCTTCCTGTCTCCACACATCAGAAGCAGTGTCTATCTTGTTTAGATGAGTTACGTTGTCAGGTCCCAGGAACTCCATGGCCAGTAGGTACATATCCTGTCGAGATATCGATATCGTTTAGAAGTTTATTCTGCATTTAAGGTACCGACCATTATGATAATTAGTAGACACCGGGTAGGCAAAAAATCTTGGATTTCTGACAAAAAACTAAAACCCACTCAATATGCTTCAAAATGATCTCAAACAATCTCCTTGGTAGCTTCAGAACATGAATGGACTAAGTTGGAGAAAGAATTGAAGAAAAAAATGAACATCTTCAAAAATGGTCAAATCTGGATATTTTTTGCCAGACCGGGTAGGCCAAAAATCTCAGATTTCTGAAAAAAACTAAAAACAACTCAATATGCTTCAAAATTATCTCAAACAATATGCTGATAGTTTGCAGACATGAATGGATTAAGTTGGAGAAAGAATTGAAGAAAAAAATGAACATCTTCAAAAATGGTCAAATCTGGATATTTTTTGCCAGACCGGGTAGGCCAAAAATCTCAGATTTCTGACAAAAACTAAAAACAACTCAATATGCTTCAAAATTATCTCAAACAATATGCTGATAGTTTGCAGACATGAATGGATTAAGTTGGAGAAAGAATTGAAGAAAAAAATGAACATCTTCAAAAATGGTCGAATCTGGATATTTTTTGCCAGACCGGGTAGGCCAAAAATCTCAGATTTCTGACAAAAACTAAAAACAACTCAATATGCTTCAAAATTATCTCAAACAATATGCTGATAGTTTGCAGACATGAATGGATTAAGTTGGAGAAAGAATTGAAGAAAAAAATCTACATCTTCAAAAATGGTAGGCGAAAAATCTCAGATTTCTGACAAAAAGTAAAAACCACTCAATATGCTTCAAAATGATCTCAAAAATCTCCTTGGTAGCTTCAGAACATGAATGGACTAAGTTGGAGTAAGAATTGAAGAAAAAAATCAACATCTTCAAAAATGGTCAAATCTGGATTTTTTAGCCAGTGTCTATCCTTCATAACATACCTGAATATCCGCTCTCCTTTCTCGACACCTTCATAACACGACCTCAATATCTTCCTGTCTCCACACATCAGAAGCAGTGTCTATCTTGTTTAGATGAGTTACGTTGTCAGGTCCCAGGAACTCCATGGCCAGTAGGTACATATCCTGTCGAGATATCGATATCGTTTAGAAGTTTATTCTGCATTTAAGGTACCGACCATTATGATAATTAGTAGACACCGGGTAGGCAAAAAATCTTGGATTTCTGACAAAAAACTAAAACCCACTCAATATGCTTCAAAATGATCTCAAACAATCTCCTTGGTAGCTTCAGAACATGAATGGACTAAGTTGGAGAAAGAATTGAAGAAAAAAATGAACATCTTCAAAAATGGTCAAATCTGGATATTTTTTGCCAGACCGGGTAGGCCAAAAATCTCAGATTTCTGAAAAAAACTAAAAACAACTCAATATGCTTCAAAATTATCTCAAACAATATGCTGATAGTTTGCAGACATGAATGGATTAAGTTGGAGAAAGAATTGAAGAAAAAAATGAACATCTTCAAAAATGGTCAAATCTGGATATTTTTTGCCAGACCGGGTAGGCCAAAAATCTCAGATTTCTGACAAAAACTAAAAACAACTCAATATGCTTCAAAATTATCTCAAACAATATGCTGATAGTTTGCAGACATGAATGGATTAAGTTGGAGAAAGAATTGAAGAAAAAAATGAACATCTTCAAAAATGGTCAAATCTGGATATTTTTTGCCAGACCGGGTAGGCGAAAAATCTCAGATTTCTGACAAAAACTAAAAACAACTCAATATGCTTCAAAATTATCTCAAACAATATGCTGATAGTTTGCAGACATGAATGGATTAAGTTGGAGAAAGAATTGAAGAAAAAAATCTACATCTTCAAAAATGGTAGGCGAAAAATCTCAGATTTCTGACAAAAAGTAAAAACCACTCAATATGCTTCAAAATGATCTCAAAAATCTCCTTGGTAGCTTCAGAACATGAATGGACTAAGTTGGAGTAAGAATTGAAGAAAAAAATCAACATCTTCAAAAATGGTCAAATCTGGATTTTTTAGCCAGTGTCTATCCTTCATAACATACCTGAATATCCGCTCTCCTTTCTCGACACCTTCATAACACGACCTCAATATCTTCCTGTCTCCACACATCAGAAGCAGTGTCTATCTTGTTTAGATGAGTTACGTTGTCAGGTCCCAGGAACTCCATGGCCAGTAGGTACATATCCTGTCGAGATATCGATATCGTTTAGAAGTTTATTCTGCATTTAAGGTACCGACCATTATGATAATTAGTAGACACCGGGTAGGCAAAAAATCTTGGATTTCTGACAAAAAACTAAAACCCACTCAATATGCTTCAAAATGATCTCAAACAATCTCCTTGGTAGCTTCAGAACATGAATGGACTAAGTTGGAGAAAGAATTGAAGAAAAAAATGAACATCTTCAAAAATGGTCAAATCTGGATATTTTTTGCCAGACCGGGTAGGCCAAAAATCTCAGATTTCTGAAAAAAACTAAAAACAACTCAATATGCTTCAAAATGATCTCAAAAATCTCCTTGGTAGCTTCAGAACATGAATGGACTAAGTTGGAGTAAGAATTGAAGAAAAAAATCAACATCTTCAAAAATGGTCAAATCTGGATTTTTTAGCCAGTGTCTATCCTTCATAACATACCTGAATATCCGCTCTCCTTTCTCGACACCTTCATAACACGACCTCAATATCTTCCTGTCTCCACACATCAGAAGCAGTGTCTATCTTGTTTAGATGAGTTACGTTGTCAGGTCCCAGGAACTCCATGGCCAGTAGGTACATATCCTGTCGAGATATCGATATCGTTTAGAAGTTTATTCTGCATTTAAGGTACCGACCATTATGATAATTAGTAGACACCGGGTAGGCAAAAAATCTTGGATTTCTGACAAAAAACTAAAACCCACTCAATATGCTTCAAAATGATCTCAAACAATCTCCTTGGTAGCTTCAGAACATGAATGGACTAAGTTGGAGAAAGAATTGAAGAAAAAAATGAACATCTTCAAAAATGGTCAAATCTGGATATTTTTTGCCAGACCGGGTAGGCCAAAAATCTCAGATTTCTGAAAAAAACTAAAAACAACTCAATATGCTTCAAAATTATCTCAAACAATATGCTGATAGTTTGCAGACATGAATGGATTAAGTTGGAGAAAGAATTGAAGAAAAAAATGAACATCTTCAAAAATGGTCAAATCTGGATATTTTTTGCCAGACCGGGTAGGCCAAAAATCTCAGATTTCTGACAAAAACTAAAAACAACTCAATATGCTTCAAAATTATCTCAAACAATATGCTGATAGTTTGCAGACATGAATGGATTAAGTTGGAGAAAGAATTGAAGAAAAAAATGAACATCTTCAAAAATGGTCGAATCTGGATATTTTTTGCCAGACCGGGTAGGCCAAAAATCTCAGATTTCTGACAAAAACTAAAAACAACTCAATATGCTTCAAAATTATCTCAAACAATATGCTGATAGTTTGCAGACATGAATGGATTAAGTTGGAGAAAGAATTGAAGAAAAAAATCTACATCTTCAAAAATGGTAGGCGAAAAATCTCAGATTTCTGACAAAAAGTAAAAACCACTCAATATGCTTCAAAATGATCTCAAAAATCTCCTTGGTAGCTTCAGAACATGAATGGACTAAGTTGGAGTAAGAATTGAAGAAAAAAATCAACATCTTCAAAAATGGTCAAATCTGGATTTTTTAGCCAGTGTCTATCCTTCATAACATACCTGAATATCCGCTCTCCTTTCTCGACACCTTCATAACACGACCTCAATATCTTCCTGTCTCCACACATCAGAAGCAGTGTCTATCTTGTTTAGATGAGTTACGTTGTCAGGTCCCAGGAACTCCATGGCCAGTAGGTACATATCCTGTCGAGATATCGATATCGTTTAGAAGTTTATTCTGCATTTAAGGTACCGACCATTATGATAATTAGTAGACACCGGGTAGGCAAAAAATCTTGGATTTCTGACAAAAAACTAAAACCCACTCAATATGCTTCAAAATGATCTCAAACAATCTCCTTGGTAGCTTCAGAACATGAATGGACTAAGTTGGAGAAAGAATTGAAGAAAAAAATGAACATCTTCAAAAATGGTCAAATCTGGATATTTTTTGCCAGACCGGGTAGGCCAAAAATCTCAGATTTCTGACAAAAACTAAAAACAACTCAATATGCTTCAAAATTATCTCAAACAATATGCTGATAGTTTGCAGACATGAATGGATTAAGTTGGAGAAAGAATTGAAGAAAAAAATGAACATCTTCAAAAATGGTCGAATCTGGATATTTTTTGCCAGACCGGGTAGGCCAAAAATCTCAGATTTCTGACAAAAACTAAAAACAACTCAATATGCTTCAAAATTATCTCAAACAATATGCTGATAGTTTGCAGACATGAATGGATTAAGTTGGAGAAAGAATTGAAGAAAAAAATCTACATCTTCAAAAATGGTAGGCGAAAAATCTCAGATTTCTGACAAAAAGTAAAAACCACTCAATATGCTTCAAAATGATCTCAAAAATCTCCTTGGTAGCTTCAGAACATGAATGGACTAAGTTGGAGTAAGAATTGAAGAAAAAAATCAACATCTTCAAAAATGGTCAAATCTGGATTTTTTAGCCAGTGTCTATCCTTCATAACATACCTGAATATCCGCTCTCCTTTCTCGACACCTTCATAACACGACCTCAATATCTTCCTGTCTCCACACATCAGAAGCAGTGTCTATCTTGTTTAGATGAGTTACGTTGTCAGGTCCCAGGAACTCCATGGCCAGTAGGTACATATCCTGTCGAGATATCGATATCGTTTAGAAGTTTATTCTGCATTTAAGGTACCGACCATTATGATAATTAGTAGACACCGGGTAGGCAAAAAATCTTGGATTTCTGACAAAAAACTAAAACCCACTCAATATGCTTCAAAATGATCTCAAACAATCTCCTTGGTAGCTTCAGAACATGAATGGACTAAGTTGGAGAAAGAATTGAAGAAAAAAATGAACATCTTCAAAAATGGTCAAATCTGGATATTTTTTGCCAGACCGGGCAGGCCAAAAATCTCAGATTTCTGACAAAAACTAAAAACAACTCAATATGCTTCAAAATTATCTCACACAATATGCTGATAGTTTGCAGACATGAATGGATTAAGTTGGAGAAAGAATTGAAGAAAAAAATGAACATCTTCAAAAATGGTCGAATCTGGATATTTTTTGCCAGACCGGGTAGGCCAAAAATCTCAGATTTCTGACAAAAACTAAAAACAACTCAATATGCTTCAAAATTATCTCAAACAATATGCTGATAGTTTGCAGACATGAATGGATTAAGTTGGAGAAAGAATTGAAGAAAAAAATCTACATCTTCAAAAATGGTAGGCGAAAAATCTCAGATTTCTGACAAAAAGTAAAAACCACTCAATATGCTTCAAAATGATCTCAAAAATCTCCTTGGTAGCTTCAGAACATGAATGGACTAAGTTGGAGTAAGAATTGAAGAAAAAAATCAACATCTTCAAAAATGGTCAAATCTGGATTTTTTAGCCAGTGTCTATCCTTCATAACATACCTGAATATCCGCTCTCCTTTCTCGACACCTTCATAACACGACCTCAATATCTTCCTGTCTCCACACATCAGAAGCAGTGTCTATCTTGTTTAGATGAGTTACGTTGTCAGGTCCCAGGAACTCCATGGCCAGTAGGTACATATCCTGTCGAGATATCGATATCGTTTAGAAGTTTATTCTGCATTTAAGGTACCGACCATTATGATAATTAGTAGACACCGGGTAGGCAAAAAATCTTGGATTTCTGACAAAAAACTAAAACCCACTCAATATGCTTCAAAATGATCTCAAACAATCTCCTTGGTAGCTTCAGAACATGAATGGACTAAGTTGGAGAAAGAATTGAAGAAAAAAATGAACATCTTCAAAAATGGTCAAATCTGGATATTTTTTGCCAGACCGGGTAGGCCAAAAATCTCAGATTTCTGAAAAAAACTAAAAACAACTCAATATGCTTCAAAATGATCTCAAAAATCTCCTTGGTAGCTTCAGAACATGAATGGACTAAGTTGGAGTAAGAATTGAAGAAAAAAATCAACATCTTCAAAAATGGTCAAATCTGGATTTTTTAGCCAGTGTCTATCCTTCATAACATACCTGAATATCCGCTCTCCTTTCTCGACACCTTCATAACACGACCTCAATATCTTCCTGTCTCCACACATCAGAAGCAGTGTCTATCTTGTTTAGATGAGTTACGTTGTCAGGTCCCAGGAACTCCATGGCCAGTAGGTACATATCCTGTCGAGATATCGATATCGTTTAGAAGTTTATTCTGCATTTAAGGTACCGACCATTATGATAATTAGTAGACACCGGGTAGGCAAAAAATCTTGGATTTCTGACAAAAAACTAAAACCCACTCAATATGCTTCAAAATGATCTCAAACAATCTCCTTGGTAGCTTCAGAACATGAATGGACTAAGTTGGAGAAAGAATTGAAGAAAAAAATGAACATCTTCAAAAATGGTCAAATCTGGATATTTTTTGCCAGACCGGGTAGGCCAAAAATCTCAGATTTCTGAAAAAAACTAAAAACAACTCAATATGCTTCAAAATTATCTCAAACAATATGCTGATAGTTTGCAGACATGAATGGATTAAGTTGGAGAAAGAATTGAAGAAAAAAATGAACATCTTCAAAAATGGTCAAATCTGGATATTTTTTGCCAGACCGGGTAGGCCAAAAATCTCAGATTTCTGACAAAAACTAAAAACAACTCAATATGCTTCAAAATTATCTCAAACAATATGCTGATAGTTTGCAGACATGAATGGATTAAGTTGGAGAAAGAATTGAAGAAAAAAATGAACATCTTCAAAAATGGTCAAATCTGGATATTTTTTGCCAGACCGGGTAGGCCAAAAATCTCAGATTTCTCAAAAAAACTAAAAACCACTCAGTATGCTTCAAAATGATCTCAAACAATCTCCTTGGTAGCTTCAGAACACGATTGGATTAAGTTGGAGAAAGAATTGAAGAAAAAAATGAACATCTTCAAAAATGGTCAAATCTGGATATTTTTTGCCAGACCGGGTAGGCCAAAAATCTCAGATTTCTGAAAAAAACTAAAAACCACTCAATATGCTTCAAAATGATCTTAAAAATCTCCTTGGTAGCTTCAGAACATGAATGGACTAAGTTGGAGTAAGAATTGAAGAAAAAAATCAACATCTTCAAAAATGGTCAAATCTGGATTTTTTAGCCAGTGTCTATCCTTCATAACATACCTGAATATCCGCTCTCCTTTCTCGACACCTTCATAACACGACCTCAATATCTTCCTGTCTCCACACATCAGAAGCAGTGTCTATCTTGTTTAGATGAGTTACGTTGTCAGGTCCCAGGAACTCCATGGCCAGTAGGTACATATCCTGTCGAGATATCGATATCGTTTAGAAGTTTATTCTGCATTTAAGGTACCGACCATTATGATAATTAGTAGACACCGGGTAGGCAAAAAATCTTGGATTTCTGACAAAAAACTAAAACCCACTCAATATGCTTCAAAATGATCTCAAACAATCTCCTTGGTAGCTTCAGAACATGAATGGACTAAGTTGGAGAAAGAATTGAAGAAAAAAATGAACATCTTCAAAAATGGTCAAATCTGGATATTTTTTGCCAGACCGGGTAGGCCAAAAATCTCAGATTTCTGAAAAAAACTAAAAACAACTCAATATGCTTCAAAATGATCTCAAAAATCTCCTTGGTAGCTTCAGAACATGAATGGACTAAGTTGGAGTAAGAATTGAAGAAAAAAATCAACATCTTCAAAAATGGTCAAATCTGGATTTTTTAGCCAGTGTCTATCCTTCATAACATACCTGAATATCCGCTCTCCTTTCTCGACACCTTCATAACACGACCTCAATATCTTCCTGTCTCCACACATCAGAAGCAGTGTCTATCTTGTTTAGATGAGTTACGTTGTCAGGTCCCAGGAACTCCATGGCCAGTAGGTACATATCCTGTCGAGATATCGATATCGTTTAGAAGTTTATTCTGCATTTAAGGTACCGACCATTATGATAATTAGTAGACACCGGGTAGGCAAAAAATCTTGGATTTCTGACAAAAAACTAAAACCCACTCAATATGCTTCAAAATGATCTCAAACAATCTCCTTGGTAGCTTCAGAACATGAATGGACTAAGTTGGAGAAAGAATTGAAGAAAAAAATGAACATCTTCAAAAATGGTCAAATCTGGATATTTTTTGCCAGACCGGGTAGGCCAAAAATCTCAGATTTCTGAAAAAAACTAAAAACAACTCAATATGCTTCAAAATTATCTCAAACAATATGCTGATAGTTTGCAGACATGAGTGGATTAAGTTGGAGAAAGAATTGAAGAAAAAAATGAACATCTTCAAAAATGGTCAAATCTGGATATTTTTTGCCAGACCGGGTAGGCCAAAAATCTCAGATTTCTGACAAAAACTAAAAACCACTCAATATGCTTCAAAATGATCTCAAACAATCTCCTTGGTAGCTTCAGAACACGAATGGATTAAGTTGGAGAAAGAATTGAAGAAAAAAATGAACATCTTCAAAAATGGTCAAATCTGGATATTTTTTGCCAGACCGGGTAGGCCAAAAATCTCAGATTTCTGAAAAAAACTAAAAACCACTCAATATGCTTCAAAATGATCTCAAACAATCTCCTTGGTAGCTTCAGAACACGATTGGATTAAGTTGGAGAAAGAATTGAAGAAAAAAATGAACATCTTCAAAAATGGTCAAATCTGGATATTTTTTGCCAGACCGGGGAGGCCAAAAATCTCAGATTTCTGACAAAAACTAAAAACAACTCAATATGCTTCAAAATTATCTCAAACAATATGCTGATAGTTTGCAGACATGAATGGATTAAGTTGGAGAAAGAATTGAAGAAAAAAATGAACATCTTCAAAAATGGTCAAATCTGGATATTTTTTGCCAGACCGGGTAGGCGAAAAATCTCAGATTTCTGACAAAAACTAAAAACAACTCAATATGCTTCAAAATTATCTCAAACAATATGCTGATAGTTTGCAGACATGAATGGATTAAGTTGGAGAAAGAATTGAAGAAAAAAATCTACATCTTCAAAAATGGTAGGCGAAAAATCTCAGATTTCTGACAAAAAGTAAAAACCACTCAATATGCTTCAAAATGATCTCAAAAATCTCCTTGGTAGCTTCAGAACATGAATGGACTAAGTTGGAGTAAGAATTGAAGAAAAAAATCAACATCTTCAAAAATGGTCAAATCTGGATTTTTTAGCCAGTGTCTATCCTTCATAACATACCTGAATATCCGCTCTCCTTTCTCGACACCTTCATAACACGACCTCAATATCTTCCTGTCTCCACACATCAGAAGCAGTGTCTATCTTGTTTAGATGAGTTACGTTGTCAGGTCCCAGGAACTCCATGGCCAGTAGGTACATATCCTGTCGAGATATCGATATCGTTTAGAAGTTTATTCTGCATTTAAGGTACCGACCATTATGATAATTAGTAGACACCGGGTAGGCAAAAAATCTTGGATTTCTGACAAAAAACTAAAACCCACTCAATATGCTTCAAAATGATCTCAAACAATCTCCTTGGTAGCTTCAGAACATGAATGGACTAAGTTGGAGAAAGAATTGAAGAAAAAAATGAACATCTTCAAAAATGGTCAAATCTGGATATTTTTTGCCAGACCGGGTAGGCCAAAAATCTCAGATTTCTGACAAAAACTAAAAACAACTCAATATGCTTCAAAATTATCTCAAACAATATGCTGATAGTTTGCAGACATGAATGGATTAAGTTGGAGAAAGAATTGAAGAAAAAAATGAACATCTTCAAAAATGGTCGAATCTGGATATTTTTTGCCAGACCGGGTAGGCGAAAAATCTCAGATTTCTGACAAAAACTAAAAACAACTCAATATGCTTCAAAATTATCTCAAACAATATGCTGATAGTTTGCAGACATGAATGGATTAAGTTGGAGAAAGAATTGAAGAAAAAAAATGAACATCTTCAAAAATGGTCAAATCTGGATATTTTTTGCCAGACCGGGTAGGCCAAAAATCTCAGATTTCTGACAAAAACTAAAAACAACTCAATATGCTTCAAAATTATCTCAAACAATATGCTGATAGTTTGCAGACATGAATGGATTAAGTTGGAGAAAGAATTTAAGAAAAAAATCTACATCTTCAAAAATGGTAGGCGAAAAATCTCAGATTTCTGACAAAAAGTAAAAACCACTCAATATGCTTCAAAATGATCTCAAAAATCTCCTTGGTAGCTTCAGAACATGAATGGACTAAGTTGGAGTAAGAATTGAAGAAAAAAATCAACATCTTCAAAAATGGTCAAATCTGGATTTTTTAGCCAGTGTCTATCCTTCATAACATACCTGAATATCCGCTCTCCTTTCTCGACACCTTCATAACACGACCTCAATATCTTCCTGTCTCCACACATCAGAAGCAGTGTCTATCTTGTTTAGATGAGTTACGTTGTCAGGTCCCAGGAACTCCATGGCCAGTAGGTACATATCCTGTCGAGATATCGATATCGTTTAGAAGTTTATTCTGCATTTAAGGTACCGACCATTATGATAATTAGTAGACACCGGGTAGGCAAAAAATCTTGGATTTCTGACAAAAAACTAAAACCCACTCAATATGCTTCAAAATGATCTCAAACAATCTCCTTGGTAGCTTCAGAACATGAATGGACTAAGTTGGAGAAAGAATTGAAGAAAAAAATGAACATCTTCAAAAATGGTCAAATCTGGATATTTTTTGCCAGACCGGGTAGGCCAAAAATCTCAGATTTCTGACAAAAACTAAAAACAACTCAATATGCTTCAAAATTATCTCAAACAATATGCTGATAGTTTGCAGACATGAATGGATTAAGTTGGAGAAAGAATTGAAGAAAAAAATGAACATCTTCAAAAATGGTCAAATCTGGATATTTTTTGCCAGACCGGGTAGGCCAAAAATCTCAGATTTCTGACAAAAACGAAAAAATGGTCAAATCTGGATTTTTTAGCCAGTGTCTATCCTTCATAACATACCTGAATATCCGCTCTCCTTTCTCGACACCTTCATAACACGACCTCAATATCTTCCTGTCTCCACACATCAGAAGCAGTGTCTATCTTGTTTAGATGAGTTACGTTGTCAGGTCCCAGGAACTCCATGGCCAGTAGGTACATATCCTGTCGAGATATCGATATCGTTTAGAAGTTTATTCTGCATTTAAGGTACCGACCATTATGATAATTAGTAGACACCGGGTAGGCAAAAAATCTTGGATTTCTGACAAAAAACTAAAACCCACTCAATATGCTTCAAAATGATCTCAAACAATCTCCTTGGTAGCTTCAGAACATGAATGGACTAAGTTGGAGAAAGAATTGAAGAAAAAAATGAACATCTTCAAAAATGGTCAAATCTGGATATTTTTTGCCAGACCGGGTAGGCCAAAAATCTCAGATTTCTGAAAAAAACTAAAAACCACTCAATATGCTTCAAAATGATCTCAAACAATCTCCTTGGTAGCTTCAGAACACGAATGGATTAAGTTGGAGAAAGAATTGAAGAAAAAAATGAACATCTTCAAAAATGGTCAAATCTGGATATTTTTTGCCAGACCGGGTAGGCCAAAAATCTCAGATTTCTGACAAAAACTAAAAACAACTCAATATGCTTCAAAATTATCTCAAACAATATGCTGATAGTTTGCAGACATGAATGGATTAAGTTGGAGAAAGAATTGAAGAAAAAAAATGAACATCTTCAAAAATGGTCAAATCTGGATATTTTTTGCCAGACCGGGTAGGCGAAAAATCTCAGATTTCTGACAAAAACTAAAAACAACTCAATATGCTTCAAAATTATCTCAAACAATATGCTGATAGTTTGCAGACATGAATGGATTAAGTTGGAGAAAGAATTGAAGAAAAAAATGAACATCTTCAAAAATGGTCAAATCTGGATATTTTTTGCCAGACCGGGTAGGCCAAAAATCTCAGATTTCTGACAAAAACTAAAAACAACTCAATATGCTTCAAAATTATCTCAAACAATATGCTGATAGTTTGCAGACATGAATGGATTAAGTTGGAGAAAGAATTGAAGAAAAAAATCTACATCTTCAAAAATGGTAGGCGAAAAATCTCAGATTTCTGACAAAAAGTAAAAACCACTCAATATGCTTCAAAATGATCTCAAAAATCTCCTTGGTAGCTTCAGAACATGAATGGACTAAGTTGGAGTAAGAATTGAAGAAAAAAATCAACATCTTCAAAAATGGTCAAATCTGGATTTTTTAGCCAGTGTCTATCCTTCATAACATACCTGAATATCCGCTCTCCTTTCTCGACACCTTCATAACACGACCTCAATATCTTCCTGTCTCCACACATCAGAAGCAGTGTCTATCTTGTTTAGATGAGTTACGTTGTCAGGTCCCAGGAACTCCATGGCCAGTAGGTACATATCCTGTCGAGATATCGATATCGTTTAGAAGTTTATTCTGCATTTAAGGTACCGACCATTATGATAATTAGTAGACACCGGGTAGGCAAAAAATCTTGGATTTCTGACAAAAAACTAAAACCCACTCAATATGCTTCAAAATGATCTCAAACAATCTCCTTGGTAGCTTCAGAACATGAATGGACTAAGTTGGAGAAAGAATTGAAGAAAAAAATGAACATCTTCAAAAATGGTCAAATCTGGATATTTTTTGCCAGACCGGGTAGGCCAAAAATCTCAGATTTCTGACAAAAACTAAAAACAACTCAATATGCTTCAAAATTATCTCAAACAATATGCTGATAGTTTGCAGACATGAATGGATTAAGTTGGAGAAAGAATTGAAGAAAAAAATGAACATCTTCAAAAATGGTCGAATCTGGATATTTTTTGCCAGACCGGGTAGGCCAAAAATCTCAGATTTCTGACAAAAACTAAAAACAACTCAATATGCTTCAAAATTATCTCAAACAATATGCTGATAGTTTGCAGACATGAATGGATTAAGTTGGAGAAAGAATTGAAGAAAAAAATCTACATCTTCAAAAATGGTAGGCGAAAAATCTCAGATTTCTGACAAAAAGTAAAAACCACTCAATATGCTTCAAAATGATCTCCAAAATCTCCTTGGTAGCTTCAGAACATGAATGGACTAAGTTGGAGTAAGAATTGAAGAAAAAAATCAACATCTTCAAAAATGGTCAAATCTGGATTTTTTAGCCAGTGTCTATCCTTCATAACATACCTGAATATCCGCTCTCCTTTCTCGACACCTTCATAACACGACCTCAATATCTTCCTGTCTCCACACATCAGAAGCAGTGTCTATCTTGTTTAGATGAGTTACGTTGTCAGGTCCCAGGAACTCCATGGCCAGTAGGTACATATCCTGTCGAGATATCGATATCGTTTAGAAGTTTATTCTGCATTTAAGGTACCGACCATTATGATAATTAGTAGACACCGGGTAGGCAAAAAATCTTGGATTTCTGACAAAAAACTAAAACCCACTCAATATGCTTCAAAATGATCTCAAACAATCTCCTTGGTAGCTTCAGAACATGAATGGACTAAGTTGGAGAAAGAATTGAAGAAAAAAATGAACATCTTCAAAAATGGTCAAATCTGGATATTTTTTGCCAGACCGGGCAGGCCAAAAATCTCAGATTTCTGACAAAAACTAAAAACAACTCAATATGCTTCAAAATTATCTCACACAATATGCTGATAGTTTGCAGACATGAATGGATTAAGTTGGAGAAAGAATTGAAGAAAAAAATGAACATCTTCAAAAATGGTCGAATCTGGATATTTTTTGCCAGACCGGGTAGGCCAAAAATCTCAGATTTCTGACAAAAACTAAAAACAACTCAATATGCTTCAAAATTATCTCAAACAATATGCTGATAGTTTGCAGACATGAATGGATTAAGTTGGAGAAAGAATTGAAGAAAAAAATCTACATCTTCAAAAATGGTAGGCGAAAAATCTCAGATTTCTGACAAAAAGTAAAAACCACTCAATATGCTTCAAAATGATCTCAAAAATCTCCTTGGTAGCTTCAGAACATGAATGGACTAAGTTGGAGTAAGAATTGAAGAAAAAAATCAACATCTTCAAAAATGGTCAAATCTGGATTTTTTAGCCAGTGTCTATCCTTCATAACATACCTGAATATCCGCTCTCCTTTCTCGACACCTTCATAACACGACCTCAATATCTTCCTGTCTCCACACATCAGAAGCAGTGTCTATCTTGTTTAGATGAGTTACGTTGTCAGGTCCCAGGAACTCCATGGCCAGTAGGTACATATCCTGTCGAGATATCGATATCGTTTAGAAGTTTATTCTGCATTTAAGGTACCGACCATTATGATAATTAGTAGACACCGGGTAGGCAAAAAATCTTGGATTTCTGACAAAAAACTAAAACCCACTCAATATGCTTCAAAATGATCTCAAACAATCTCCTTGGTAGCTTCAGAACATGAATGGACTAAGTTGGAGAAAGAATTGAAGAAAAAAATGAACATCTTCAAAAATGGTCAAATCTGGATATTTTTTGCCAGACCGGGTAGGCCAAAAATCTCAGATTTCTGAAAAAAACTAAAAACAACTCAATATGCTTCAAAATGATCTCAAAAATCTCCTTGGTAGCTTCAGAACATGAATGGACTAAGTTGGAGTAAGAATTGAAGAAAAAAATCAACATCTTCAAAAATGGTCAAATCTGGATTTTTTAGCCAGTGTCTATCCTTCATAACATACCTGAATATCCGCTCTCCTTTCTCGACACCTTCATAACACGACCTCAATATCTTCCTGTCTCCACACATCAGAAGCAGTGTCTATCTTGTTTAGATGAGTTACGTTGTCAGGTCCCAGGAACTCCATGGCCAGTAGGTACATATCCTGTCGAGATATCGATATCGTTTAGAAGTTTATTCTGCATTTAAGGTACCGACCATTATGATAATTAGTAGACACCGGGTAGGCAAAAAATCTTGGATTTCTGACAAAAAACTAAAACCCACTCAATATGCTTCAAAATGATCTCAAACAATCTCCTTGGTAGCTTCAGAACATGAATGGACTAAGTTGGAGAAAGAATTGAAGAAAAAAATGAACATCTTCAAAAATGGTCAAATCTGGATATTTTTTGCCAGACCGGGTAGGCCAAAAATCTCAGATTTCTGAAAAAAACTAAAAACAACTCAATATGCTTCAAAATTATCTCAAACAATATGCTGATAGTTTGCAGACATGAATGGATTAAGTTGGAGAAAGAATTGAAGAAAAAAATGAACATCTTCAAAAATGGTCAAATCTGGATATTTTTTGCCAGACCGGGTAGGCGAAAAATCTCAGATTTCTCAAAAAAACTAAAAACCACTCAGTATGCTTCAAAATGATCTCAAACAATCTCCTTGGTAGCTTCAGAACATGAATGGACTAAGTTGGAGAAAGAAATGAAGAAAAAAATATTTACATCTTCAAAAATGGTCAAATCTGGATTTTTTAGCCAGTGTCTATCCTTCATAACATACCTGAATATCCGCTCTCCTTTCTCGACACCTTCATAACACGACCTCAATATCTTCCTGTCTCCACACATCAGAAGCAGTGTCTATCTTGTTTAGATGAGTTACGTTGTCAGGTCCCAGGAACTCCATGGCCAGTAGGTACATATCCTGTCGAGATATCGATATCGTTTAGAAGTTTATTCTGCATTTAAGGTACCGACCATTATGATAATTAGTAGACACCGGGTAGGCAAAAAATCTTGGATTTCTGACAAAAAACTAAAACCCACTCAATATGCTTCAAAATGATCTCAAACAATCTCCTTGGTAGCTTCAGAACATGAATGGACTAAGTTGGAGAAAGAATTGAAGAAAAAAATGAACATCTTCAAAAATGGTCAAATCTGGATATTTTTTGCCAGACCGGGTAGGCCAAAAATCTCAGATTTCTGACAAAAACTAAAAACAACTCAATATGCTTCAAAATTATCTCAAACAATATGCTGATAGTTTGCAGACATGAATGGATTAAGTTGGAGAAAGAATTGAAGAAAAAAATCTACATCTTCAAAAATGGTAGGCGAAAAATCTCAGATTTCTGACAAAAAGTAAAAACCACTCAATATGCTTCAAAATGATCTCAAAAATCTCCTTGGTAGCTTCAGAACATGAATGGACTAAGTTGGAGTAAGAATTGAAGAAAAAAATCAACATCTTCAAAAATGGTCAAATCTGGATTTTTTAGCCAGTGTCTATCCTTCATAACATACCTGAATATCCGCTCTCCTTTCTCGACACCTTCATAACACGACCTCAATATCTTCCTGTCTCCACACATCAGAAGCAGTGTCTATCTTGTTTAGATGAGTTACGTTGTCAGGTCCCAGGAACTCCATGGCCAGTAGGTACATATCCTGTCGAGATATCGATATCGTTTAGAAGTTTATTCTGCATTTAAGGTACCGACCATTATGATAATTAGTAGACACCGGGTAGGCAAAAAATCTTGGATTTCTGACAAAAAACTAAAACCCACTCAATATGCTTCAAAATGATCTCAAACAATCTCCTTGGTAGCTTCAGAACATGAATGGACTAAGTTGGAGAAAGAATTGAAGAAAAAAATGAACATCTTCAAAAATGGTCAAATCTGGATATTTTTTGCCAGACCGGGTAGGCCAAAAATCTCAGATTTCTGACAAAAACTAAAAACAACTCAATATGCTTCAAAATTATCTCAAACAATATGCTGATAGTTTGCAGACATGAATGGATTAAGTTGGAGAAAGAATTGAAGAAAAAAATGAACATCTTCAAAAATGGTCGAATCTGGATATTTTTTGCCAGACCGGGTAGGCCAAAAATCTCAGATTTCTGACAAAAACTAAAAACAACTCAATATGCTTCAAAATTATCTCAAACAATATGCTGATAGTTTGCAGACATGAATGGATTAAGTTGGAGAAAGAATTGAAGAAAAAAATCTACATCTTCAAAAATGGTAGGCGAAAAATCTCAGATTTCTGACAAAAAGTAAAAACCACTCAATATGCTTCAAAATGATCTCAAAAATCTCCTTGGTAGCTTCAGAACATGAATGGACTAAGTTGGAGTAAGAATTGAAGAAAAAAATCAACATCTTCAAAAATGGTCAAATCTGGATTTTTTAGCCAGTGTCTATCCTTCATAACATACCTGAATATCCGCTCTCCTTTCTCGACACCTTCATAACACGACCTCAATATCTTCCTGTCTCCACACATCAGAAGCAGTGTCTATCTTGTTTAGATGAGTTACGTTGTCAGGTCCCAGGAACTCCATGGCCAGTAGGTACATATCCTGTCGAGATATCGATATCGTTTAGAAGTTTATTCTGCATTTAAGGTACCGACCATTATGATAATTAGTAGACACCGGGTAGGCAAAAAATCTTGGATTTCTGACAAAAAACTAAAACCCACTCAATATGCTTCAAAATGATCTCAAACAATCTCCTTGGTAGCTTCAGAACATGAATGGACTAAGTTGGAGAAAGAATTGAAGAAAAAAATGAACATCTTCAAAAATGGTCAAATCTGGATATTTTTTGCCAGACCGGGCAGGCCAAAAATCTCAGATTTCTGACAAAAACTAAAAACAACTCAATATGCTTCAAAATTATCTCACACAATATGCTGATAGTTTGCAGACATGAATGGATTAAGTTGGAGAAAGAATTGAAGAAAAAAATGAACATCTTCAAAAATGGTCGAATCTGGATATTTTTTGCCAGACCGGGTAGGCCAAAAATCTCAGATTTCTGACAAAAACTAAAAACAACTCAATATGCTTCAAAATTATCTCAAACAATATGCTGATAGTTTGCAGACATGAATGGATTAAGTTGGAGAAAGAATTGAAGAAAAAAATCTACATCTTCAAAAATGGTAGGCGAAAAATCTCA
This sequence comes from Actinernus sp. WN-2022, assembly GCA_030867875.1. Taxonomy (NCBI): domain Eukaryota; kingdom Metazoa; phylum Cnidaria; class Anthozoa; order Actiniaria; family Actinernidae; genus Actinernus; species Actinernus sp. WN-2022. The sequence continues at coordinate 135,906,648 of JAOWCC010001589.1, forward strand.
GATTTCTGACAAAAAGTAAAAACCACTCAATATGCTTCAAAATGATCTCAAAAATCTCCTTGGTAGCTTCAGAACATGAATGGACTAAGTTGGAGTAAGAATTGAAGAAAAAAATCAACATCTTCAAAAATGGTCAAATCTGGATTTTTTAGCCAGTGTCTATCCTTCATAACATACCTGAATATCCGCTCTCCTTTCTCGACACCTTCATAACACGACCTCAATATCTTCCTGTCTCCACACATCAGAAGCAGTGTCTATCTTGTTTAGATGAGTTACGTTGTCAGGTCCCAGGAACTCCATGGCCAGTAGGTACATATCCTGTCGAGATATCGATATCGTTTAGAAGTTTATTCTGCATTTAAGGTACCGACCATTATGATAATTAGTAGACACCGGGTAGGCAAAAAATCTTGGATTTCTGACAAAAAACTAAAACCCACTCAATATGCTTCAAAATGATCTCAAACAATCTCCTTGGTAGCTTCAGAACATGAATGGACTAAGTTGGAGAAAGAATTGAAGAAAAAAATGAACATCTTCAAAAATGGTCAAATCTGGATATTTTTTGCCAGACCGGGTAGGCCAAAAATCTCAGATTTCTGAAAAAAACTAAAAACAACTCAATATGCTTCAAAATGATCTCAAAAATCTCCTTGGTAGCTTCAGAACATGAATGGACTAAGTTGGAGTAAGAATTGAAGAAAAAAATCAACATCTTCAAAAATGGTCAAATCTGGATTTTTTAGCCAGTGTCTATCCTTCATAACATACCTGAATATCCGCTCTCCTTTCTCGACACCTTCATAACACGACCTCAATATCTTCCTGTCTCCACACATCAGAAGCAGTGTCTATCTTGTTTAGATGAGTTACGTTGTCAGGTCCCAGGAACTCCATGGCCAGTAGGTACATATCCTGTCGAGATATCGATATCGTTTAGAAGTTTATTCTGCATTTAAGGTACCGACCATTATGATAATTAGTAGACACCGGGTAGGCAAAAAATCTTGGATTTCTGACAAAAAACTAAAACCCACTCAATATGCTTCAAAATGATCTCAAACAATCTCCTTGGTAGCTTCAGAACATGAATGGACTAAGTTGGAGAAAGAATTGAAGAAAAAAATGAACATCTTCAAAAATGGTCAAATCTGGATATTTTTTGCCAGACCGGGTAGGCCAAAAATCTCAGATTTCTGAAAAAAACTAAAAACAACTCAATATGCTTCAAAATTATCTCAAACAATATGCTGATAGTTTGCAGACATGAATGGATTAAGTTGGAGAAAGAATTGAAGAAAAAAATGAACATCTTCAAAAATGGTCAAATCTGGATATTTTTTGCCAGACCGGGTAGGCCAAAAATCTCAGATTTCTGACAAAAACTAAAAACAACTCAATATGCTTCAAAATTATCTCAAACAATATGCTGATAGTTTGCAGACATGAATGGATTAAGTTGGAGAAAGAATTGAAGAAAAAAATGAACATCTTCAAAAATGGTCAAATCTGGATATTTTTTGCCAGACCGGGTAGGCCAAAAATCTCAGATTTCTCAAAAAAACTAAAAACCACTCAGTATGCTTCAAAATGATCTCAAACAATCTCCTTGGTAGCTTCAGAACACGATTGGATTAAGTTGGAGAAAGAATTGAAGAAAAAAATGAACATCTTCAAAAATGGTCAAATCTGGATATTTTTTGCCAGACCGGGTAGGCCAAAAATCTCAGATTTCTGAAAAAAACTAAAAACCACTCAATATGCTTCAAAATGATCTCAAACAATCTCCTTGGTAGCTTCAGAACACGAATGGATTAAGTTGGAGAAAGAATTGAAGAAAAAAATGAACATCTTCAAAAATGGTCAAATCTGGATATTTTTTGCCAGACCGGGTAGGCCAAAAATCTCAGATTTCTGAAAAAAACTAAAAACCACTCAATATGCTTCAAAATGATCTCAAACAATCTCCTTGGTAGCTTCAGAACACGATTGGATTAAGTTGGAGAAAGAATTGAAGAAAAAAATGAACATCTTCAAAAATGGTCAAATCTGGATATTTTTTGCCAGACCGGGGAGGCCAAAAATCTCAGATTTCTGACAAAAACTAAAAACAACTCAATATGCTTCAAAATTATCTCAAACAATATGCTGATAGTTTGCAGACATGAATGGATTAAGTTGGAGAAAGAATTGAAGAAAAAAATGAACATCTTCAAAAATGGTCAAATCTGGATATTTTTTGCCAGACCGGGTAGGCGAAAAATCTCAGATTTCTGACAAAAACTAAAAACAACTCAATATGCTTCAAAATTATCTCAAACAATATGCTGATAGTTTGCAGACATGAATGGATTAAGTTGGAGAAAGAATTGAAGAAAAAAATCTACATCTTCAAAAATGGTAGGCGAAAAATCTCAGATTTCTGACAAAAAGTAAAAACCACTCAATATGCTTCAAAATGATCTCAAAAATCTCCTTGGTAGCTTCAGAACATGAATGGACTAAGTTGGAGTAAGAATTGAAGAAAAAAATCAACATCTTCAAAAATGGTCAAATCTGGATTTTTTAGCCAGTGTCTATCCTTCATAACATACCTGAATATCCGCTCTCCTTTCTCGACACCTTCATAACACGACCTCAATATCTTCCTGTCTCCACACATCAGAAGCAGTGTCTATCTTGTTTAGATGAGTTACGTTGTCAGGTCCCAGGAACTCCATGGCCAGTAGGTACATATCCTGTCGAGATATCGATATCGTTTAGAAGTTTATTCTGCATTTAAGGTACCGACCATTATGATAATTAGTAGACACCGGGTAGGCAAAAAATCTTGGATTTCTGACAAAAAACTAAAACCCACTCAATATGCTTCAAAATGATCTCAAACAATCTCCTTGGTAGCTTCAGAACATGAATGGACTAAGTTGGAGAAAGAATTGAAGAAAAAAATGAACATCTTCAAAAATGGTCAAATCTGGATATTTTTTGCCAGACCGGGTAGGCCAAAAATCTCAGATTTCTGAAAAAAACTAAAAACCACTCAATATGCTTCAAAATGATCTCAAACAATCTCCTTGGTAGCTTCAGAACACGATTGGATTAAGTTGGAGAAAGAATTGAAGAAAAAAATGAACATCTTCAAAAATGGTCAAATCTGGATATTTTTTGCCAGACCGGGTAGGCCAAAAATCTCAGATTTCTGACAAAAACTAAAAACAACTCAATATGCTTCAAAATTATCTCAAACAATATGCTGATAGTTTGCAGACATGAATGGATTAAGTTGGAGAAAGAATTGAAGAAAAAAATGAACATCTTCAAAAATGGTCGAATCTGGATATTTTTTGCCAGACCGGGTAGGCGAAAAATCTCAGATTTCTGACAAAAACTAAAAACAACTCAATATGCTTCAAAATTATCTCAAACAATATGCTGATAGTTTGCAGACATGAATGGATTAAGTTGGAGAAAGAATTGAAGAAAAAAAATGAACATCTTCAAAAATGGTCAAATCTGGATATTTTTTGCCAGACCGGGTAGGCCAAAAATCTCAGATTTCTGACAAAAACTAAAAACAACTCAATATGCTTCAAAATTATCTCAAACAATATGCTGATAGTTTGCAGACATGAATGGATTAAGTTGGAGAAAGAATTGAAGAAAAAAATCTACATCTTCAAAAATGGTAGGCGAAAAATCTCAGATTTCTGACAAAAAGTAAAAACCACTCAATATGCTTCAAAATGATCTCAAAAATCTCCTTGGTAGCTTCAGAACATGAATGGACTAAGTTGGAGTAAGAATTGAAGAAAAAAATCAACATCTTCAAAAATGGTCAAATCTGGATTTTTTAGCCAGTGTCTATCCTTCATAACATACCTGAATATCCGCTCTCCTTTCTCGACACCTTCATAACACGACCTCAATATCTTCCTGTCTCCACACATCAGAAGCAGTGTCTATCTTGTTTAGATGAGTTACGTTGTCAGGTCCCAGGAACTCCATGGCCAGTAGGTACATATCCTGTCGAGATATCGATATCGTTTAGAAGTTTATTCTGCATTTAAGGTACCGACCATTATGATAATTAGTAGACACCGGGTAGGCAAAAAATCTTGGATTTCTGACAAAAAACTAAAACCCACTCAATATGCTTCAAAATGATCTCAAACAATCTCCTTGGTAGCTTCAGAACATGAATGGACTAAGTTGGAGAAAGAATTGAAGAAAAAAATGAACATCTTCAAAAATGGTCAAATCTGGATATTTTTTGCCAGACCGGGTAGGCCAAAAATCTCAGATTTCTGACAAAAACTAAAAACAACTCAATATGCTTCAAAATTATCTCAAACAATATGCTGATAGTTTGCAGACATGAATGGATTAAGTTGGAGAAAGAATTGAAGAAAAAAATGAACATCTTCAAAAATGGTCAAATCTGGATATTTTTTGCCAGACCGGGTAGGCCAAAAATCTCAGATTTCTGACAAAAACGAAAAAATGGTCAAATCTGGATTTTTTAGCCAGTGTCTATCCTTCATAACATACCTGAATATCCGCTCTCCTTTCTCGACACCTTCATAACACGACCTCAATATCTTCCTGTCTCCACACATCAGAAGCAGTGTCTATCTTGTTTAGATGAGTTACGTTGTCAGGTCCCAGGAACTCCATGGCCAGTAGGTACATATCCTGTCGAGATATCGATATCGTTTAGAAGTTTATTCTGCATTTAAGGTACCGACCATTATGATAATTAGTAGACACCGGGTAGGCAAAAAATCTTGGATTTCTGACAAAAAACTAAAACCCACTCAATATGCTTCAAAATGATCTCAAACAATCTCCTTGGTAGCTTCAGAACATGAATGGACTAAGTTGGAGAAAGAATTGAAGAAAAAAATGAACATCTTCAAAAATGGTCAAATCTGGATATTTTTTGCCAGACCGGGTAGGCCAAAAATCTCAGATTTCTGAAAAAAACTAAAAACCACTCAATATGCTTCAAAATGATCTCAAACAATCTCCTTGGTAGCTTCAGAACACGAATGGATTAAGTTGGAGAAAGAATTGAAGAAAAAAATGAACATCTTCAAAAATGGTCAAATCTGGATATTTTTTGCCAGACCGGGTAGGCCAAAAATCTCAGATTTCTGACAAAAACTAAAAACAACTCAATATGCTTCAAAATTATCTCAAACAATATGCTGATAGTTTGCAGACATGAATGGATTAAGTTGGAGAAAGAATTGAAGAAAAAAAATGAACATCTTCAAAAATGGTCAAATCTGGATATTTTTTGCCAGACCGGGTAGGCGAAAAATCTCAGATTTCTGACAAAAACTAAAAACAACTCAATATGCTTCAAAATTATCTCAAACAATATGCTGATAGTTTGCAGACATGAATGGATTAAGTTGGAGAAAGAATTGAAGAAAAAAATGAACATCTTCAAAAATGGTCAAATCTGGATATTTTTTGCCAGACCGGGTAGGCCAAAAATCTCAGATTTCTGACAAAAACTAAAAACAACTCAATATGCTTCAAAATTATCTCAAACAATATGCTGATAGTTTGCAGACATGAATGGATTAAGTTGGAGAAAGAATTGAAGAAAAAAATCTACATCTTCAAAAATGGTAGGCGAAAAATCTCAGATTTCTGACAAAAAGTAAAAACCACTCAATATGCTTCAAAATGATCTCAAAAATCTCCTTGGTAGCTTCAGAACATGAATGGACTAAGTTGGAGTAAGAATTGAAGAAAAAAATCAACATCTTCAAAAATGGTCAAATCTGGATTTTTTAGCCAGTGTCTATCCTTCATAACATACCTGAATATCCGCTCTCCTTTCTCGACACCTTCATAACACGACCTCAATATCTTCCTGTCTCCACACATCAGAAGCAGTATCTATCTTGTTTAGATGAGTTACGTTGTCAGGTCCCAGGAACTCCATGGCCAGTAGGTACATATCCTGTCGAGATATCGATATCGTTTAGCAGTTTATTCTGCATTTAAGGTACCGACCATTATGATAATTAGTAGACACCGGGTAGGCAAAAAATCTTGGATTTCTGACAAAAAACTAAAACCCACTCAATATGCTTCAAAATGATCTCAAACAATCTCCTTGGTAGCTTCAGAACATGAATGGACTAAGTTGGAGAAAGAATTGAAGAAAAAAATGAACATCTTCAAAAATGGTCAAATCTGGATATTTTTTGCCAGACCGGGTAGGCCAAAAATCTCAGATTTCTGACAAAAACTAAAAACAACTCAATATGCTTCAAAATTATCTCAAACAATCTCCTTGGTAGCTTCAGAACACGAATGGATTAAGTTGGAGAAAGAATTGAAGAAAAAAATGAACATCTTCAAAAATGGTCAAATCTGGATATTTTTTGCCAGACCGGGTAGGCCAAAAATCTCAGATTTCTGACAAAAACTAAAAACAACTCAATATGCTTCAAAATTATCTCAAACAATATGCTGATAGTTTGCAGACATGAATGGATTAAGTTGGAGAAAGAATTGAAGAAAAAAATCTACATCTTCAAAAATGGTAGGCGAAAAATCTCAGATTTCTGACAAAAAGTAAAAACCACTCAATATGCTTCAAAATGATCTCAAAAATCTCCTTGGTAGCTTCAGAACATGAATGGACTAAGTTGGAGTAAGAATTGAAGAAAAAATCAACATCTTCAAAAATGGTCAAATCTGGATTTTTTAGCCAGTGTCTATCCTTCATAACATACCTGAATATCCGCTCTCCTTTCTCGACACCTTCATAACACGACCTCAATATCTTCCTGTCTCCACACATCAGAAGCAGTGTCTATCTTGTTTAGATGAGTTACGTTGTCAGGTCCCAGGAACTCCATGGCCAGTAGGTACATATCCTGTCGAGATATCGATATCGTTTAGCAGTTTATTCTGCATTTAAGGTACCGACCATTATGATAATTAGTAGACACCGGGTAGGCAAAAAATCTTGGATTTCTGACAAAAAACTAAAACCCACTCAATATGCTTCAAAATGATCTCAAACAATCTCCTTGGTAGCTTCAGAACATGAATGGACTAAGTTGGAGAAAGAATTGAAGAAAAAAATGAACATCTTCAAAAATGGTCAAATCTGGATATTTTTTGCCAGACCGGGTAGGCCAAAAATCTCAGATTTCTGACAAAAACTAAAAACAACTCAATATGCTTCAAAATTATCTCAAACAATCTCCTTGGTAGCTTCAGAACACGAATGGATTAAGTTGGAGAAAGAATTGAAGAAAAAAATGAACATCTTCAAAAATGGTCAAATCTGGATATTTTTTGCCAGACCGGGTAGGCCAAAAATCTCAGATTTCTGACAAAAACTAAAAACAACTCAATATGCTTCAAAATTATCTCAAACAATCTCCTTGGTAGCTTCAGAACACGAATGGATTAAGTTGGAGAAAGAATTGAAGAAAAAAATGAACATCTTCAAAAATGGTCAAATCTGGATATTTTTTGCCAGACCGGGTAGGCCAAAAATCTCAGATTTCTGACAAAAACTAAAAACAACTCAATATGCTTCAAAATTATCTCAAACAATCTCCTTGGTAGCTTCAGAACACGAATGGATTAAGTTGGAGAAAGAATTGAAGAAAAAAATGAACATCTTCAAAAATGGTCAAATCTGGATATTTTTTGCCAGACCGGGTAGGCCAAAAATCTCAGATTTCTGACAAAAACTAAAAACAACTCAATATGCTTCAAAATTATCTCAAACAATATGCTGATAGTTTGCAGACATGAATGGATTAAGTTGGAGAAAGAATTGAAGAAAAAAATGAACATCTTCAAAAATGGTCAAATCTGGATATTTTTTGCCAGACCGGGTAGGCCAAAAATCTCAGATTTCTGACAAAAACTAAAAACAACTCAATATGCTTCAAAATTATCTCAAACAATATGCTGATAGTTTGCAGACATGAATGGATTAAGTTGGAGAAAGAATTTTAAGAAAAAAATCTACATCTTCAAAAATGGTAGGCGAAAAATCTCAGATTTCTGACAAAAAGTAAAAACCACTCAATATGCTTCAAAATGATCTCAAAAATCTCCTTGGTAGCTTCAGAACATGAATGGACTAAGTTGGAGTAAGAATTGAAGAAAAAAATCAACATCTTCAAAAATGGTCAAATCTGGATTTTTTAGCCAGTGTCTATCCTTCATAACATACCTGAATATCCGCTCTCCTTTCTCGACACCTTCATAACACGACCTCAATATCTTCCTGTCTCCACACATCAGAAGCAGTATCTATCTTGTTTAGATGAGTTACGTTGTCAGGTCCCAGGAACTCCATGGCCAGTAGGTACATATCCTGTCGAGATATCGATATCGTTTAGAAGTTTATTCTGCATTTAAGGTACCGACCATTATGATAATTAGTAGACACCGGGTAGGCAAAAAATCTTGGATTTCTGACAAAAAACTAAAACCCACTCAATATGCTTCAAAATTATCTCAAACAATCTCCTTGGTAGCTTCAGAACATGAATGGACTAAGTTGGAGAAAGAATTGAAGAAAAAAATGAACATCTTCAAAAATGGTCAAATCTGGATATTTTTTGCCAGACCGGGTAGGCCAAAAATCTCAGATTTCTGAAAAAAACTAAAAACAACTCAATATGCTTCAAAATTATCTCAAACAATATGCTGATAGTTTGCAGACATGAATGGATTAAGTTGGAGAAAGAATTGAAGAAAAAAATGAACATCTTCAAAAATGGTCAAATCTGGATATTTTTTGCCAGACCGGGTAGGCCAAAAATCTCAGATTTCTGACAAAAACTAAAAACAACTCAATATGCTTCAAAATTATCTCAAACAATATGCTGATAGTTTGCAGACATGAATGGATTAAGTTGGAGAAAGAATTGAAGAAAAAAATCTACATCTTCAAAAATGGTAGGCGAAAAATCTCAGATTTCTGACAAAAAGTAAAAACCACTCAATATGCTTCAAAATGATCTCAAAAATCTCCTTGGTAGCTTCAGAACATGAATGGACTAAGTTGGAGTAAGAATTGAAGAAAAAATCAACATCTTCAAAAATGGTCAAATCTGGATTTTTTAGCCAGTGTCTATCCTTCATAACATACCTGAATATCCGCTCTCCTTTCTCGACACCTTCATAACACGACCTCAATATCTTCCTGTCTCCACACATCAGAAGCAGTGTCTATCTTGTTTAGATGAGTTACGTTGTCAGGTCCCAGGAACTCCATGGCCAGTAGGTACATATCCTGTCGAGATATCGATATCGTTTAGCAGTTTATTCTGCATTTAAGGTACCGACCATTATGATAATTAGTAGACACCGGGTAGGCAAAAAATCTTGGATTTCTGACAAAAAACTAAAACCCACTCAATATGCTTCAAAATGATCTCAAACAATCTCCTTGGTAGCTTCAGAACATGAATGGACTAAGTTGGAGAAAGAATTGAAGAAAAAAATGAACATCTTCAAAAATGGTCAAATCTGGATATTTTTTGCCAGACCGGGTAGGCCAAAAATCTCAGATTTCTGACAAAAACTAAAAACAACTCAATATGCTTCAAAATTATCTCAAACAATCTCCTTGGTAGCTTCAGAACACGAATGGATTAAGTTGGAGAAAGAATTGAAGAAAAAAATGAACATCTTCAAAAATGGTCAAATCTGGATATTTTTTGCCAGACCGGGTAGGCCAAAAATCTCAGATTTCTGAAAAAACTAAAAACAACTCAATATGCTTCAAAATTATCTCAAACAATCTCCTTGGTAGCTTCAGAACACGAATGGATTAAGTTGGAGAAAGAATTGAAGAAAAAAATGAACATCTTCAAAAATGGTCAAATCTGGATATTTTTTGCCAGACCGGGTAGGCCAAAAATCTCAGATTTCTGACAAAAACTAAAAACAACTCAATATGCTTCAAAATTATCTCAAACAATATGCTGATAGTTTGAAGACATGAATGGATTAAGTTGGAGAAAGAATTGAAGAAAAAAATGAACATCTTCAAAAATGGTCAAATCTGGATATTTTTTGCCAGACCGGGTAGGCCAAAAATCTCAGATTTCTGACAAAAACTAAAAACAACTCAATATGCTTCAAAATTATCTCAAACAATATGCTGATAGTTTGAAGACATGAATGGATTAAGTTGGAGAAAGAATTGAAGAAAAAAATGAACATCTTCAAAAATGGTCGAATCTGGATATTTTTTGCCAGACCGGGTAGGCCAAAAATCTCAGATTTCTGACAAAAACTAAAAACAACTCAATATGCTTCAAAATTATCTCAAACAATATGCTGATAGTTTGCAGACATGAATGGATTAAGTTGGAGAAAGAATTGAAGAAAAAAAATGAACATCTTCAAAAATGGTCGAATCTGGATATTTTTTGCCAGACCGGGTAGGCCAAAAATCTCAGATTTCTGACAAAAACTAAAAACAACTCAATATGCTTCAAAATTATCTCAAACAATATGCTGATAGTTTGCAGACATGAATGGATTAAGTTGGAGAAAGAATTGAAGAAAAAAATTAACATCTTCAAAAATGGTCAAATCTGGATATTTTTTGCCAGACCGGGTAGGCCAAAAATCTCAGATTTCTGACAAAAACTAAAAACAACTCAATATGCTTCAAAATTATCTCAAACAATATGCTGATAGTTTGCAGACATGAATGGATTAAGTTGGAGAAAGAATTGAAGAAAAAAATGAACATCTTCAAAAATGGTCAAATCTGGATATTTTTTGCCAGACCGGGTAGGCGAAAAATCTCAGATTTCTGACAAAAACTAAAAGCAACTCAATATGCTTCAAAATTATCTCAAACAATATGCTGATAGTTTGCAGACATGAATGGATTAAGTTGGAGAAAGAATTGAAGAAAAAAATCTACATCTTCAAAAATGGTAGGCGAAAAATCTCAGATTTCTGACAAAAAGTAAAAACCACTCAATATGCTTCAAAATGATCTCAAAAATCTCCTTGGTAGCTTCAGAACATGAATGGACTAAGTTGGAGTAAGAATTGAAGAAAAAAATCAACATCTTCAAAAATGGTCAAATCTGGATTTTTTAGCCAGTGTCTATCCTTCATAACATACCTGAATATCCGCTCTCCTTTCTCGACACCTTCATAACACGACCTCAATATCTTCCTGTCTCCACACATCAGAAGCAGTGTCTATCTTGTTTAGATGAGTTACGTTGTCAGGTCCCAGGAACTCCATGGCCAGTAGGTACATATCCTGTCGAGATATCGATATCGTTTAGCAGTTTATTCTGCATTTAAGGTACCGACCATTATGATAATTAGTAGACACCGGGTAGGCAAAAAATCTTGGATTTCTGACAAAAAACTAAAACCCACTCAATATGCTTCAAAATGATCTCAAACAATCTCCTTGGTAGCTTCAGAACATGAATGGACTAAGTTGGAGAAAGAATTGAAGAAAAAAATGAACATCTTCAAAAATGGTCAAATCTGGATATTTTTTGCCAGACCGGGTAGGCCAAAAATCTCAGATTTCTGAAAAAAACTAAAAACAACTCAATATGCTTCAAAATGATCTCAAACAATCTCCTTGGTAGCTTCAGAACATGAATGGACTAAGTTGGAGAAAGAATTGAAGAAAAAAATGAACATCTTCAAAAATGGTCAAATCTGGATATTTTTTGCCAGACCGGGTAGGCCAAAAATCTCAGATTTCTGACAAAAACTAAAAACAACTCAACATGCTTCAAAATTATCTCAAACAATATGCTGATAGTTTGCAGACATGAATGGATTAAGTTGGAGAAAGAATTGAAGAAAAAAATGAACATCTTCAAAAATGGTCAAATCTGGATATTTTTTGCCAGACCGGGTAGGCCAAAAATCTCAGATTTCTGAAAAAAAACTAAAAACAACTCAATATGCTTCAAAATTATCTCAAACAATATGCTGATAGTTTGCAGACATGAATGGATTAAGTTGGAGAAAGAATTGAAGAAAAAAATGAACATCTTCAAAAATGGTCAAATCTGGATATTTTTTGCCAGACCGGGTAGGCCAAAAATCTCAGATTTCTGACAAAAACTAAAAACAACTCAATATGCTTCAAAATTATCTCAAACAATATGCTGATAGTTTGCAGACATGAATGGATTAAGTTGGAGAAAGAATTGAAGAAAAAAATCTACATCTTCAAAAATGGTAGGCGAAAAATCTCAGATTTCTGACAAAAAGTAAAAACCACTCAATATGCTTCAAAATGATCTCAAAAATCTCCTTGGTAGCTTCAGAACATGAATGGACTAAGTTGGAGTATGAATTGAAGAAAAAAATCAACATCTTCAAAAATGGTCAAATCTGGATTTTTTAGCCAGTGTCTATCCTTCATAACATACCTGAATATCCGCTCTCCTTTCTCGACACCTTCATAACACGACCTCAATATCTTCCTGTCTCCACACATCAGAAGCAGTGTCTATCTTGTTTAGATGAGTTACGTTGTCAGGTCCCAGGAACTCCATGGCCTGTAGGTACATATCCTGTCGAGATATCGATATCGTTTAGAAGTTTATTCTGCATTTAAGGTACCGACCATTATGATAATTAGTAGACACCGGGTAGGCAAAAAATCTTGGATTTCTGACAAAAAACTAAAACCCACTCAATATGCTTCAAAATGATCTCAAACAATCTCCTTGGTAGCTTCAGAACATGAATGGACTAAGTTGGAGAAAGAATTGAAGAAAAAAATGAACATCTTCAAAAATGGTCAAATCTGGATATTTTTTGCCAGACCGGGTAGGCCAAAAATCTCAGATTTCTGAAAAAAACTAAAAAAAACTCAATATGCTTCAAAATGATCTCAAACAATCTCCTTGGTAGCTTCAGAACACGATTGGATTAAGTTGGAGAAAGAATTGAAGAAAAAAATGAACATCTTCAAAAATGGTCAAATCTGGATATTTTTTGCCAGACCGGGTAGGCCAAAAATCTCAGATTTCTGAAAAAAACTAAAAACAACTCAATATGCTTCAAAATTATCTCAAACAATCTCCTTGGTAGCTTCAGAACACGAATGGATTAAGTTGGAGAAAGAATTGAAGAAAAAAATGAACATCTTCAAAAATGGTCAAATCTGGATATTTTTTGCCAGACCGGGTAGGCCAAAAATCTCAGATTTCTGAAAAAAACTAAAAACAACTCAATATGCTTCAAAATTATCTCAAACAATATGCTGATAGTTTGCAGACATGAATGGATTAAGTTGGAGAAAGAATTGAAGAAAAAAATGAACATCTTCAAAAATGGTCGAATCTGGATATTTTTTGCCAGACCGGGTAGGCCAAAATCTCAGATTTCTGAAAAAAACTAAAAACAACTCAATATGCTTCAAAATTATCTCAAACAATATGCTGATAGTTTGCAGACATGAATGGATTAAGTTGGAGAAAGAATTGAAGAAAAAAATGAACATCTTCAAAAATGGTCGAATCTGGATATTTTTTGCCAGACCGGGTAGGCCAAAAATCTCAGATTTCTGACAAAAACTAAAAACAACTCAATATGCTTCAAAATTATCTCAAACAATATGCTGATAGTTTGCAGACATGAATGGATTAAGTTGGAGAAAGAATTGAAGAAAAAAAATGAACATCTTCAAAAATGGTCGAATCTGGATATTTTTTGCCAGACCGGGTAGGCCAAAAATCTCAGATTTCTGACAAAAACTAAAAACAACTCAATATGCTTCAAAATTATCTCAAACAATATGCTGATAGTTTGCAGACATGAATGGATTAAGTTGGAGAAAGAATTGAAGAAAAAAATGAACATCTTCAAAAATGGTCAAATCTGGATATTTTTTGCCAGACCGGGTAGGCCAAAAATCTCAGATTTCTGAAAAAAACTAAAAACAACTCAATATGCTTCAAAATTATCTCAAACAATATGCTGATAGTTTGCAGACATGAATGGATTAAGTTGGAGAAAGAATTGAAGAAAAAAATGAACATCTTCAAAAATGGTCAAATCTGGATATTTTTTGCCAGACCGGGTAGGCGAAAAATCTCAGATTTCTGACAAAAACTAAAAACAACTCAATATGCTTCAAAATTATCTCAAACAATATGCTGATAGTTTGCAGACATGAATGGATTAAGTTGGAGAAAGAATTGAAGAAAAAAAATGAACATCTTCAAAAATGGTCAAATCTGGATATTTTTTGCCAGACCGGGTAGGCGAAAAATCTCAGATTTCTGACAAAAACTAAAAACAACTCAATATGCTTCAAAATTATCTCAAACAATATGCTGATAGTTTGCAGACATGAATGGATTAAGTTGGAGAAAGAATTGAAGAAAAAAATGAACATCTTCAAAAATGGTCAAATCTGGATATTTTTTGCCAGACCGGGTAGGCCAAAAATCTCAGATTTCTGACAAAAACTAAAAACAACTCAATATGCTTCAAAATTATCTCAAACAATATGCTGATAGTTTGCAGACATGAATGGATTAAGTTGGAGAAAGAATTGAAGAAAAAAATCTACATCTTCAAAAATGGTAGGCGAAAAATCTCAGATTTCTGACAAAAAGTAAAAACCACTCAATATGCTTCAAAATGATCTCAAAAATCTCCTTGGTAGCTTCAGAACATGAATGGACTAAGTTGGAGTAAGAATTGAAGAAAAAAATCAACATCTTCAAAAATGGTCAAATCTGGATTTTTTAGCCAGTGTCTATCCTTCATAACATACCTGAATATCCGCTCTCCTTTCTCGACACCTTCATAACACGACCTCAATATCTTCCTGTCTCCACACATCAGAAGCAGTATCTATCTTGTTTAGATGAGTTACGTTGTCAGGTCCCAGGAACTCCATGGCCAGTAGGTACATATCCTGTCGAGATATCGATATCGTTTAGAAGTTTATTCTGCATTTAAGGTACCGACCATTATGATAATTAGTAGACACCGGGTAGGCAAAAAATCTTGGATTTCTGACAAAAAACTAAAACCCACTCAATATGCTTCAAAATTATCTCAAACAATCTCCTTGGTAGCTTCAGAACATGAATGGACTAAGTTGGAGAAAGAATTGAAGAAAAAAATGAACATCTTCAAAAATGGTCAAATCTGGATATTTTTTGCCAGACCGGGTAGGCCAAAAATCTCAGATTTCTGACAAAAACTAAAAACAACTCAATATGCTTCAAAATTATCTCAAACAATATGCTGATAGTTTGCAGACATGAATGGATTAAGTTGGAGAAAGAATTGAAGAAAAAAATCTACATCTTCAAAAATGGTAGGCGAAAAATCTCAGATTTCTGACAAAAAGTAAAAACCACTCAATATGCTTCAAAATGATCTCAAAAATCTCCTTGGTAGCTTCAGAACATGAATGGACTAAGTTGGAGTAAGAATTGAAGAAAAAATCAACATCTTCAAAAATGGTCAAATCTGGATTTTTTAGCCAGTGTCTATCCTTCATAACATACCTGAATATCCGCTCTCCTTTCTCGACACCTTCATAACACGACCTCAATATCTTCCTGTCTCCACACATCAGAAGCAGTGTCTATCTTGTTTAGATGAGTTACGTTGTCAGGTCCCAGGAACTCCATGGCCAGTAGGTACATATCCTGTCGAGATATCGATATCGTTTAGCAGTTTATTCTGCATTTAAGGTACCGACCATTATGATAATTAGTAGACACCGGGTAGGCAAAAAATCTTGGATTTCTGACAAAAAACTAAAACCCACTCAATATGCTTCAAAATGATCTCAAACAATCTCCTTGGTAGCTTCAGAACATGAATGGACTAAGTTGGAGAAAGAATTGAAGAAAAAAATGAACATCTTCAAAAATGGTCAAATCTGGATATTTTTTGCCAGACCGGGTAGGCCAAAAATCTCAGATTTCTGAAAAAAACTAAAAAAAACTCAATATGCTTCAAAATGATCTCAAACAATCTCCTTGGTAGCTTCAGAACACGATTGGATTAAGTTGGAGAAAGAATTGAAGAAAAAAATGAACATCTTCAAAAATGGTCAAATCTGGATATTTTTTGCCAGACCGGGTAGGCCAAAAATCTCAGATTTCTGAAAAAAACTAAAAACAACTCAATATGCTTCAAAATTATCTCAAACAATCTCCTTGGTAGCTTCAGAACACGAATGGATTAAGTTGGAGAAAGAATTGAAGAAAAAAATGAACATCTTCAAAAATGGTCAAATCTGGATATTTTTTGCCAGACCGGGTAGGCCAAAAATCTCAGATTTCTGAAAAAAACTAAAAACAACTCAATATGCTTCAAAATTATCTCAAACAATATGCTGATAGTTTGCAGACATGAATGGATTAAGTTGGAGAAAGAATTGAAGAAAAAAATGAACATCTTCAAAAATGGTCGAATCTGGATATTTTTTGCCAGACCGGGTAGGCCAAAATCTCAGATTTCTGAAAAAAACTAAAAACAACTCAATATGCTTCAAAATTATCTCAAACAATATGCTGATAGTTTGCAGACATGAATGGATTAAGTTGGAGAAAGAATTGAAGAAAAAAATGAACATCTTCAAAAATGGTCGAATCTGGATATTTTTTGCCAGACCGGGTAGGCCAAAAATCTCAGATTTCTGACAAAAACTAAAAACAACTCAATATGCTTCAAAATTATCTCAAACAATATGCTGATAGTTTGCAGACATGAATGGATTAAGTTGGAGAAAGAATTGAAGAAAAAAATGAACATCTTCAAAAATGGTCAAATCTGGATATTTTTTGCCAGACCGGGTAGGCCAAAAATCTCAGATTTCTGACAAAAACTAAAAACAACTCAATATGCTTCAAAATTATCTCAAACAATATGCTGATAGTTTGCAGACATGAATGGATTAAGTTGGAGAAAGAATTGAAGAAAAAAATGAACATCTTCAAAAATGGTCAAATCTGGATATTTTTTGCCAGACCGGGTAGGCCAAAAATCTCAGATTTCTGAAAAAAACTAAAAACAACTCAATATGCTTCAAAATTATCTCAAACAATATGCTGATAGTTTGCAGACATGAATGGATTAAGTTGGAGAAAGAATTGAAGAAAAAAATGAACATCTTCAAAAATGGTCAAATCTGGATATTTTTTGCCAGACCGGGTAGGCGAAAAATCTCAGATTTCTGACAAAAACTAAAAACAACTCAATATGCTTCAAAATTATCTCAAACAATATGCTGATAGTTTGCAGACATGAATGGATTAAGTTGGAGAAAGAATTGAAGAAAAAAAATGAACATCTTCAAAAATGGTCAAATCTGGATATTTTTTGCCAGACCGGGTAGGCGAAAAATCTCAGATTTCTGACAAAAACTAAAAACAACTCAATATGCTTCAAAATTATCTCAAACAATATGCTGATAGTTTGCAGACATGAATGGATTAAGTTGGAGAAAGAATTGAAGAAAAAAATGAACATCTTCAAAAATGGTCAAATCTGGATATTTTTTGCCAGACCGGGTAGGCCAAAAATCTCAGATTTCTGACAAAAACTAAAAACAACTCAATATGCTTCAAAATTATCTCAAACAATATGCTGATAGTTTGCAGACATGAATGGATTAAGTTGGAGAAAGAATTGAAGAAAAAAATCTACATCTTCAAAAATGGTAGGCGAAAAATCTCAGATTTCTGACAAAAAGTAAAAACCACTCAATATGCTTCAAAATGATCTCAAAAATCTCCTTGGTAGCTTCAGAACATGAATGGACTAAGTTGGAGTAAGAATTGAAGAAAAAAATCAACATCTTCAAAAATGGTCAAATCTGGATTTTTTAGCCAGTGTCTATCCTTCATAACATACCTGAATATCCGCTCTCCTTTCTCGACACCTTCATAACACGACCTCAATATCTTCCTGTCTCCACACATCAGAAGCAGTATCTATCTTGTTTAGATGAGTTACGTTGTCAGGTCCCAGGAACTCCATGGCCAGTAGGTACATATCCTGTCGAGATATCGATATCGTTTAGAAGTTTATTCTGCATTTAAGGTACCGACCATTATGATAATTAGTAGACACCGGGTAGGCAAAAAATCTTGGATTTCTGACAAAAAACTAAAACCCACTCAATATGCTTCAAAATTATCTCAAACAATCTCCTTGGTAGCTTCAGAACATGAATGGACTAAGTTGGAGAAAGAATTGAAGAAAAAAATGAACATCTTCAAAAATGGTCAAATCTGGATATTTTTTGCCAGACCGGGTAGGCCAAAAATCTCAGATTTCTGACAAAAACTAAAAACAACTCAATATGCTTCAAAATTATCTCAAACAATATGCTGATAGTTTGCAGACATGAATGGATTAAGTTGGAGAAAGAATTGAAGAAAAAAATCTACATCTTCAAAAATGGTAGGCGAAAAATCTCAGATTTCTGACAAAAAGTAAAAACCACTCAATATGCTTCAAAATGATCTCAAAAATCTCCTTGGTAGCTTCAGAACATGAATGGACTAAGTTGGAGTAAGAATTGAAGAAAAAATCAACATCTTCAAAAATGGTCAAATCTGGATTTTTTAGCCAGTGTCTATCCTTCATAACATACCTGAATATCCGCTCTCCTTTCTCGACACCTTCATAACACGACCTCAATATCTTCCTGTCTCCACACATCAGAAGCAGTGTCTATCTTGTTTAGATGAGTTACGTTGTCAGGTCCCAGGAACTCCATGGCCAGTAGGTACATATCCTGTCGAGATATCGATATCGTTTAGCAGTTTATTCTGCATTTAAGGTACCGACCATTATGATAATTAGTAGACACCGGGTAGGCAAAAAATCTTGGATTTCTGACAAAAAACTAAAACCCACTCAATATGCTTCAAAATGATCTCAAACAATCTCCTTGGTAGCTTCAGAACATGAATGGACTAAGTTGGAGAAAGAATTGAAGAAAAAAATGAACATCTTCAAAAATGGTCAAATCTGGATATTTTTTGCCAGACCGGGTAGGCCAAAAATCTCAGATTTCTGACAAAAACTAAAAACAACTCAATATGCTTCAAAATTATCTCAAACAATCTCCTTGGTAGCTTCAGAACACGAATGGATTAAGTTGGAGAAAGAATTGAAGAAAAAAATGAACATCTTCAAAAATGGTCAAATCTGGATATTTTTTGCCAGACCGGGTAGGCCAAAAATCTCAGATTTCTGACAAAAACTAAAAACAACTCAATATGCTTCAAAATTATCTCAAACAATCTCCTTGGTAGCTTCAGAACACGAATGGATTAAGTTGGAGAAAGAATTGAAGAAAAAAATGAACATCTTCAAAAATGGTCAAATCTGGATATTTTTTGCCAGACCGGGTAGGCCAAAAATCTCAGATTTCTGACAAAAACTAAAAACAACTCAATATGCTTCAAAATTATCTCAAACAATATGCTGATAGTTTGCAGACATGAATGGATTAAGTTGGAGAAAGAATTGAAGAAAAAAATGAACATCTTCAAAAATGGTCAAATCTGGATATTTTTTGCCAGACCGGGTAGGCCAAAAATCTCAGATTTCTGACAAAAACTAAAAACAACTCAATATGCTTCAAAATTATCTCAAACAATATGCTGATAGTTTGCAGACATGAATGGATTAAGTTGGAGAAAGAATTGAAGAAAAAAATCTACATCTTCAAAAATGGTAGGCGAAAAATCTCAGATTTCTGACAAAAAGTAAAAACCACTCAATATGCTTCAAAATGATCTCAAAAATCTCCTTGGTAGCTTCAGAACATGAATGGACTAAGTTGGAGTAAGAATTGAAGAAAAAAATCAACATCTTCAAAAATGGTCAAATCTGGATTTTTTAGCCAGTGTCTATCCTTCATAACATACCTGAATATCCGCTCTCCTTTCTCGACACCTTCATAACACGACCTCAATATCTTCCTGTCTCCACACATCAGAAGCAGTATCTATCTTGTTTAGATGAGTTACGTTGTCAGGTCCCAGGAACTCCATGGCCAGTAGGTACATATCCTGTCGAGATATCGATATCGTTTAGAAGTTTATTCTGCATTTAAGGTACCGACCATTATGATAATTAGTAGACACCGGGTAGGCAAAAAATCTTGGATTTCTGACAAAAAATTAAAACCCACTCAATATGCTTCAAAATTATCTCAAACAATCTCCTTGGTAGCTTCAGAACATGAATGGACTAAGTTGGAGAAAAAATTGAAGAAAAAAATGAACATCTTCAAAAATGGTCAAATCTGGATATTTTTTGCCAGACCGGGTAGGCCAAAAATCTCAGATTTCTGAAAAAAAACTAAAAACAACTCAATATGCTTCAAAATTATCTCAAACAATATGCTGATAGTTTGCAGACATGAATGGATTAAGTTGGAGAAAGAATTGAAGAAAAAAATGAACATCTTCAAAAATGGTCAAATCTGGATATTTTTTGCCAGACCGGGTAGGCCAAAAATCTCAGATTTCTGACAAAAACTAAAAACAACTCAATATGCTTCAAAATTATCTCAAACAATATGCTGATAGTTTGCAGACATGAATGGATTAAGTTGGAGAAAGAATTGAAGAAAAAAATCTACATCTTCAAAAATGGTAGGCGAAAAATCTCAGATTTCTGACAAAAAGTAAAAACCACTCAATATGCTTCAAAATGATCTCAAAAATCTCCTTGGTAGCTTCAGAACATGAATGGACTAAGTTGGAGTAAGAATTGAAGAAAAAATCAACATCTTCAAAAATGGTCAAATCTGGATTTTTTAGCCAGTGTCTATCCTTCATAACATACCTGAATATCCGCTCTCCTTTCTCGACACCTTCATAACACGACCTCAATATCTTCCTGTCTCCACACATCAGAAGCAGTGTCTATCTTGTTTAGATGAGTTACGTTGTCAGGTCCCAGGAACTCCATGGCCAGTAGGTACATATCCTGTCGAGATATCGATATCGTTTAGCAGTTTATTCTGCATTTAAGGTACCGACCATTATGATAATTAGTAGACACCGGGTAGGCAAAAAATCTTGGATTTCTGACAAAAAACTAAAACCCACTCAATATGCTTCAAAATGATCTCAAACAATCTCCTTGGTAGCTTCAGAACATGAATGGACTAAGTTGGAGAAAGAATTGAAGAAAAAAATGAACATCTTCAAAAATGGTCAAATCTGGATATTTTTTGCCAGACCGGGTAGGCCAAAAATCTCAGATTTCTGACAAAAACTAAAAACAACTCAATATGCTTCAAAATTATCTCAAACAATCTCCTTGGTAGCTTCAGAACACGAATGGATTAAGTTGGAGAAAGAATTGAAGAAAAAAATGAACATCTTCAAAAATGGTCAAATCTGGATATTTTTTGCCAGACCGGGTAGGCCAAAAATCTCAGATTTCTGAAAAAAACTAAAAACAACTCAATATGCTTCAAAATTATCTCAAACAATCTCCTTGGTAGCTTCAGAACACGAATGGATTAAGTTGGAGAAAGAATTGAAGAAAAAAATGAACATCTTCAAAAATGGTCAAATCTGGATATTTTTTGCCAGACCGGGTAGGCCAAAAATCTCAGATTTCTGACAAAAACTAAAAACAACTCAATATGCTTCAAAATTATCTCAAACAATCTCCTTGGTAGCTTCAGAACACGAATGGATTAAGTTGGAGAAAGAATTGAAGAAAAAAATGAACATCTTCAAAAATGGTCAAATCTGGATATTTTTTGCCAGACCGGGTAGGCCAAAAATCTCAGATTTCTGACAAAAACTAAAAACAACTCAATATGCTTCAAAATTATCTCAAACAATATGCTGATAGTTTGAAGACATGAATGGATTAAGTTGGAGAAAGAATTGAAGAAAAAAATGAACATCTTCAAAAATGGTCAAATCTGGATATTTTTTGCCAGACCGGGTAGGCCAAAAATCTCAGATTTCTGACAAAAACTAAAAACAACTCAATATGCTTCAAAATTATCTCAAACAATATGCTGATAGTTTGAAGACATGAATGGATTAAGTTGGAGAAAGAATTGAAGAAAAAAATGAACATCTTCAAAAATGGTCGAATCTGGATATTTTTTGCCAGACCGGGTAGGCCAAAAATCTCAGATTTCTGACAAAAACTAAAAACAACTCAATATGCTTCAAAATTATCTCAAACAATATGCTGATAGTTTGCAGACATGAATGGATTAAGTTGGAGAAAGAATTGAAGAAAAAAAATGAACATCTTCAAAAATGGTCGAATCTGGATATTTTTTGCCAGACCGGGTAGGCCAAAAATCTCAGATTTCTGACAAAAACTAAAAACAACTCAATATGCTTCAAAATTATCTCAAACAATATGCTGATAGTTTGCAGACATGAATGGATTAAGTTGGAGAAAGAATTGAAGAAAAAAATTAACATCTTCAAAAATGGTCAAATCTGGATATTTTTTGCCAGACCGGGTAGGCCAAAAATCTCAGATTTCTGACAAAAACTAAAAACAACTCAATATGCTTCAAAATTATCTCAAACAATATGCTGATAGTTTGCAGACATGAATGGATTAAGTTGGAGAAAGAATTGAAGAAAAAAATGAACATCTTCAAAAATGGTCAAATCTGGATATTTTTTGCCAGACCGGGTAGGCGAAAAATCTCAGATTTCTGACAAAAACTAAAAGCAACTCAATATGCTTCAAAATTATCTCAAACAATATGCTGATAGTTTGCAGACATGAATGGATTAAGTTGGAGAAAGAATTGAAGAAAAAAATCTACATCTTCAAAAATGGTAGGCGAAAAATCTCAGATTTCTGACAAAAAGTAAAAACCACTCAATATGCTTCAAAATGATCTCAAAAATCTCCTTGGTAGCTTCAGAACATGAATGGACTAAGTTGGAGTAAGAATTGAAGAAAAAAATCAACATCTTCAAAAATGGTCAAATCTGGATTTTTTAGCCAGTGTCTATCCTTCATAACATACCTGAATATCCGCTCTCCTTTCTCGACACCTTCATAACACGACCTCAATATCTTCCTGTCTCCACACATCAGAAGCAGTGTCTATCTTGTTTAGATGAGTTACGTTGTCAGGTCCCAGGAACTCCATGGCCAGTAGGTACATATCCTGTCGAGATATCGATATCGTTTAGCAGTTTATTCTGCATTTAAGGTACCGACCATTATGATAATTAGTAGACACCGGGTAGGCAAAAAATCTTGGATTTCTGACAAAAAACTAAAACCCACTCAATATGCTTCAAAATGATCTCAAACAATCTCCTTGGTAGCTTCAGAACATGAATGGACTAAGTTGGAGAAAGAATTGAAGAAAAAAATGAACATCTTCAAAAATGGTCAAATCTGGATATTTTTTGCCAGACCGGGTAGGCCAAAAATCTCAGATTTCTGAAAAAAACTAAAAACAACTCAATATGCTTCAAAATGATCTCAAACAATCTCCTTGGTAGCTTCAGAACATGAATGGACTAAGTTGGAGAAAGAATTGAAGAAAAAAATGAACATCTTCAAAAATGGTCAAATCTGGATATTTTTTGCCAGACCGGGTAGGCCAAAAATCTCAGATTTCTGACAAAAACTAAAAACAACTCAACATGCTTCAAAATTATCTCAAACAATATGCTGATAGTTTGCAGACATGAATGGATTAAGTTGGAGAAAGAATTGAAGAAAAAAATGAACATCTTCAAAAATGGTCGAATCTGGATATTTTTTGCCAGACCGGGTAGGCCAAAAATCTCAGATTTCTGACAAAAACTAAAAACAACTCAATATGCTTCAAAATTATCTCAAACAATATGCTGATAGTTTGCAGACATGAATGGATTAAGTTGGAGAAAGAATTGAAGAAAAAAATGAACATCTTCAAAAATGGTCAAATCTGGATATTTTTTGCCAGACCGGGTAGGCCAAAAATCTCAGATTTCTGACAAAAACTAAAAACAACTCAATATGCTTCAAAATTATCTCAAACAATATGCTGATAGTTTGAAGACATGAATGGATTAAGTTGGAGAAAGAATTGAAGAAAAAAATGAACATCTTCAAAAATGGTCGAATCTGGATATTTTTTGCCAGACCGGGTAGGCGAAAAATCTCAGATTTCTGACAAAAACTAAAAACAACTCAATATGCTTCAAAATTATCTCAAACAATATGCTGATAGTTTGCAGACATGAATGGATTAAGTTGGAGAAAGAATTGAAGAAAAAAAATGAACATCTTCAAAAATGGTCGAATCTGGATATTTTTTGCCAGACCGGGTAGGCCAAAAATCTCAGATTTCTGACAAAAACTAAAAACAACTCAATATGCTTCAAAATTATCTCAAACAATATGCTGATAGTTTGCAGACATGAATGGATTAAGTTGGAGAAAGAATTTAAGAAAAAAATTAACATCTTCAAAAATGGTCAAATCTGGATATTTTTTGCCAGACCGGGTAGGCCAAAAATCTCAGATTTCTGACAAAAACTAAAAACAACTCAATATGCTTCAAAATTATCTCAAACAATATGCTGATAGTTTGCAGACATGAATGGATTAAGTTGGAGAAAGAATTGAAAAAAAAAATTAACATCTTCAAAAATGGTCAAATCTGGATATTTTTTGCCAGACCGGGTAGGCCAAAAATCTCAGATTTCTGACAAAAACTAAAAACAACTCAATATGCTTCAAAATTATCTCAAACAATATGCTGATAGTTTGCAGACATGAATGGATTAAGTTGGAGAAAGAATTGAAGAAAAAAATGAACATCTTCAAAAATGGTCAAATCTGGATATTTTTTGCCAGACCGGGTAGGCGAAAAATCTCAGATTTCTGACAAAAACTAAAAGCAACTCAATATGCTTCAAAATTATCTCAAACAATATGCTGATAGTTTGCAGACATGAATGGATTAAGTTGGAGAAAGAATTGAAGAAAAAAATCTACATCTTCAAAAATGGTAGGCGAAAAATCTCAGATTTCTGACAAAAAGTAAAAACCACTCAATATGCTTCAAAATGATCTCAAAAATCTCCTTGGTAGCTTCAGAACATGAATGGACTAAGTTGGAGTAAGAATTGAAGAAAAAAATCAACATCTTCAAAAATGGTCAAATCTGGATTTTTTAGCCAGTGTCTATCCTTCATAACATACCTGAATATCCGCTCTCCTTTCTCGACACCTTCATAACACGACCTCAATATCTTCCTGTCTCCACACATCAGAAGCAGTGTCTATCTTGTTTAGATGAGTTACGTTGTCAGGTCCCAGGAACTCCATGGCCAGTAGGTACATATCCTGTCGAGATATCGATATCGTTTAGCAGTTTATTCTGCATTTAAGGTACCGACCATTATGATAATTAGTAGACACCGGGTAGGCAAAAAATCTTGGATTTCTGACAAAAAACTAAAACCCACTCAATATGCTTCAAAATGATCTCAAACAATCTCCTTGGTAGCTTCAGAACATGAATGGACTAAGTTGGAGAAAGAATTGAAGAAAAAAATGAACATCTTCAAAAATGGTCAAATCTGGATATTTTTTGCCAGACCGGGTAGGCCAAAAATCTCAGATTTCTGAAAAAAACTAAAAACAACTCAATATGCTTCAAAATGATCTCAAACAATCTCCTTGGTAGCTTCAGAACATGAATGGACTAAGTTGGAGAAAGAATTGAAGAAAAAAATGAACATCTTCAAAAATGGTCAAATCTGGATATTTTTTGCCAGACCGGGTAGGCCAAAAATCTCAGATTTCTGACAAAAACTAAAAACAACTCAACATGCTTCAAAATTATCTCAAACAATATGCTGATAGTTTGCAGACATGAATGGATTAAGTTGGAGAAAGAATTGAAGAAAAAAATGAACATCTTCAAAAATGGTCAAATCTGGATATTTTTTGCCAGACCGGGTAGGCCAAAAATCTCAGATTTCTGAAAAAAAACTAAAAACAACTCAATATGCTTCAAAATTATCTCAAACAATATGCTGATAGTTTGCAGACATGAATGGATTAAGTTGGAGAAAGAATTGAAGAAAAAAATGAACATCTTCAAAAATGGTCAAATCTGGATATTTTTTGCCAGACCGGGTAGGCCAAAAATCTCAGATTTCTGACAAAAACTAAAAACAACTCAATATGCTTCAAAATTATCTCAAACAATATGCTGATAGTTTGCAGACATGAATGGATTAAGTTGGAGAAAGAATTGAAGAAAAAAATCTACATCTTCAAAAATGGTAGGCGAAAAATCTCAGATTTCTGACAAAAAGTAAAAACCACTCAATATGCTTCAAAATGATCTCAAAAATCTCCTTGGTAGCTTCAGAACATGAATGGACTAAGTTGGAGTATGAATTGAAGAAAAAAATCAACATCTTCAAAAATGGTCAAATCTGGATTTTTTAGCCAGTGTCTATCCTTCATAACATACCTGAATATCCGCTCTCCTTTCTCGACACCTTCATAACACGACCTCAATATCTTCCTGTCTCCACACATCAGAAGCAGTGTCTATCTTGTTTAGATGAGTTACGTTGTCAGGTCCCAGGAACTCCATGGCCAGTAGGTACATATCCTGTCGAGATATCGATATCGTTTAGAAGTTTATTCTGCATTTAAGGTACCGACCATTATGATAATTAGTAGACACCGGGTAGGCAAAAAATCTTGGATTTCTGACAAAAAACTAAAACCCACTCAATATGCTTCAAAATGATCTCAAACAATCTCCTTGGTAGCTTCAGAACATGAATGGACTAAGTTGGAGAAAGAATTGAAGAAAAAAATGAACATCTTCAAAAATGGTCAAATCTGGATATTTTTTGCCAGACCGGGTAGGCCAAAAATCTCAGATTTCTGAAAAAAACTAAAAAAAACTCAATATGCTTCAAAATGATCTCAAACAATCTCCTTGGTAGCTTCAGAACACGATTGGATTAAGTTGGAGAAAGAATTGAAGAAAAAAATGAACATCTTCAAAAATGGTCAAATCTGGATATTTTTTGCCAGACCGGGTAGGCCAAAAATCTCAGATTTCTGAAAAAAACTAAAAACAACTCAATATGCTTCAAAATTATCTCAAACAATCTCCTTGGTAGCTTCAGAACACGAATGGATTAAGTTGGAGAAAGAATTGAAGAAAAAAATGAACATCTTCAAAAATGGTCAAATCTGGATATTTTTTGCCAGACCGGGTAGGCCAAAAATCTCAGATTTCTGAAAAAAACTAAAAACAACTCAATATGCTTCAAAATTATCTCAAACAATATGCTGATAGTTTGCAGACATGAATGGATTAAGTTGGAGAAAGAATTGAAGAAAAAAATGAACATCTTCAAAAATGGTCGAATCTGGATATTTTTTGCCAGACCGGGTAGGCCAAAATCTCAGATTTCTGAAAAAAACTAAAAACAACTCAATATGCTTCAAAATTATCTCAAACAATATGCTGATAGTTTGCAGACATGAATGGATTAAGTTGGAGAAAGAATTGAAGAAAAAAATGAACATCTTCAAAAATGGTCGAATCTGGATATTTTTTGCCAGACCGGGTAGGCCAAAAATCTCAGATTTCTGACAAAAACTAAAAACAACTCAATATGCTTCAAAATTATCTCAAACAATATGCTGATAGTTTGCAGACATGAATGGATTAAGTTGGAGAAAGAATTGAAGAAAAAAAATGAACATCTTCAAAAATGGTCGAATCTGGATATTTTTTGCCAGACCGGGTAGGCCAAAAATCTCAGATTTCTGACAAAAAGTAAAAACCACTCAATATGCTTCAAAATGATCTCAAAAATCTCCTTGGTAGCTTCAGAACATGAATGGACTAAGTTGGAGTTAGAATTGAAGAAAAAAATGAACATCTTCAAAAATGGTCAAATCTGGATTTTTTAGCCAGTGTCTATCCTTCATAACATACCTGAATATCCGCTCTCCTTTCTCGACACCTTCATAACACGACCTCAATATCTTCCTGTCTCCACACATCAGAAGCAGTGTCTATCTTGTTTAGATGAGTTACGTTGTCAGGTCCCAGGAACTCCATGGCCAGTAGGTACATATCCTGTCGAGATATCGATATCGTTTAGAAGTTTATTCTGCATTTAAGGTACCGACCATTATGATAATTAGTAGACACCGGGTAGGCAAAAAATCTTGGATTTCTGACAAAAAACTAAAACCCACTCAATATGCTTCAAAATGATCTCAAACAATCTCCTTGGTAGCTTCAGAACATGAATGGACTAAGTTGGAGAAAGAATTGAAGAAAAAAATGAACATCTTCAAAAATGGTCAAATCTGGATTTTTTAGCCAGTGTCTATCCTTCATAACATACCTGAATATCCGCTCTCCTTTCTCGACACCTTCATAACACGACCTCAATATCTTCCTGTCTCCACACATCAGAAGCAGTGTCTATCTTGTTTAGATGAGTTACGTTGTCAGGTCCCAGGAACTCCATGGCCAGTAGGTACATATCCTGTCGAGATATCGATATCGTTTAGAAGTTTATTCTGCATTTAAGGTACCGACCATTATGATAATTAGTAGACACCGGGTAGGCAAAAAATCTTGGATTTCTGACAAAAAACTAAAACCCACTCAATATGCTTCAAAATGATCTCAAACAATCTCCTTGGTAGCTTCAGAACATGAATGGACTAAGTTGGAGAAAGAATTGAAGAAAAAAATGAACATCTTCAAAAATGGTCAAATCTGGATATTTTTTGCCAGACCGGGTAGGCCAAAAATCTCAGATTTCTGACAAAAACTAAAAACAACTCAATATGCTTCAAAATTATCTCAAACAATATGCTGATAGTTTGCAGACATGAATGGATTAAGTTGGAGAAAGAATTGAAGAAAAAAATGCACATCTTCAAAAATGGTCAAATCTGGATATTTTTTGCCAGACCGGGTAGGCCAAAAATCTCAGATTTCTGACAAAAACTAAAAACAACTCAATATGCTTCAAAATGATCTCAAACAATCTCCTTGGTAGCTTCAGAACACGAATGGATTAAGTTGGAGAAAGAATTGAAGAAAAAAATGAACATCTTCAAAAATGGTCAAATCTGGATATTTTTTGCCAGACCGGGTAGGCCAAAAATCTCAGATTTCTGACAAAAACTAAAAACAACTCAATATGCTTCAAAATTATCTCAAACAATATGCTGATAGTTTGCAGACATGAACGGATTAAGTTGGAGAAAGAATTGAAGAAAAAAATGAACATCTTCAAAAATGGTCGAATCTGGATATTTTTTGCCAGACCGGGTAGGCCAAAAATCTCAGATTTCTGACAAAAACTAAAAACAACTCAATATGCTTCAAAATTATCTCAAACAATATGCTGATAGTTTGCAGACATGAATGGATTAAGTTGGAGAAAGAATTGAAGAAAAAAAATGAACATCTTCAAAAATGGTCAAATCTGGATATTTTTTGCCAGACCGGGTAGGCCAAAAATCTCAGATTTCTGACAAAAACTAAAAACAACTCAATATGCTTCAAAATTATCTCAAACAATCTCCTTGGTAGCTTCAGAACACGAATGGATTAAGTTGGAGAAAGAATTGAAGAAAAAAATGAACATCTTCAAAAATGGTCAAATCTGGATATTTTTTGCCAGACCGGGTAGGCCAAAAATCTCAGATTTCTGACAAAAACTAAAAACAACTCAATATGCTTCAAAATTATCTCAAACAATATGCTGATAGTTTGCAGACATGAATGGATTAAGTTGGAGAAAGAATTGAAGAAAAAAATGAACATCTTCAAAAATGGTCGAATCTGGATATTTTTTGTCAGACCGGGTAGGCCAAAAATCTCAGATTTCTGACAAAAACTAAAAACAACTCAATATGCTTCAAAATTATCTCACACAATATGCTGATAGTTTGCAGACATGAATGGATTAAGTTGGAGAAAGAATTGAAGAAAAAAATCTACATCTTCAAAAATGGTAGGCGAAAAATCTCAGATTTCTGACAAAAACTAAAAACAACTCAATATGCTTCAAAATTATCTCAAACAATATGCTGATAGTTTGCAGACATGAATGGATTAAGTTGGAGAAAGAATTGAAGAAAAAAATCTACATCTTCAAAAATGGTAGGCGAAAAATCTCAGATTTCTGACAAAAAGTAAAAACCACTCAATATGCTTCAAAATGATCTCAAAAATCTCCTTGGTAGCTTCAGAACATGAATGGACTAAGTTGGAGTTAGAATTGAAGAAAAAAATGAACATCTTCAAAAATGGTCAAATCTGGATTTTTTAGCCAGTGTCTATCCTTCATAACATACCTGAATATCCGCTCTCCTTTCTCGACACCTTCATAACACGACCTCAATATCTTCCTGTCTCCACACATCAGAAGCAGTGTCTATCTTGTTTAGATGAGTTACGTTGTCAGGTCCCAGGAACTCCATGGCCAGTAGGTACATATCCTGTCGAGATATCGATATCGTTTAGAAGTTTATTCTGCATTTAAGGTACCGACCATTATGATAATTAGTAGACACCGGGTAGGCAAAAAATCTTGGATTTCTGACAAAAAACTAAAACCCACTCAATATGCTTCAAAATGATCTCAAACAATCTCCTTGGTAGCTTCAGAACATGAATGGACTAAGTTGGAGAAAGAATTGAAGAAAAAAATGAACATCTTCAAAAATGGTCAAATCTGGATTTTTTAGCCAGTGTCTATCCTTCATAACATACCTGAATATCCGCTCTCCTTTCTCGACACCTTCATAACACGACCTCAATATCTTCCTGTCTCCACACATCAGAAGCAGTGTCTATCTTGTTTAGATGAGTTACGTTGTCAGGTCCCAGGAACTCCATGGCCAGTAGGTACATATCCTGTCGAGATATCGATATCGTTTAGAAGTATATTCTGCATTTAAGGTACCGACCATTATGATAATTAGTAGACACCGGGTAGGCAAAAAATCTTGGATTTCTGACAAAAAACTAAAACCCACTCAATATGCTTCAAAATGATCTCAAACAATCTCCTTGGTAGCTTCAGAACATGAATGGACTAAGTTGGAGAAAGAATTGAAGAAAAAAATGAACATCTTCAAAAATGGTCAAATCTGGATATTTTTTGCCAGACCGGGTAGGCCAAAAATCTCAGATTTCTGACAAAAACTAAAAACAACTCAATATGCTTCAAAATTATCTCAAACAATATGCTGATAGTTTGCAGACATGAATGGATTAAGTTGGAGAAAGAATTGAAGAAAAAAATGCACATCTTCAAAAATGGTCAAATCTGGATATTTTTTGCCAGACCGGGTAGGCCAAAAATCTCAGATTTCTGACAAAAACTAAAAACAACTCAATATGCTTCAAAATGATCTCAAACAATCTCCTTGGTAGCTTCAGAACACGAATGGATTAAGTTGGAGAAAGAATTGAAGAAAAAAATGAACATCTTCAAAAATGGTCAAATCTGGATATTTTTTGCCAGACCGGGTAGGCGAAAAATCTCAGATTTCTGACAAAAAGTAAAAACCACTCAATATGCTTCAAAATGATCTCAAACAATATGCTGATAGTTTGCAGACATGAATGGACTAAGTTGGAGAAAGAATTGAAGAAAAAAATGAACATCTTCAAAAATGGTCAAATCTGGATATTTTTTGCCAGACCGGGTAGGCCAAAAATCTCAGATTTCTGACAAAAAGTAAAAACCACTCAATATGCTTCAAAATGATCTCAAAAATCTCCTTGGTAGCTTCAGAACATGAATGGACTAAGTTGGAGTAAGAATTGAAGAAAAAAATCAACATCTTCAAAAATGGTCAAATCTGGATTTTTTAGCCAGTGTCTATCCTTCATAACATACCTGAATATCCGCTCTCCTTTCTCGACACCTTCATAACACGACCTCAATATCTTCCTGTCTCCACACATCAGAAGCAGTGTCTATCTTGTTTAGATGAGTTACGTTGTCAGGTCCCAGGAACTCCATGGCCAGTAGGTACATATCCTGTCGAGATATCGATATCGTTTAGAAGTTTATTCTGCATTTAAGGTACCGACCATTATGATAATTAGTAGACACCGGGTAGGCAAAAAATCTTGGATTTCTGACAAAAAACTAAAACCCACTCAATATGCTTCAAAATGATCTCAAACAATCTCCTTGGTAGCTTCAGAACATGAATGGACTAAGTTGGAGAAAGAATTGAAGAAAAAAATGAACATCTTCAAAAATGGTCAAATCTGGATATTTTTTGCCAGACCGGGTAGGCCAAAAATCTCAGATTTCTGACAAAAACTAAAAACAACTCAATATGCTTCAAAATTATCTCAAACAATATGCTGATAGTTTGCAGACATGAATGGATTAAGTTGGAGAAAGAATTGAAGAAAAAAATGCACATCTTCAAAAATGGTCAAATCTGGATATTTTTTGCCAGACCGGGTAGGCCAAAAATCTCAGATTTCTGACAAAAACTAAAAACAACTCAATATGCTTCAAAATTATCTCAAACAATATGCTGATAGTTTGCAGACATGAATGGATTAAGTTGGAGAAAGAATTGAAGAAAAAAATGAACATCTTCAAAAATGGTCAAATCTGGATATTTTTTGCCAGACCGGGTAGACCAAAAATCTCAGATTTCTGACAAAAACTAAAAACAACTCAATATGCTTCAAAATTATCTCAAACAATATGCTGATAGTTTGC